>JBAMAX010003547.1:0-359239 GCA_037043745.1 Chymomyza amoena | reverse complement strand
AGTCTATATAGCTTTAGGTTACAGTAAGTTTGCTCTTGCACGTAGGACGACAAATTGTTGCGTTCTTTTGCAACTAGCTTATCTAGCCTTTTGATTCGCAAGTTTAGCTCTTTAACTTCATTGGAAAGGTCAGATATCTTTACCTCCTTTTCAGATATCTTTAAGAGCATTAACTGCTGTGACGTCTCAATTTGTTTAATTTTAGCTTTTAATTCGCTTATTTCCTTTTTGTATTTTTGTTGTATGATGGACTGCTGCTCAGCGTCTTTGCAGCTCAACTCATACTTTGTTTTCAATTGCTCGTAACTCTCTTTTAAATCGTTGTGTACGGCCAAATTATTTAATTTTAAATTGGACAGTTGAAGGTGGCAGTCACTTAAATCATTCTCCTTTTCTTTCAATTTATCCTCTAGCATTTTGTTTGCATTATCCATGGCCTTTATTTGCTTCGAGAACTCCTCCTTTGCATTTGCCAGCTCAATGTTCGTTTTGTTGAATTTATGTTGTAGAACAAGGTTTGACTCTTTATGATTTTTAATTTGTTGCTCATGCTTGAAAGACTCATGTTCCCTTTTAGCCCTGTCAATCTCAAGAGCCTCAACTGACTTAATGGTGGCATTTAAACGCGATTGCAAAGCTTTTACTTTTTCTTCGAGTTCTGCATTAATTGTTAATAGATTGCTATTCAACATCTCTAAGCCATTTGAATACGACAGATGCTCCTGAAGCTCCTCATCTTGTTGTTGCGATTTCTCTACAATAGCCTGTGAGCAACGTTTGATCACGTTCGTTAGCTCACCCTCATCGTAATTGAAGAGCAGTGCATTCAAAGTCACTAGGTCTTCAAAAAAATCCAGTTTGTGTAAACGTGCAACGTCCTCAATAACCTTACAAAGTTGCTTAACTAAAAAATTTTGTATATGCTGCAGACTCTGCAACTCTTCACGCATTTTGTTATTCTCAATTTCCTTTTCCCACAGTTGCTTATCAACTACGGAGCTGGCTAGAGTTTCCGGACTGCCGGACGATAAAGACGTGTCCAGCAAGTCGGACGAAGCATTTAACACTTCTCGCTTATTTTTAATTGCCTCACGCGTTTCATCCAGACATTGCTGCAACTCTTTTTTTTCTCGCACTACGCAATCAAAATCAGCGATTTTCAACTTTAAGGACTCCGTCAGAATTTCAACTTTTGATTCCATTTCTCTCATTTGTTCCATACAAACATGCACATCGTTCTCGCATGATTTGAGCTACAACCAACACGAAAATGGAAACTGTACGTTCAATATGTGATAAGCTTAAAAAAAGTAAAGGTGTGGCAAATTATCTTTACCTTTTCCTCAAGGTCTAATTTTTCGCTTAGTAGATCGTGGACTCTTTCAATCATGTCATTAAGTTGTTTATCCTTACTTTCAATTTCCCTTGAAAATCTCTTTTTCAACTGTAAGCAATATAGTAGGTAGATTAAATATACGCATACATTTATGGATTGCACTAAGCCTTTTAAGCGGCTACCTGCGAGAAAGAAATACCCTCACTTACATGATCAAATTTGTTCGGCGGAGTAGTACGTTGAGTTTTATCCTCATCATCGCTATTCATTTTGGCCTTCACTTTTGCCAGCTGCTCCTTAACACTTTTGTTCTCTAAAGCAGAAAGAAATATACCAAGTGAAATTGTTGTCTAAAGCACTCTATTTTGCGTTAGCTACCTTGAGTTAGCGATTGTATGGTTAATTTTTTTTGCTCAAGCTCTTCCTCCAGCATGGTGTTGGAAAAGCGCTCCGTGTCAAGTTCTGCACGAAGACCCAACAACTCCCGTGTGTGTTTATCTAGCAGCTCCGTTTTGGGCGTCAGTGACTGATTATGTGCACCATTGTTGCCATTCGTGCTGTATAACGATGCCTTCCTTGGCGTTATGCTACTTAAACTGCCATTAGTTGAAGATACAACATCTGAACTACACGTATTAATAGAGTCGTCGCAGACTACATTTGTTGCCAATTCATCGATGTCGCCAAGTATGGACAAGCAATCGTTGGCACTTAAAGCCGAATCCAAATTGGAGCTCATTTGCTTGGCCACATTGATAAACGTCTCGTTCAGAAATTTGCGTGTCAAACAGGGGTTCTCCATAGTCTGTTTAAAAAAGACCGCTAAGTTTTGTTGTAGGTCGGTTGGCAGACTTTTGCAAATTTTATGGAAATACGCGTTCGGGTTATGCACGCATGCGTAATGAAGAAGTAATGTATAAACATACACATAATCTGAGCTTACGACAAGACCGTCTGCATCAAAACGCGTGGTAAATCCAGGATAGTAATCTATGAACATGGGTCATTAGCGACTGTTCGATGCAATTAAATATTTGTGTGAGTGTGATTATAGCTTACCGTGAAGAAATTTTTGCAAGTTATTCGAATGCATTGGCAAAGTTTCCATTTCGACATTTGCGTGACACATGTAAACGCCAAAGAATTTCTCCAAGTTTGATTGCTCAATAGAAATATAATTTTTTGCAATGAATTTGCATTCTTCTATCTGAAAGCGCAAAAAATTAAGTTGCGCGTTTACATTTACTCTGTTTCCCATCATGCAATGTCACTTACCCATTTTAATAATACAGTTTTCCAGCAGCGCAAGTCCATTTTGTAGATTTTATATTTATTATACACCTAATACAAGCGTCCTGGGCAACACTATTATAACAATACGAACTAAGAAATCCTTAAAATCTTATTTTTATAAATAGTTTCCTGCGTTACAAATTTCTTTATTAGCTTGCTCTATGCGAGAAAATCGTTTACCATTTGACAAAACCAAATGAAAAAATGCATGGCATGCTTAGACGCAGTTTAAATGAAGAAAATATACAAGCAAAAAGTAGCGCGTTACTTGTATGTGTTGGCATCGATACTTTTTAAGTAATTTGTGACGCTTTGCACAGGGTTGCACTCGATAGTTTGAGCTTATCGATGGTAAAAGCAGCTGTTATGCTTTAAAAAAAAACCCATAACTTGTATTGCTTGTAACTTTTGAAGTTCAAGTTTAAAAAAAATACAGTTTGTATATGTGTCTGCACACTCCATAACATGAATGCTTTTTCTCAATTGCCTTTAACACATGCATGCAAATTTATCATAATATGTAATATTTTGTGAACCAATTTTTAAATTTCGAACCAAAAATGATTGCAGCAAAGCAATAAAAATTGGCAAATACACATAAATTCAAGACGTTCCAATACATATAAAAATTGTTTCTTTAAATACTTATTAAATAGTATACCCAACTGCAGCCGGAATACACAAGAAACATGTGTAAGCATTAATTTCACTTAATTAGTTTTTTTCTTCGTCTATTTATAAATCTCCAATTTCCTGTTTATGTTTTTATAAAACATTTATTTACTTAAAGTGTGGTCAAAAAAAGTAAGAATATAGTAAACCGCAAGAAGTAAAAGCTATGGCGCCGAACTCATGCGCACCACTTGCGGCATGGCTAGCGTATCCATACGCTGCATTCGTTTGCGTTTCTGGCTTAATGTAGTAGCTTCATCTGTCGCCGGAGTCGGCGACTTGGTGTCTGCCTTCTGAACATTTTCTGTATGCACCTCCACTAGCTTTACATGGGCAATGGCCTGACCGAACAGTTTTTGCCTAATACTCGGCCTCTTGGTATGGCTTTGATGTACTGCAATATCAGCAGACTCTTCACTATGACGTTGCCTATGGCGGCGCGTTTTCTTGCGATGATCAGCACCGAGACTAAGCTCATTTACAAATTGCAGAGTGGTCGATGCACTGCCAGTTTTTTGCTGTTCCTTCAGCTGCTTTAAGCGTGTATGCTTTTCCTCCAGTTCGCTTTTGTTTTTGAGGGCGACCTCCTCGATATGGCGCTCCTGTAAAATATATATGTTCGTCTTCAAATGTGCGGAGGAATATTCTCATCAGGCTTACAAACAATTCGCGCTTGTGCTTGTCTCGCTTTGCCAAGATAACTACCCAACCGGCATAGGAAAGCATTATTCCAGCTGGCACCAATACACCAGCCAAAGCTCCCATATTGCGCGAACAGGCATGATAAAGTGCCAGAAATATTACTAGAAAAATATCATTTTGCGTTTAGTTCATAATTATGCCAATACGGGGCTTGCTTACCTAGAAAAGCCAAAATAACGGCTATCAAACGGCCGTTGGCCTTGCGCTCCTCCTGAAATAGGGGAAGAAAAAGAAACTAAGTGATCATGGAATTTATAATAGACCATATTGAGTCAGAATATTATATTGCTGTCTACACGGCAGACCTTATAAAATTTTGTTTATAAACTCTCGTTTCGCCGTTAGTGTATACACTGAGATATATATACATATATAAAAATATATATATATGCACATACATATGTGCACATTTTTACATATATAAAAATTCCATATATCATTATGTACGTATTCCAGCTGTGGCACGAATATATCACGAACAATGGCGTGGTATAAATTGGTCAAAAAGCTGTACCTACGCCATCATTACATATTCCATTTATCCCGATACACAATAATTTTCAGACCCTGAGTGACATCATTATAATGAGCGCAACGTCAAATTTACACATTTGTAAAAACACACATGGAAATTTTCTTAGTATTTGATACTGTTTTATAAGTTTTTGGCAAAATTGTTAAAACTCTCAAAACTTACGCGTGAATTATTATCAAGTATTTCCTTTAAGTTCTCCTGAATAATTTCTTCATCAGACATGGAAGTCAAACTTTTTTTTGCCGCCAAAGCCGTTAAGATTTCCGGAGATTTTGGCTGAACATTTGTTTTAGTTTTTAATGTTGCAGTTTCTGAATTTGTAACCGTTACTTTGGGCGTAGTCGTTCCTTTTGGAGGCATAACTTTGGTAGCCATTATACTTAATGCCCGAACTAAATCACAAAAAAAAAAATTAATTCCACTAATGTATTAATAAGACCCGCAAATTTGCAGCAAGAGGTGCAAAAAACAACTAAAGAATGGCATTCGTGTTCAGAAAAACAAGTGCGAAATGGCCAATGATCATCGATCGAATGTACAGCGAAAAGTTTATTGTTTTTTTTTTTTTATCGTTACGTTATATTTTCTCCACCAACACAACGCACTTATTTTGTTTCTATGGCCAAGCAAGTATTTGTTTACGTTTGTCAAGTTAAGAAGAAAATACAGCAACAATAAGCGGCACGGGGCGAATTCAGTTTTTGTTTATTTACACTAAATTACACTAAAAAATTTATAATACAATTTTCCGCGCCCATGTATAATTGTGTATTTACATAAAGCAAAAACACGCAGCCATCAATTGTCAGCTATGTACCAGCAAAGTAAAATTTAAAAGAATGACAAAACCTCATTATGATTTGCAAAAATATAATTCAAATGTAACAGAAAATATCGATATATCGATTTTAGTCGCGCATTTAATATGGCTCATGTATTTATCTAGTGATGTTAAGTTCATAGTGAAATAAGCGCATTGTTGCATTCCTGGCTTAAGTTAGTGAAAAATCCCGGGACAAGTATTTGTTTAAATTGTTTAGAGATGCCAGCTTTTTGAGACAGCCGCTTAGTGGCAGCTCTGGCTGTGACGCACACACATGCACATACCACACACGCAAAACGCTAGCCATCCATCCACCAAGGTGGTGCTGTTGGTGAAAATGCTAAGAAGCTAAAGAAAAAAACGCTATTTAAGACTCGGGCTTAATTGGTGCCTGCCGTAACTCAAAATCGACTGCTTGTATAGGGGGCATAGATTTAGTAATCAAAATTGTCTAAAGCAGGAATTTAAGTCGTATGATCGTGCCTGTGTGATTATTTTTTCTGTGTCCACCGAGTCAATCCACTCAAATATAGCCAGCAAAATGGCTCATTCACAACGTGAACGGAACAGCGGGCCTTTGCCGAATCGCTGGCTATACTGTCCGCGTAAGAGTGATACAATTATTGCGGAGCGTTTTCTCGCTTTTAAGACTCCACTGAACCAGAGTTTCCAAGACAAAATGCCCATTGAGTGCACATTTCTACCTGAAATGCTCTTTGACTATTGCAAAACCATTAAGGTACGTACTACACGAATACTTACATATATACTACATGTGTTGCATTTAATTTCCATATGTTTTAATGCGTGCCTCTTACTACAGCTGAAGTTGGGTCTATGGATTGATTTAACCAACACCAAGCGATTTTATGACCGCTCTATTGTAGAGGAACGTGGCGCTCAGTATGTAAAGCTACAATGCCGTGGCCATGGTGAAACTCCTTCACTTGAACAGACACACGCTTTTATCGAAATTGTCGATAATTTCATTAACGAACGTCCATTTGATGTTATTGCTGTTCACTGCACCCACGGATTTAACCGTACTGGTTTTCTCATTGTGTCCTACATGGTGGAGCGTCTCGATTGCTCAGTGGAAGCGGCTCTATCCGTATTTGCCAACGCTAGGCCGCCTGGAATTTATAAGCAGGATTACATTAATGAACTATTTCGACGCTACGATGATGTCGAGGATGCACTACAAGCACCAGAGCAACCAAATTGGTGTTTAGAGTACGATGACAGCGATGGTAATGATAATGCAGGAGACAGCCATAAGCGACACCACGACGACAATGTCTCATCAACATCGCAACAGGCAGCAGCAGCTGCAGGCTCCACTGGCAACAACGACGACGATGAAGATGCTGACGGAGATGAGGCAAATGCCGATGGTCAAGGCCCAACAAAGAAGAAGCGCCGTCGCGAAATGGTTATAAAAAATGCAACGTTTATGGCTGGTGTACCTGGCGTGAGACAGGTGTCAGACCAACCCCGTTTGGGAAATTTGCAGGTTAAAGTGCAGGAGTGGTGTGCTTGGCCAAAAAGTGGTTTTCCAGGCGCACAGCCCGTTTCAATGGATATGCATAATATAAAGATGCTAGGCGAGATTCCCTATCGCGTCTCGTGGAAAGCAGACGGTACTCGCTACATGATGCTAATTCTTAAGCGTGACGAGGTTTATTTCTTTGATCGTAACCTATCATGCTTTGAAGTAGAGAATATTACGTTTTTGCGTTCCGACAACCTAAGCGAGCCCCTTCAGGATACACTTGTGGATGGCGTAAGTTTCAGTGCACGAATTATGTTGACGTTAATTAAATGACATTTTCGCATTGCAGGAAATGGTGCTTGACAAAATCGGCGAAACAGTGACACCGCGTTATCTTGTCTACGATATTGTACGACTGGCAAATAAAGATGTCAGCAAGAAGCCATTCTATCCTGATCGATTGGCCTATATCAAACATGAAGTCATAGGTAAACAGAAACACTGATCATTTCGTGTAAATCCAAGTTATACAAAATTCTTTACGTCGCCATAGAGCCGCGCTATCAGGCCATGATGCACGGCATTATTAATCGCGCACTGGAGCCTTTCGGGGTTCGCAACAAAGAGTTTTGGGACATTTCCCGGACCGCAAAGCTGCTAAGTGAAAAATTCTCAAGATCGCTGGCTCACGAGCCTGACGGCCTCATATTTCAGCCGACACGACAACCTTACACTGCAGGCGTTTGCAAAGATGTTTTTAAATGGAAGCCACATGAGCTTAACTCGGTGGATTTCCGACTTAAAGTCACCGTAGAAAGTGGCGAGGGGTAAGCAGCACATGTACTATTTTAATTAATCAACTAACCATATTTTTTTTAGTTTGTTAACCAAGAAGGTTGGCTTTCTATATGTGGGTGGAAGCGATGCACCTTTCGGTCGCTTGCAGAAACTCACCAAAGAGTTGCGCGAACTAGACAACAAGATTGTTGAATGTACATTGAACAATTATGGCAATTGGGAGTTTCTGCGCGAACGTACCGATAAAAAATTGCCTAACAGCTACAATACCGCAAAGTGTAAGTTGTTCGACTTGATGGAGTTCCATTCATTTTTTACTAAAGACATAACTTTCTGTTTTTAGCTGTGAACGAGAGCATTAAGAACCCGGTAACGAAGGAGATCCTTCTTGAGGTCATAGCACACAGTCGCTTCCGCAATGATCATGAAATGATGCCACCGCCAAATGCGTCCCAGCGCCGGCATCAGTAAACAAGTTTAATTTAAAAAAAATTTAAAAAAACAAATAGACACGCACTAGGAAATTAATAAACAACATATATTACAGAGTTTGAAGTATAAACTGGGGTTAGCTAATCAAACTACCGTTCTCTAACAACGAGTTTTTATTAATAAGACCCAGCTGCAGAAGAGCTACTAATGCAGCACCCTGCTCAGCTTGCTTTTTGTTTTTTTCCCAAAAGCTGCTACTGTAGCGCTGGCCATCAAAGCTGCAGATTGAACGGAAGAGTTTGTCGCAGCGCTGCGTCTCGTAGTCTGGGGCATTCTTACCTTCTCGGCCGGCATGCACATAGAGAAGCGTTTTGGGCAGCTCCGTGTCTACATAGAATGTTAAATGAATCAATAAAATGTTGCTACTTTGAATTTGAAATTTACCATTTGCATAGGTTGATCGCAGAAAGGCGACATTGAGTGTGGTGACGTCGGCATTGGTTTTTTCGTCAGTGTCAGCATCTATTTTTTGTCTTTTGGCATCGTTACATTCTTCGGGCATTGCATTGCGTCTGCCCAAATTGCCTTTGGCTTTTAACTCCAGCTGCTTCGCACGATAATAATCACCAAGCTGCCATATTTCACTATCGAATTATATTCATCGTCAGTCCGATATATGTATGTATGTACGTATAATTCAACTAATAATGTAGCCACTCACCATATTTGCTGAAGCGTCTGGCACTGCAGGAACTGCTTACCACGTGGTGTTTCCTGAAGCTCCTTTAGTATACTCTGTACACAATACTTTGTGTTGTGTGCAGCATTATCGTAGTCCACACAGAGACGCAGATATTTACATATAAGTTCATCCATTGGCAATAGGCCTTCTTTGCGAAAAATTGATACGTTTAGTTGTGCAGCCCGTGCCACCATAACACTGTGTGCGCCACACTCAGCCTGAAATTTATGTATATCTTCATAGGCGTGAATGTCGCGAGAGCCACCATTGGCTATAATGGGTATATCTACAGCTTCAGCTACAGCACGCAGAACATCTGGATGTGGCCGATGTTGTGGTCGTTCGCTCTGTGTGCGTGCATGTATGCCAATAGCAGCGATGCCAGTGGCAGCAAGCTGCTGCACCAGTTGTATCGTGTCCTCCAGATCAGGCAATATGCGTATCTTGCAGGTTACTGGAATATCAAGATTTTCGCATAACGTGCGCAGAATTTGGATTGCCTTGTCTGGTACCGCAAGAAGTGCCGCGCCCATGCCACCCTTAATAGAAAACTCCTTAGGGCAACCCATGTTGATGTCCAAGCCAGAAATGTCTTGCTGCACTAGCTTTGCTACAGACAAAGCACGTAACGCGTCGCTAGTTCCCATTTGTAGGACAAGTTGGGACTTTTCCTTTGCACAGGTTCGAAACACAATTGTGCCATCAGACGGATCGACAAAATCAACTGTCCCCAAAGCCTCTACAGAAATCAATAAATTAAAATGCAGACCAATGATGACATAACTATACATTCAATAAAATTATTTTTGCTTACTCACGGTTGACCCGTCGTATACTCTTTATAAGCTTGAGGTCGACCAGCTCCTCTGTGTAAACAATATCTGCCCCCATTTCCAAGGCCAACAAACGCATGGGCAATGTGCCCACACGCACCATTGGCGCTAGTATTAATTTGTTGCGATACTCCAGACCTTGGCCCTTTTTCATGATCATCCTATGTGAAGACGTGCTTAAAAACCGCAACACGTTGCACAAAAATCGCACCATGGATTAGCCTAAGTCCACCAACAGCTGTTCGCAAAAACGATACCATAACAAGCATTTTGATGTAACAACAACAAACATAACGTGCATAACCTTCATCAGCCATCAAAGAATTAATCGATAGTTTTTGCTATCGTCTGTGCAGTCCTGCCATTATTTGTTTTCTTTTCAATTCTATAAGGCAACATGTTTTGTTTATTTTCTTGTAACTAAATATAGTTAGTTAATTTTTAGCGAAACAAAAATCAAAAATTCTGCTTATTTACCGCACTTATTGTTGCCATAGGTGTTGCCAAACTACACCGCACGCAGAAATTACAAGTGACATCGCTTTATTGCTTTGCAGCGCCAACAAAACTACAAACAAAGAGCGCTCTCTAATTGGATTAAAACACTGCTGCTGAGCCATAGCCCGTATTATAATTTTGCTTTTACATTTGCTCCACTAATATTGGTAATTACCAACGAACAACGTGCCGCCAATGCTAAATTGTTTTGTGCTGTAGATTTGTACCATTGCCAAGGCTAGAAGGCCTTCACCACAGGACATAGAACAAGGCCAGGACAGCACAGACCGTTCAAACCAACATAACCTTTGCATGCAGCAAGTGCACATTACGGATCGTTTGTGTAATGCAAGAAAGTCGTCTTGGTACTTTGGAAAGCTATTATTTATGCAAACAAATAGTACGCTGACTCTCGGATAAAACCTTCTCATTAGGCCGCAGCGAGCATGTCTCTGTTAGCCTACGGCAGTGAAAGCGTAGGCTCCAACGACGCCGAGCCGGATGAGTTGGTTAATTTTAATACAATGTTAATGGAGCGACAGGGCTACTACCTCGAGCAGTATGTTTTAGGCGTGCTGGATTTTAGCTCGCAATATGGCATTGATTATAGTATTTCATACACCGCAGCCAATGTTATAGGTCGGCCAACCCAGTTTCCTGCCTACGGTGACTACCCTGAGACCTTTACCATGGTGAGTACGATCATTGTGTACAATCTTACCTTATTTTCATCCCAAGTTTTTATTTCACAGCGCACCTACGGAGACTGGTGGCTGCGTTCGCCCTCGTCAACCCATGAAATACAACCGCAAAATCTGCCCTCTGTTGTCACGCACGATTTTATTGGTGAGCCCACCATTAGCTTATTTAAATTGGCTATGTACTGAAGCTATTTGTAGTTGTATATTTTGAGGAATTTGTAGTGCCCTCAGAAGTGGCAATCTTCGAAACATTCAATCCGGGCGCAGTGGTGCGCATTTGGGCTCACAGCATTACCAAGCGTTGGGTGTGTCTTTGGGAAGTCTCCAGCAGTGAACAGCACCAGCTAAATTCACAGCAGATACGGCAGACTCAAGTAGCGCGTCGGTTCGCACCAACGCTCAAGAACAAATCTATTATAACCAAGTAAGTCAAGTGCATATATAGAGACGTATTGTTTTTACCTTTGCCATTGTGACTGCCTTAGAACGCTGCGTATTGAATTCAACCATAGCCATCTGCATTACTATACTCAAATCGATGCCATAATGTTATGCGGCCGCAGTGTCTCAGTGCGCAACATGGAGAATCTTATGAAGCAGCCACATTCGCAACCCGGTTCTATCACCTGTAAATTGCGCAATTTGAAATTCCAAGCCAGCTACGGTGAGAGCTGCAAACTGAAGCTACACGAATTTATCAACAAGGATTTGAACAAATTTCTGTTGGACAATGGCATCGAACGTACACTGGTACCGCAAACATCACAGAGTGCGTTACGCGAAGAGCAGCCTCAAGCAACCGAAGCTTCAATTAGTCTTACCGAACTGCCGGTAAGCATTGGGCTTGAAATGGGAACTGGTGTTAGTCTATCTAATTATTATTATTTATTGCAGTTTGAGATTTTGTTCAAAATTTTGAGCTTTCTAGACCTAAAGTCTCTATTTCGTGTGGGTCAAGTCTCAAGAACCTTCTACGACATTTCAACGCATCCGCTGCTGTATGGCGAGTTAAGCTTAAAGCCTTATTGGCGGCATGCAAGCTCAGAGTTGCTTTGCACCTTGGCACATCGCGCCACAATGTTACGCAAATTAGATTTATCATGGTGCGGCGGATTTGGCGACATTTCACCAACCGAGTTCAAAAAGTGAGAAGTCTGAGTAGAACTGAGCCACTAGTAACATAGCTAACCTAATGTCTTGTAATTTTTCAGATTTTTAACCCAACGTGGCGATAATCTCACCCACCTGCGACTTAATACATGTAAATTTCTTAACGCCAGCTGTATTGAGACAGTTGGTATAGTCTGTGATAATTTAACAGGTGTGTTTTGATTTGTAAGATGTTCCAGGCACATATATGCTATCCTGCTCTTTTTCCATCTTTCTCTTTCACTTGAACAGAGCTAAGTTTGCGTAACTGTGCTATTGATACACCACTACTCAACTTCTCCTGCTTGGTAAACCTTAAGAATCTAGAACGTCTCGATCTGTTTCAAACATCATTTGAGTCGGAACTGCTGTTGAGCATGCTAGAAGGAAACCGCAAGCTAAAATATTTAAATTTGGGTATGTAACATCAACCCTTAAGGGGACCTTTAAACCAAGCACTGGGACTGTAGCTCTTTTTCCATGCTAAGTTGTATGTATGTATGTCTAAATGGGATTCTTGCGGCACCTTTGCTAAATTGTCAAACATTTTTTATGAGATTCGGCTCATGGGCTTCAACCCGGAAGATCGTTTTATTGTTTGAAAGCAAATGCATGAGAACACACACATTCTCTTGTTTCGTTAATTTTTAACAAATTTGTTGGTTGTAAAATTTCTCTACGATCGCCTTCAGCTTGTGCTGCATATAAAGCTTTGACACTTATTTACACACACTACTGTATTTTGTAAAATACTGCAGCATTTTGCGGCGTTACTGTAAATATGGACAATGTGGCTGCGCACTTATCCACCTACAATACACAACTGGTGGCACTGGACTTGTGGAAAGCTCATTTCCTAACAGCTCGAGGTCTTATATCTCTTTCTAAATGCCATCAGCTGGAGGAGCTTGATTTGGGCTGGTGGTAAGTTTAAAATGAATTCAATTAACTACCTTCCTTAATTACTTTAACGCTTTTATCTGACAGTTTGCGCGATGCCTCACTTGGCGATGGACTATTTCAGCTATTGAGCAATTGTACCAAGGTTAAGAAACTCTTCCTTTCGGCAGTGCGCGGCATCACAGACCGTGATCTTATGCACGTTGCCAAGTTGGGCAAAAACCTAGAGCAATTAGACTTAATGGGAATATTGAGTATAACCCATGAGCGCGTCTATGAGTAAATATAGGTTATGCTCTCAAAGTTAGTCATTTAAAATTATACTTAATTTTTCTTTTTGCAGCATACTGCTACATTGCAATAAGCTGAAACTGCTGGACCTGAGCTTTTGCGACAGTATCTTGGATCGTGATGTAAATATATAGTTTTTTTTTTTTCTTTGGACAAAAATAACAAACATAATTCTCTCTTAACAGAATGACGTGCTGATGGATTGGTCGCGCATGTTTGATGTCGATATCAAAAGCAGCCACGTGCGTCCCGATGAATGAATGATAAAGGAATTTGAAATTGAAGTAAACGTTGCATAATTACATACTGTTAGAAAATTTGTAGCTACGTTTTTCGAAAAAATTTTCTAATATTCGGTATCTTTCCACTAAAAATTGTTACTTAATTGTTATACAAAAAACAAAAAAAAAAGGAATCCTTTGATATTAACTTATTTATGAATACTATTGTGTGAAAATTACAAAAAAAAGGGAACTCTTATAAAGTGTATTTACGTGGTAGTCATTAAGTATTAGTTATTTTAATAAGATAAAATAAAAGTAATTCCAAAATAATTTATTATTGTATTAATTTATTTATTTATATTTATAATACAGTTAGAAAAGTTTATAAAACTAAAACTAACTTAGGGTATAGTAGAGCACTGGCTGCTAAGGCCTTTGGCTCTGTCTTTTAAATATTATAAATAAATTAATTAATAAATTAATAGTAGCACCTATATAAGGTGGTATATGTTAATTTCTCTTAGATAAGTTATAAGTGCGAGTGTAGGATTGCTATTTTGGAAAATTTTATGTTTAATATTTACAATTGCAGGGCATGTTGTTAGTATATGATCTAAGTTGATATTGTTGATTGCATGGCAATTGGGGCAGGATGGGGTTATATTGGGGTCGAGGTAATGTTGGGGAGTAAGTCTAGTGTGTCCTAATCGGATTGTATTAATTTACTGTGTTCTAAAACATGAAACTTCATGTGGCATCATATAATTACAAACATATGTTTAAATGTTATTAATATTTTTTAAAAAGCCTGTATCTGACTTGCATTTAAATCATAGCATTGTCAATATTAAATTGAATTACATAATTTTTAACGCGATTTTGTAAATTTGTATATTTAAATAATATGATATTGTTATTAAATTTCGAAAAATCAAATTTAAAAGAGAATGTAAATGCAAGTAAACAAAAATGAGCCATTTAAAGACATTAACTGAACAATGAAGCGATGCCAAGTAAGATTTTAAATCATTTTAGGCAGTATGGTTTGAGTAACTTGTGCCTGACATTTGGCATAACGATACTTTACTTTGCACTAATTTGACAATTAACAAAGCAGAGCACAATCTGTCACATTCAATATTACTCCTTTCCACAAATCGTATGTATAAAAAAAATATATTCAGATATTTATTTAAATAATAAGTATATAATAACGTTCATTTTTAGCGTGTCCAACAATGGGTAACAAAAAAGCTAAAGGTGGCAAAACTCCTCGTCGTGTTCGCAGGAACAATAAAGAAAATGAGCCACGCGAACTGGTATTTAAAAAGGATCTTGAGGAATACGCCAAAGTGCGTAAAATGCTTGGAAATTGTCGCTTGGAAGCAATGTGCTTTGATGGCGTTAAGCGCATGTGTCATATTCGCGGAAAACTGCAAATAATAGAATGGATCTCCGAGGGTGATATTATATTGGTTAGCTTGCGTGGCTTTCAAGACGCTAAAGCCGATGTTATTTGGAAATATAGCGAGGATGAAGCAAAGAAATTGAAAAGCTATGGTGAATTCCCCAGTTCTTTAAGCTTTATCGATAATATGTCATTTGCTGGAAAAGCAATTGATGACGACATTGAGTTTGGTGATGATAGCTCGGAAGAATATTAGCAGCAAAATAGCAGACAACCGTCTTTAAATAAATATTTTTTATTGAAAATAATATTTAAATATTCCACATTTCGGAGACTTGGTTGGGAAAGTACTACGTGGAGTTGAAACTCAGCCCGAACTTTTGAACTCCACAGCAAGCGTGCACTTCTTTACATCCCGTTAAATTTCTGTTTGCAGACTCTGTATTTCGTTTCGAATATTCATTTGTCTAATACTCTCAGGTTTATTGACATACACATATTACCTTAACAGAAAAGTCGGGCCCAGTTTAATCTGGTAAATCTTTGAAATCAAAAGTTGTTCCTTCTTGTTGAAACAACAGATGATGGTTCGGCTGCATCATTGGCCGCAAAAAGTTTTGAATATGGCACTGTCGACAGGTGAGGAAAAGGGACATTTCGCGGGACTCACAGTTTTTTATTTTTCATGAAATGATGACTCCAAAAAGGTATTGAGGCAGACGGCAACAATCCGAACGTTAATATGCATAAAATTTTGCGCATATTCGAAAAAATTCCGATTGGGCAGCCCATATGTAAAAACAAAACTGATATCATGCACAAACTGTAGCATCCTTATTTTGGCAGGGAAGGCTTATTAATAATCGTATCTAATCGGCCTTCTGGCTAAAATGCTTCTTGTTTGGTACTTTGGCATACTGTGTTCATGCCTCTAGGGCCGAAGGCGTCTAGTTAAAACTAAAAGCACACTCTCACTGTCAAGCCGATGAGAGCTGGAGTACTTCAAGGCACCGTTTTTGTACAACCTGCATACTGCTGACATCCCTGCATCCCTAACCACACATCATCGCGTGAGTACGAATCTGCTAACGACACAAGGTCAGCTGTTTGAGAACTGAGCTTGCAGGTGAAATGTTCATTGGGTCATTGTAAAATTTTGGTCACTTAGTTTGGGTGCGGCCCCTTAAATAAATGCCGTATGGTAGGTTATGCCAAACAATGCTAGATTGATTGGCGACAACGCAATAACCAGCTATACGCCACTCGCGCCTGGTTATGACAATGGCGGCAGTCACAAGCCCAAGGACTAGGAGGGCGGCGGCTTCTTCTCAAACTTCTTTTCAAGTCCGGCGGTGAGTCAAGCGGTTTCCGGTATCATTACAGGCCAAATAGCCAAGACGCCGCAGGGCGGTGGTGGAGCAGGCGGTGGTGAAGCAATCGGTGGCGGTGGTGGCTATCAGCCCAGTGGCGGTTATGGCGGTGGTGGCAGCGGTGGCTATGTCGGCGGCGGTGGTTATGTTAACGGCAGCGGCGCTGGCTCTTCCGGCAGCAACATTCTGGGCGGTCTCCTGGGCTACGCGCTAGCTGGAGGCGGTGGCTCTAGCAGTTTTCTGGGCAGCCTCCTCAGCGGCGGTGGCGGTGGTGTCTCTGCTGGCGGCAATCGTGGCGGCGGCGCACTAATCGAAATCTTTGGCTCCAAAAACATTGGTGGACTCTTCAGCGAGAATCCTTCTTCACGTGGCGGCAGCAGCAGCAGCGATGCCGACAGCTCTTCCTTCTCCGGCCCCAAGAGCTATCCCACACAAGCGCCCTACTATGGTTAAAGGATCACCCCTGCCAATTGGTGGATTTTTTTTTTTCAACTTCAAACTATTCCCTTAGCCTTTAGCGCAAAAATTTGCTGTATAATTAATTTTTGTTCTGTTTAATTAATTAACGTTTATAATCAAATGAGAAGTTTTTTTTTTTAATGTAAACTTAAAAGAACACTTACAATACATACACATATACAATTATATATACATATAGCTTAAATATATAAAAATTACAGACAGCAAAAACTATATACAATTCGATACATTGTAATTGGTCTTAATTTGAAGCAAGCATAAAATAAAATATTTTTTTTTGGTAAAACATTAACTAAAAACAAATTACAATTACATGATTTGTAAATAATACACTGAGTACAGAGAAAAATAAATAAAATAAAATAAGAAAAATATTTGAAAAACAAAGAATGCGATTTTGATTTAAAAGTATTTGGAAATGAATTTTGGACAAGACTTTTGGTAAGTATTCGGTGAGTATTTCTATTCGCATATATTAAAATTATTTTCTGCACTACTTTTGGAGTGTGAGCACAATCTGGAGAACATTAGCTCAAAAGTCATCGTTACAGGCTGCTAAAGGTACTAAGAAGTTTTTTAAACCTGTTTCTTCATGATTCGAGCTGAATCTGCAAATCTTGGCCTGCTGTGGCCATTTTTGTGATAGAACCAGCTAATCTCTGTCTGCATTGGCAATCACATATTAGACAACTGCGATTCATACAAATCTATGCATTTTGAATTACAACGAAATCGATAAAAAAATAAAATATTTTATTAATCGGCGCTTTATTTAAATTCCAAAACTATATCCTCGTGATTTTGGCTAAAAAAATATTTTCCAAACGACAAATTTAGACTCCGATTCGGAGCTCAGCTACCAGGCGAACAGAAATCATAAGCAAGCAGCTGCAGAATAAAAATTTTTCTAAAAGTGTCACTAAAAGTATGCCACACTTTTTTTTCAAAAATAAATTTTTTGTCAAAATTTTGTAGCATACTTTAAGTTGCTAATTTAAAGTTGCCTTCTGAATTTTCTGCATTTCTGTTCGCCTGGTAGCTCAGCTGATTTGTAGAACATTTTTGTATGGAAAAATAGCAAAGTTAAAATTTTTTTTTATTTTTTAGTTGTATTCAAATTAAAGCATATACATATACAATTTTTTTGCGTTTGTATTGAACATTTTGTGCTGCTGTAACGCTTTAGTTTAGCCTGTTACCTTGGCGGGTTAATATTTTTTAAAAAAAATTTTTAAGTCTAAATTTTTATTGAATTTTATTTATGCTGCTGTTTATGAGCTGTTTAATCTCAAGGTCAATCGATTTAGCAATCTTTTAGATCCTGCAATTTCCACAACCCACCTAAAAACTTCGAAATACAAAAAAAAGATATGTAGTTTTCGTTTTAATTATTTATTTATTCAAATAACATTAAATAACTATAACAATCCTTTTAATTTTGCTTTTTAGTTTCTATATTTAACTTACGTTTACATATTTAAACAATTTTTTTAATTTAAATAAATACAAGTTGTTAAACTAACTAAATTTATCAAATAATAAAAATAAACAAGCTAAAATTATAAATAACAATATTTTATTATAATTTTTATAAATATTACTATTTTTGAAATAAAAATAAACTGAAATAACTTCAAAAACATGTTTTTTTATTTTAAAAAAAGGATATTTTGTTTCAGTTGCTGAAAAGGCTCTAAAAATATGTCAAATACTCTGGATGGAGGGATCTATGAACAGAAACATTTTGTAGTTCAAAACCTATTGAAATGCCTAAAGCCGTTACTCAAATTCAAATATTCAAATTTTTTTACTGACCCATTCGGCAAAAAAAAAACTTCAATAGAATTTTTCACTAAATTTTTACTCTGAATGGACTTCAGCTACCAGGCGAACAGAAAGCATAAGCAAGCAGGTGCAGAATAAAAATTTTTCTAAAAGTGTCACTAAAAGTATGCCACACTTTTTTTTCAAAACAAATTTTTTTTGTCAAAATTTTGTAGCATACTTTAAGTTGCTAATTTAAAGTTGCCTGCTGAATTTTCTGCATTTCTGTTCGCCTGGTAGCTCAGCTGGTTTGTAGACCATTTTTGTATGGAAAAATAGCAAAGCTAAATTTTTTTTTTTTATTTTTTGGTAGTATTCAGATTAAAGCAGAGGTCGTCAAAATAAACATATACATATACAAATTTTTTTGCGTTTGCATTTGTGTTGCTGTTTTTTTAAACCTATATTTTTATTGAATTTTTTTTATACTGCTGTTAATGAGCTGTTCAATCTCAAGGTCATTCGATTTTGCAATCTTTTGGATCCTGTAATTACCACAGCCCACCTAAAAACTTTGAAATAAAAAAAAAGAAGTAGTTTTCGTTTCATTTATTTATTTATTCAAATAACATAAATAATTTTTTAATTTTGCTTTTTAGTTTCTATATATAACTAACGTGTACATTTTTAAACAATATTTTTTATTTAATTATATACAAATTGTTAAACTTACTTAATTTATCAAATAATATACATAAACAAGCTAAAATTGTAAATAACAATATTTTATTATAATTTTTATAAATATTATTATTTTTGAAATAAAAATAAACAGAAATAAATTCAAAAACATGTTTTTTATTTAAAAAAAAAAAGGATATTTTGTTTCAGTTGCTGAAAAGGCTCTAAAAATATGTCAAATACTCTGGATGGAGGGATCTATGGACAGAAACATTTTGTAAAACCGTTAATTATATTCAAATATTCAAATTTGTTTACTGACCCATTCGGCAAAAAAGAAAAAAATTCAACTTTGCTATTTTTCCATACAAAAATGGTCCACAAACCAGCTGAGCTACCAGGCGAACAGAAATGCAGAAAATTCAGAAGGCAACTTTAAATTAGCAACTTAAAGTATGCTACAAAATTTTGACAAAAAATTTATTTTTGAAAAAAAAGTGTGGCATACTTTTAGTGACACTTTTAGAAAAATTTTTATTCTGCAGCTGCTTGCTTATGATTTCTGTTCGCCTGGTAGCTGAGCTCCGAATCGGAGTCTAAATTTGTCGTTTGGAAAATATTTTTTTAGCCAAAATCACGAGGATATAGTTTTGGAATTTAAATAAAGCGCCGATTAATAAAATATTTTATTTTTTTATCGATTTCGTTGTAATTCAAAATGCATAGATTTGTATGAATCGCAGTTGTCTAATATGTGATTGCCAATGCAGACAGAGATTAGCTGGTTCTATCACAAAAATGGCCACAGCAGGCCAAGATTTGCAGATTCAGCTCGAATCATGAAGAAACAGGTTTAAAAAACTTCTTAGTACCTTTAGCAGCCTGTAACGATGACTTTTGAGCTAATGTTCTCCAGATTGTGCTCACACTCCAAAAGTAGTGCAGAAAATAATTTTAATATATGCGAATAGAAATACTCACCGAATACTTACCAAAAGTCTTGTCCAAAATTCATTTCCAAATACTTTTAAATCAAAATCGCATTCTTTGTTTTTCAAATATTTTTCTTATTTTATTTTATTTATTTTTCTCTGTACTCAGTGTATTATTTACAAATCATGTAATTGTAATTTGTTTTTAGTTAATGTTTTACCAAAAAAAAATATTTTATTTTATGCTTGCTTCAAATTAAGACCAATTACAATGTATCGAATTGTATATAGTTTTTGCTGTCTGTAATTATACCCTGTACCGTATGGTCCAAGGGTATATTAAGTTTGTGCAAGCCGAAAATGTATGTAACATATAGAAGGAGACGTCGGAGACACCCCAAAGTTACCTAAAATATGATCAGGGTGAATAGAGAAGTCGATATACCCATGTCCGTCTGTCCGTCTGTCCGTCTGTCCGTCCGTCCGTCTGTCCGTCCGTTCGTCCGTGTGAACGCCTAGATCTCAGAGATGGTAAGAGCTAGAGTTACCAAACTTTCACATTAGATCCCATATTATTCCATAGGAGGCAAGTTTATTTTATTTTTTTGATATCGGGGTTAAATTATATAGCTCCCATAGGGGTGTTTGAGACGACCTCGACAAAAAAAAGCGTTTTAGATGAATAATTCGTTTGTTTATAAAGATATCGTAACCAAATTTGGTATTCGAAAGTTTTTTATAGTTCCCAATCACTGTACCAAATTTGATCAAAATCGGTTGACTATATCATATAGCTCCCATAGGACCGATCGGCCAAAATAACTTTTTTAAAGAAAAGTTCGCTATATTTCGTTTTTTAATAAAGATGTCGTAACCAGATTTGGTGTTTGGAAATTTTTTAGACCACTTAAGCAATATGCCAAATTTGAACAAAATCGGTTGACTATATCATATAGCTCCCATAGGTCCGATCTTCCAAAAAATCGATTTTTTAGCAAAATTTGTTGTGTTTCGTTTGTTTGTTAAGATATGGGACCAAATTTGATATTCGTGAGTATTTTATAGTTCCTAAGCACTGTACTAAATTTAATCCAAATCGTTTGACTAGATCATATAGCTCCCATAGGACCAATCGGTCCAAAAAATAGTTTTTTATACAAAATTCGATGTGTTTTGTTTGTTTGTAAAGATATTTGAAATAAATTTGGCATTCATATCTTTTTTAAGGTATTCAAGCACTGTGGCAAATTTTATTGAAATCGGTTGACTATATCATATAGCTCCCATAGGAACGATCGGTCAAAAAAAAAATTTTTGCTTAAAAATTCTTCTGTTTTTGGTTTTTTGTGAAGAAATCGGACTTTATTACAAGCTAGTGGTACAGGGTATCCTAAAGTCGTCCGCGCCCGACTTTACGTCCGCCATTTTTTTTATATATTTAAGCTAATTGAATATATAATTGTATATGTGTATGTATTGTATAGTGTTCTTTTAAGTTTACACTAAAAAAAAAACTTCTCATTTGATTATATGCTATAGTTAATTAATTAAACAGAACAAAAAATAATTATACAGCAAATTTTTGCGCTAAAGGCTAAGGGAATAGTTTGAAGTTGAAAAAAAAAACCCACCAATTGGCAGGCATGATCCCTTAACCATAGCAGGGCGCTTGTGTGGGATAGCTCTTGGGCCGGCATCGCTGCTGCTGCTGCCGCCACGTAAGAGGGATTCTCGCTGAAGAGTCCAACAATGATTTTGGAGCCAAGGATTGCGCCGCCGCAACGATTGCCGCCAGCAGAGGCACCACCGCCATCGCCGCTGAGGAGGCTGCCCAGAAAACTGCTAGCACCGCCGCCGCCAGCGTTGCCATTAGCGCCGCCACCAGCTAGCACGGAGCCCAGGAGACCGGCCAGAATGTTGCTGCCGGAAGAGCCACCGCCGTTTGCTCCACCACCGCCTGCTCCACCACCGTCCTGCAGCGTCTTGGCTCTTTGGCCTGCAATGATACCGGAAACCGCTTGACTTACCGCCGGAAAGACAATTTTTGCATAAAAATTCTTCTGTTTTAGGTTTTTATGAAGGAACCGGATTTTATTGCAAGCTAGTGGTAAAGGGTATCCCAAAGTCGTCGTTTTTTAATTGTTATGCCCAAATAAAGCATTCCCACTTTAGATATTTATTTAAAAAAATGTACAATTTTTAATTAATTTGTTTTGAATTTATTCTCGTTTATTTATAGTTTAATAATTACAAATTAATATTTCATTTTAATACAAAAAATTGATTTTTTTTTAAACATGCGTTAATAAGTACAGTTAATAAATTAAACAATAGCGAAAAATTTTAACTAAACTAAACTGTGAGCAGAAGCCGTTTAAATTTTTAGTAGTTGTAAAATGACACACTAGAAATTATATAATTAATATCAAATATTTATAATAATTATAATAAAGGCAATGGGCAAACATTAACACAAAGTGCAAGGCCTAATCAAAGGCTTCAAAAATAATTATTATTATTATAATTTTTTTTATTTCAAAAGTACATCAAAAGAAGTTGGCAAACATATATAATATATATTAAAAGGGGGCTTCTCGCGTTGTAGTATAGAAATAAATGCAAAATAATTTATTATTGCTGCACTTTTTATACATTTTTAATCTTTTTTTTTAGTATTTACACAAATGTTTACATTACAAAAAAAAATAAATGTGATACAGTCGCGGCAATGTCCGACTGTGAGATACACTGTACCCGTATGCGCCAAAAAATTAAGTTTTTTAAATCGGAGAATTTATTTTATTTTTTTTCAGCTCGTACGTTATTTATTGATATAAACGAAAATTATTTCGCAGCAGCGCAGATGATCTTTCGGTACAGTGCATAAAAATAAAGTATATAACTTTTGAAAATTATTTAACATTAAGTTTTCATTGTAAACACATTTTGGCGTTGCATTTCTAGTTGCAAACTTTAAGTTTGGCAAACAATTGCGAAACAAATAATATTTAAATTATAATTTAAAAAAAATATACAGCAACTGCGCTAACAATTTCATATGGGGGCAGCTACAGGCTGGCTTCCAGAAAAAAAGAGCTCTCGGGCATTGCGCCAAATTTCATACTCCTAACATGTTCAACATGTTGAGTTGGTGCACAATCCGTAAACTCAGATCTCTGCTTCTGGATGCGCACCCAGGTAGACTAGCTCTAGGAATAGCACCTAGTATTAGATTTTTACTACAACTGCTTAAGAGGCGCTGTGCCATATTTATTTTTTTCAAACTTATTTAAAAATATTTTTGTTTTGTTTTTTTTTTTTTTGTATTATCTAAAAACTCAAACACACATACACACGCACATACTCACACTCACTCACACATACACGCACACTAACACCAGCTTACTTAGCATAGTATTTCTCTTTAGTATAGATTAATATAGCACTTAAAATTTGTCATTTCATTTTTTCAAATAAAATTAAAATTCTAGATATTTTGCTTCGTTTCCTTTAAGAAAATTATTAATTTCGTGACTAGGCAAGTTAAATGTTCTTGTTGAAAAAAAAAATATCATCGCACAGTGTTGTTGTTGTTTTTGTTGTTGCTGTATTCCTTTTCAACGGCTTTTAAAAAGCGCGTGGTTTGAAACTTGGCTAAGTGCGTTTTTAGTACTACAACGTTCGTTTAGTTTTCTTTTTGCTTGTTTGTTTTTTTTTTAGTACTTTTAGTGCGATGTTAATTGTTCGTATTTGTTAATTGGCAGACAGTTAGCTGCTCCGAAGCTCTACAGATGCTCATCCCCATGGTAGCCATTGCGTAGGGGCTGACGTTCCTGCATATGATCACGTGGGCGATTGCGTTTGAAGAAGCCGCACTGAAATAAAGAATATAAAATTTGTAAAATGAGTTTCATATTATGTTGGTGATAGAGGAACGTGGAGTGTATTCGGCAGAGGAGTGAATCCGAAAACTCCGGCTCGAGTAGACTTGTTTTTTATAAAAAAACTTATTACCTTGAGTAATAAACAAGGAGACAATTTGAAGGCAGAGCCACAAAACTAATTGCGTATGCTGACGACATCGCTGTAGTAGTTACAGGCATATGCCTCTCAACTCTCATTGATCTGATGACAAGGTCACTGGACACGATTCACCGATGGGCCACTAATGCAGGGCTAGATGTTAATCCGGGGAAGACGGACCTACTGCTCTTCACCAGGAGATACAAAATCCCGCAGTGGACCCCACCTAAACTAAACGTCTCTCTACAGACTCTGAAAACGCAAACTAGATACCTAGGAGTGGTCCTGGACAACAAGCTGTTGTGGAAAGCCAATGTTGAAGAGCGTGTGAAAAAGGCCAGTAATGCCTTATTCGCATGTAAAAAGATGCTGGGCTGCACTTGGTGCGATGGAAGAAGACGGCTGGCGTAAAGGCCTTATTCCCAGTCACAATACCTATATCTTATTTACTGACGGCTCAAAGATGGAAAAGGGCGTTGGTGCTGGAGTATACTGCTCGGAGCTTAATGTAAGTCAAAGTTACAGGCTTCCGGACCACTGCAGCATCTTCCAGGCTGAGGTATTCGCCGCAATGAAGGCGGCTGAGCTGGCATGCACCTACACTTCAACTAGAGCAAGGGTAAACCTCTTTATAGATAGTCAAGCCGCTATCAAGGCTATTGTATCGCACTGTACATCCTCCTTCCACGTCCTTGAATGCCAGGCAGTCATCCAGAGATTAGCTGCGGCTCGTAAACTGCATATCTACTGGGTGTCTGTACATAAAGGCATAATGGGGAATGAAATGATGGATGCAATTGCCAAAAGCGGTATTGGGCTTCCGGAGGGGCAAATACACGACGTAAGCCGGCCGATCAAACATCTCAACGCTATGCTGGAGTGCAACATGAAGCGCAGAGCTGAAGCTAGATGGAAAAATCTAGACAGCTGTCACACAGCGAAAATCATGCTGGCTCATTACGGCAGAAAACAAAGTGATTTTATAATGAAACTCTCACGCACTAAATACAGAACCATTACGGGTGTGCTAACAAGACACTGCCTCTTAGCGAAGCATGCGCATAGGATGGGACTAACGGCAAGCGAATTATGCAGAATCTGCAGTGATCCGGAAGTCCCTGAGACCCTAGCACACGTACTTTGCGACTGCCCAGCCATCTCTAGACATCGTGTGGCTACCCTAGGAGAACCAGCGTTTGTCGGTCTAGAAGAGGTGGCCAGGCTGCAAATTGGTCGTCTACTCAATTTGGCCAAAAAAGTAAAATTTTTAACCGACCATCACTTCGCGTAATAACCTCTAATCTGGCACAGCTAAGGACCAAAAGGTCTATGCTAGGCTGCACTCTGTTGTGTGGCCAGTTAGTGTAACCTAACCTAACCTATTACCTTGAAAGTTATATAATAAGATTTTTTTTTTTAAATTCCACATTTTCTCGAGAGTAAAAATGTTATGTGCATATCTACAATATTATATAGACGCGATACTTCTAAGATACTATATGATTCTTATCGATTTTTGCAAGCCACCAAAATGACGCTAAGTCTATTTGGGGTGAATCCGGAAGTATCGAAATACGCCAAATAATTATTTTCAGCACGATTTTCAACTGATTTTATGTCGAAATACCGAGAGCTTACAATTTCCCGTAAACCGGCGTCAAGTTTGGATGATTTGTTGGAAATACTGAAGGCAGTAAAAATCGACAAAAGGACGTTGCTCTTTTAGACGATTTCGCTCTTTTTCTTACCAAAAATAAAGAAATAAATTATTTGCAGTGAAATTGTATTGCAGTTTTTATTATTTTTGGATACTTCCGTATTTATCCCAAAAAACGAAAACCGTGAATTTGTTTTTTTTTACTCGAAGATCAACCTTCTTGCCTCTAGTAAAAAACTACTCAGGAACTGGCAAGGTATGTCGTAGAACTAAAAAGTTTAGTAATGGTGGGCCTGATACATATTTGATAATTTTGGAAGAACTCGCAAAGATCCCATATTAGACTTAACGAAAAAGGATTATTTAAACAGCAAATAATACGAAGAGATGCACGGACATGGCTGAATGGCCTTCTAATCTCAAGTTTAATACCTTAAACCAATTGCAGATTTAGGATTTTGTCTTGCGGGAGGGTTCCTCATTTTGAATGTATATATAGTATATAAGAGTATGCAAAAGACTTTCAACTAAATTTTCCAACTTTTGGGAGGGTCCGAACCCGAAAGCTCTTTCCCCGTGAATTCGCTATTGCCCTGAGTACTCTTGTGGAAGTATCTAAGTTTAAGACTAGCAAACTGCAAAAATTGTTCAGGCCATTTCCGTTTCCTAAAATATTTCAAATGCAATTCCATCCCCAAAAATAATAACCCTCTTAGCAAAGATACAAATCTTCTGAACTAAAGATATACAATTTTTCTAGAGTTCACAAACCGTTAAAAGCTGTGATGATTAAAAAAGCCTTATTTAAATATTTCGCTACGTTCGTAGATAGATCGAAAGGTGAAGAAGCGATCTAACAAGAACCGCATTTGACTGGCACCACTAAGGAAGCTGTAGATGAGGAAGACCAGCAAACAACTGGAGACGAACGGAAATTCGTTGTGGCCCTATGTTCCACCTTGGATCTGTAGGAAATATGTATTGGCAAGGAACTAGTTCATGCAAAATTTTACGAAAGGTAACCTATTTCTTGGAAATCTTAATGCTCAAATAATGTCAACGCAACTTTTAAATAAATAAAGTTTCTTTTTTAAAGGTGTTGCCAATTATCCTTCTTCACAAACGATATGATCTTATCTTTAAACATGGCCAGATTGACATACCTTCTTATTAGTGATGGGTAAACATGGCTCACTTTGAAGAATTAAATCAGTTGCTCATTTTTAAGTGTGTGAGTAGTCTTGCTCACCTGTTAACTCAATCTTGTCCTTTGGCTCACTTATGGGGCAATTTTTCTCACTTCACAGATCAAGCGAGTTGTGAGCAATTGATCAAGGAGTTGTGAAGAGGTAGTCGCAAAAGAGGAGTAGTGAGCAATTGAGCCAAAAAGAACCACTTTGTTGACTTAGATGATAACTGGGAAAACACTTGCTGTATGTATCTACACTGAACCTTCTATAGTTTCTACACAAGAAAAGAAATTCCTAGCCATTTCTAACTATGATCGTAAGCATACCCAAGATGGTTAAGGAGCGTTAAGGTATCGATACACCACTGCTTACAACGCAGTCGGGGATCCATTACTCTCTCACTTACCTTGTAAAGCAGCAGAACCAGCAGTAGGAAAATCAGTGCACCCGCGCATGCTGCCAGCACAACTACCCACAATGGCACCACATCCGGCACCGGCGTCGGTTCCGGCTCGGCCTTGTAGAAAATCTCATGGGATTTGTTAATTTCATCCTTGGGCGCGCCAATAAACGGCAAACGCGTCACCGTAGCAACGGCCAGCGTGGACACATTAAGCGGCACGTTTGAAGCAATCTTTTCCATAGTTTTGGCCACCATGCGCGCACGCAACGCAACCCAAGCGGCATCATCATTGCCCAGATTTGTTACCGTACAATGCAGTGTCTGGCATTTGGCAGCCTTGCAGGGCATGTTCAGATCTATTTGCTTGGGTGCTTCAGCAGCAGCGCCATCGTCACGACGGAAACGACGTTGCGTTGAGGAACTGGACGAACTGGACCATTGCTGCTGTGGCTGCACATGCTGTTGCAAAACATTGTCCTCATCATAATAATCTTCGGGTTCGCGTCCATAATAGGGCTTGACGCCAGAGCTATAGACTGTATGATGTTGCACGCCAGCTGGACGTGCGTACTGACCGCCAGTGCTGCTGTAAGTAGCACCACCTGCACTACCAGCACCACTGCGACCTTGCAGCTCGTTATCTACATTGCCACGATTAATGGTGCCCAAGTCGAGTGTACCAGTTTGGAAGCCACCACGACCACCATAAAGCGCAGATTTATCTGCCGACTGTGCGCCCGTAATATCTGCATAGCCAGCGGCAGGTGTATATTGACTCTGTTGATGATAATTGGCGGCACCACCGCTTGGACCAGCCATTTGTATGTGCCCGTGGGTGCTGTGTGCATTAGCAGCTTGACCTGCTCCATAGCCACCACCCAGCGCCGCCTGCTGCAGCTGTTGCTGACTGGCGTACTGTCCGCCAGGTAGTCGCTGCAGATTCTGCACGTACTCGGAGCGGTTTTCCACTGTATGCGGCTTACCATCGGCATCATAATAGGTTCTGGTATTGTGCGTATTGATAACAACGCTGGGTGTGCCGCCTGCTGATGAGGACGACGATGAAGAGGACCAGCTATAGCCACCACCACCAGCTGCAGCATTGCTGGTTGCCTCCTGCTCGGCGGCTGCTTGATTGGCACGATCCGAATGCACAAATGAAGCATCACCCGAAACATCCTGCTCATCCTCGCGTTCAAGCACCTCCTTTTCCTTGGGCGTTAGCTTTGTGGGACGGCCGCCTACAGCCACACCCATGGTACCGCCTGCCTGACTGCTTTGGGATACTTGTATATGACCACCGCTTTGGGTTGCCGCCGCACCAGCGCCGCCTGTTCTATACAGTATGTTATTACTAACAGCACCCTTCTCCTGCAGATAAGATTTGCGTGCCAGATTCTGGTCCAGCTTGAGATTAAGTACATTAACGCTGCTATGTGGATCGCAGTGTATATTGCCACCTGTCTCTGGCTGGTTCAGCACATACATAAGCAAATCTCCGGCAATTGTTTCGTAAGGATAGTGTATAAAAACTTCTGCTTCCTCAATGGTGGAAGGTCTATTGTTGCGTATCTCGTAGATATGCACAACCTGTGGACCAAGATCTGCCTCGTCTGTGGCATTCTCCACACTCTTGAAGTTACTGGCCTTGTAAAGCTCAAAATCAGGATACGAGTTGCCCTTGATGTCCAGATCTGTGTCCACCCAAATGCCAATGCTCTTGCGCATTATATTGTCAAAGTGTGAGCCGGCCTTTTCCAAATTTGTAGAGTTAGCCTCCATATAGAGCTCATAACTGGGCGCTTTACCAAAATGCTCCGAAGGTGTTAAGATGACATTAAAATGAACCTCCTTTTTACCCTGCAGTGGGTTGCCAATGTCGCACTTGAGCGTAAAGTTATTGGATTTCGAGGGCACTTCGCAGGTAATGGGGGTGTCGCTTTTGTCGCCCAGCTGCTGTAGCTTCTTATAGTCCAGATCAGGTGGCATGATCATATAGAAAGCAGCCTCAAAGGCATCTTCATTGGAATTCGAGATGAGAACCTCAATGGTAAGTGGTTCGGGTGAGCCAAATAGATACTTGTCCACGGTTCTATAAGGGATAAATCAATTTAGTTACTATTGTTGTTAATTTGTTTTGTCTATTACTTACTTAATTTCCAGCTTCAGATCCGGCTCACAAATATTATCCAGACCACAGTTCTTCTGTATATTAATGGCATCACGCAGCACGATCTCGCGGTTCTGATCAATGACAGGTTCCAGAGCCTCACGTTTGCGTCTAACAACCGGTGCAAACTGACGACTGCTGCGCAGATTATAGCGCGCCTCTACCTCTAGTGGCGTGAGCTTGTCCTGCACGTTGTCCACCAAATAGACAGTTTCATTGAGACAGTAGCGACGACCATAAGCCAGCTGTATGGTCTGATTGCGTATATTTTTGCCTTCATCACGCAGAAAGAACATGCGAGGATTGCGTGTTTTCTTGGCATCAAGCACCCAGGATACATCAAAGTCCAGTGAATCAGGCAAATACTTGCCCGTATAGCTCCAGCAGGTGGTAAGCTCCATGCAGGAGACAGATTTGTGATCACGACGCAGCTGACAGTTGCGTTCCTCTAGATTGATGAGCTTCGAGGGATTGGCAAAAACGGTTTCCGCATTGACTGCAGCCACAGGACGCGACTTGAATATATAAACCTGATCCGAAGCATAGGCGCCAACCGCCAAATCCGGATAGGTATTGCCATCCATATCTACACCGCCAGATAGCGCAAAGCCAAAGGTGCGTGGATAAGGTGCGCCCTCAACCAACTCCTCAGCTTTAATGATCTGTGAAGGCTTGGACAAAGGTCCATGCGCTGAGCCATGATAAATGTAGACCACACCACGTCCCTCAGGTCCATCATAGGGTGCACCAACGGCAAAGTCGCCATAGCCATCGCGATTGACATCACCCAGAGTAGTTAAAGCCAGACCAAAGCGACCTTTGCTATTAAAGCCATCGCGTATGTACTCCGTGGTCCAACGTTCCGACTATAAAGATTTTGTAGGCTTAAGCTTGAGTCTTAACTTGCTTTATGTTGCTTGCTACTTACCACAGTGGCGCCACCTTGCACCAAAACATAAACACGTCCCACATCATATTTGCCCTCCACATTGCCGGGTTCCGTGTACATGGGCGCACCAATAATAAGATCATCGAGACCATCGCCATCCACATCGCTGGTGGCCAGCGCATAGCCAAAGTACTCACCAATCTGGCGACCTGTTATATTAAATATGTTTGCCATATTCCAGCGATTGACTACAATTTTGCCCAAAAGATTGGCACCACGTGGCATGCCCACGGCTACATCTTCATTGCGATCACCATTAAAATCACCAGTGACCATTGAATAGCCCAAGTACGAGTCATCATTGGGCGAAGTGCTCTCGGCCGTGGAGAAAACCTGATTCTCTGGCTTGGTAACATCATGCGAATACGTTTGACCTGTACAAAAAGCGGGAACAAATCTTTTAGTGCATGTGCTTGAAGCAAACAAACAATTGCGCTAAGTAATTGCTAAGGTAGTAAGGAACATTTTTGTTGTTGTTGTTGTTGGTGCGGGTGCTGGGCAATGGATAGTAATGGTTGTAGTGGAAAAACTTGCAGCTACGGATTAGTGATCAATACTAAAACATGCGCTCAGATTAAACTTGAAGCAACACAACACAAAAAAAAAAAAAGTCCAACAAATATAACTACGGCAACAACTACAGAGCTTGGAGCTCTCATGCAATAAGAAATGGAGCTAGAACATGGAAATACTTGTGTTTGGTGCTAGCCTGGATGGTGGATAACAGGCAGGCTAATCCTGTGCGATGTATGTCATCATGTGTGCGTGCTGTTGTTAGAAGTTAGTCTTTGGTACATATGCATGCTTATAAACCCTTAAACCTTAGGAAAAACAACACCATTTTGGATTAGTAAATGCTTACATCAATATGCAACCACAAAACAGCTGTTAGCCTAAAGCATACTAAGCTTAATTATATACTAAATGACTGCACTTGCGCTAATTAATACATAAGCATATTTATATTATATGTGTTTAATTTGTTTGGTGCAGTGCTGCAGTCTGTACAAATAATACCAGTTAACTGCTGAAAAATACCAGCATTTGTGGCTAGTATTTTTGCAGTGCTGCCAGCACAGCTGCCAATAAAAAATACCAAAGTTATGCTAGTATTTTTTTGGGGCTGTGCTTACTAGCATAACACAGCATTTTTTTGGTAGTATTTTTTTTGCTGCTGTGCATGCTAGCTGGTATTTTTTTTTGCAACAACAACTGCGTGGATCTCAGTTTAACAGGGTGCTTCCACACAGTTGCCGCTTGCAACATGTTGCTGGGGACAATCTCATTTATATAAAATACTGCATTAGCAAAGCGTTGTTGGTTAAAGTGCCACCGGGTTTAAAAAGCTTTACGTAAGTTGATTAAACGTTGTTTCTAGTTAGGCCTAAGCTTTTCAGCTTACAATTAGAGTTTTTTTTTTATTTTTTTTATGAATCAGCTGAGTTTTGTCTGCTGTAAATGTTTGCATGTGTATGGCAGTTATGCATGTACTACATACATATGTAATTATGTATTTACATAGTGAATCCAGACACCGTAAAATATGTTCGCTAGCAGCGAATTTTTGTTACCCAATTTACACTAGGCCAAAAAATACCCCATTTGTGCTAGTATTTTGCGCTGTTAGGCTTAAGGTCAAACTTTTTGGTATTTATATGCGCCCAGTGTAAATTGCGCACAAGTTAAGCTCGTTTTATACAAATGTTGTTTTTTTTAGCGTTAATGTTTTTACCAAATTTTTATTTGTAGTCGTTTTGGTATTTTTTTTTTTTAAAGCATTTGATTATGTTTTGTATTATTACCTCCAGTGCCGAAGGGCTGATAAAAAGGCGGCTTAAATGGAAACTCTGCATCGGGCGGTATTGAGTAGGTTTGTCCTTTTTATTTATGTATCGGATTATAGCAACAAAAGTTTGGTATTGAAAATGGTATTTTTTTTTTTAATTATATTTTTTTGATGAAGTTTTCATTGTTTGTTTCGTTTTGTATGGGAGCGCAACAACAACACATGTCAAACAACATTTTGCACACAATTTGACATTTTTTAGGCACAAAATGTTTACAAATTTTCATTTGTACGTTTGAAAATTGCATGCACAATTTTGGCACACAAACCAAAGAAATATACATTTTTTTTTGTTTTTTTTTAGCAGTCGAGTAGAACACAGAGTAATAGAGAAAGAGAGAGAGAGAGAGAAATTATTTTAAATTAATCAAATGAGACAAAAAAAAAATGAACTGTAAAAAAAATACGCGTTATACAAAGTTCTTGCGGTATACAAAACATAACATTACATGGATATAGTAAATGGGCAATTTTTAAACAAATCGAATGAATTTAGAAAAAATTTAAATATTTGATATTTTAAAAATTTGTATGCAAAATTCTTTGTAGAAAATTGTTTAGTATTTTGTATACAAATTTGTTTCTGAGAGTTGTATTTATTTTAAATTTAACAAAAATGTCCAAAATTTTTGTTCATCATTGAATCATAATATCTTCAGAAAGATAAAGAGCTGCTCTGCAATAATTTTTTTTCCATTTATTTTTTTTAAATTACGCTGCTCTGAACGAAATCCTTTACAATATTTTTGCCAGTACGCAGCACCAAAGAAAGCGACGAGACAAAGCTTACGCTAGATGGCGCTAGCAGAAACAATAGCTATTTTGCTATTTAAATATTGCATTTGCCGTCATAATTGGTAAGCTAATATTTTTATAGAAATGTATTCTATCATATAGATTTTTATAAAAAACAAATGTAATTAATGCTAAAAAAAAATGTGCAGCACTATTTGCTTAGAGAGAAAAAATCTTGGCGCTAAACATTTTGCTAGCTTTGTGTTTTATTTATTAATTTTTTTTCAGCGCTTTTTTCGTTTCTGCATACTGGGCTTAGAAAAATACGAATGTATAATCATTCGCTATCAAAAAATTAAATAATTCCTGATTTAAAAGTATTGTCACTGAGAAAAAACAGTTTATAAGTAAAAAATGTTAATATACTCATTATGTATATTTTAAAAATGGTTGCTGTTCTTTGATCTGATATTGCTTTAGATCACAATATACGCTTGATTTTGCTTTATTCAGAAGCTAGCCTCAAAATTTTATATATTATTATATTTGTTTTTATTTATTTATGCATTTAAAGCGGTTCAAAAGAGCTAAGTTAATAATAGATATTAGGTCTACACTTTACTTTGCTCCCGCCGTTTTTTTTTTAATTTTAAAAATTATATAAAAAAAATGGTATCTTATTAATGTTTCAAAGTATTGTCCGTCACTTTCCACTACTTTGGCCCATCTTTCAGGCAACAAACGAATCCCGCGTCGGAAAAATTCTTCATCCTTTGATAAGATCCAAGAATCGATCCATTCTTTCACTTTTTCAAAAGAATCGAAGCACTGGCCCGCCAGGCCGTGTACCATCGACCTAAATAAATGGTAATCAGATGGAGCAACATCTGGAGAGTATGGCGGGTGAGGTAGAATTTCCCATTTCAGTGTTTCGAGGTACGTCTTGACTACTTTCGCCACGTGAGGTCGAGCATTGTCGTGTTGCAAAATTACTTTTTCGTGTCTATCAGCGTATTGCGGCTACTAGCGCCATCTTTTGGAAAACGGCGGGAGCAAAGTTGTAGACCTAATACTAGAGAACCTTTGAAAAGTTAAAACAGTGAAAAAACATATATAAACTAATCCAATCAGAGATTCGATGGGAAAATTTTGGCAGTACTTGTAGATTACACTTGTTTCCACTATAAATGAAATATCGTATAAAAGCGTTTTTAAGGCTGGCCTCGACAAACACGAAAATAACATTAATATATTTTTTTTTGTTATGAACTGTTTTCAAGATTTTTTTATTTAAATATGCGTGAATATCTCGTGAACAAAATGTTTTACCAACATACCATAAGATCGGAAGGTCTTAATGGCATACGAAGTATGAGGATTGAGTCAAAATTATTAATATGACAAGCAACCAAGCTCAAAAAAAAATTTTCGACAATTTGTTTGAAAAAGAATTCTTTTGCGAAAATTTTGAGCCTAAGATCTTCAAAATCGGGTAAGAACTGCATATGATATGGAACCATTTACAGCAGTTGGGATATGGAAGGCGCCGTCTTTTGTCAAACAGCGGAAATTTTTTTATACTCCCAATAAATGAGACGCAGTGATGTCTGGGATTGCAATACTTTATCAACTCTTTTCCAAATTTTTCATTGCTAAGTTAAGGATTGCAGGAACCGGGTTTATCTTCTGCTATCCTTGACTGCCAGTGGAGCATAGGGCCATAGGAATCAATTAACTGGGTTATTTTTCAAAGAAAAGTCAATATTTTTTGGTACTTATAAGGCTCACATTAGTTGAACTAGCAAATACAACTAACAAAGCAATGGGAATAGAGGTCTAAACTGAATTAATTTTTTCGTTATCTTTAGAAGTTATTTTCGATCTAGTATCTGTAAATAATTTGTTAAAAATGGTCTAAAATTAGTTTAACTTCTTCTGCGCAAGCACAAAGCCCATCTTTGGATAAAATTTGGTAGCTGTAGAACTTCTGGTTATTAAGTTCTAGATGCTCATAGGGGCAGCAGGGCGGACGCGCGATGATGCTTAGTAATTTTCTATAAAAAACTAAAAAAATCATGGCCTACAAATCTATAGAGTACTGTATTAGTAGCATCGGATATATTATATTTTAAGATCATGCGCTTCAAATATTTTTGCGCATTTTTTTAAATTTCTAAAATTAAAAAAAAAATGTATTTCAATTGCACTTCGATTTGTTAAGAAATTGTCCATATACGATACGTTTTACGATATAAATACAACTACAGTAAACATTAGATTAAGTTGATACTTTAAGTTTAAAGCAGCTCAAGCTACAGTCAATACTCACTACACTTACTTAAAATATATTATATAGTAAAATATAGTATATATATGGAAAGTATTAAACTTGGGTTAATTGCTGTCGAGTTGTACACAGTGTGAATAATTTCCATTGTTTTTTGTTTCAGTAAGTCGGTAGTTAAAATATTTTGGGGGGGTTAAGTTAGCAAAAAATAAAAAAAAAACGACGACGACATTGATGGCAACAACGACAAATAGCCAATATTTTATATATAGCAGTTAAAATAATAAAAAATTTTGACAACAACTCGACAACACATAAACTCAAAATCTCTCTTAGAACGCTAGATGATATATATTTTTTTTAAGACTATGTATTGAAAAGATACAAATACTTCAGTCATAGGGTACATGATTTATGTATGATTAAATTGGTAAATAGTAGGTATACTATATGTAGTAGCTAGATACATAATGTGGCATGCACTAGGTGTACATTTTTGATTATGTATAAAAAATAGCATCTAGTAACAGCTTAACGCGGGATTTTACTTAAGACTACTGCTAAGGTTAGATATACGAGGGCAGGCTGAAAAGTAATAGGCACAACGTCTCACAGTGGACTCACAAAATTAAAGCTAAAATTATGCAATGAATAGTGAAAAAATTAAAGCTCTTAGTTTATAGGATTGGCGTATAAGTTCTTAAAGTTGGAACTTCAAACTGATTTTTTGAGCATATTGGATATTTAAACATTTATCGAAATAAAAAGGGAAATTATCGACAAAAAATCCGCAAAAACCGTATCCGAGTAAACTTGTTTGGTTTCGATTTCTTAGTTTTCGAAGCTCGTTTTATTTCTTTTAATTAACTTTTTTCTATTTTTAGCTTTCTGATTTATATGCTAAAAATTGAAAAAACAAAAAAATATCTTAGAATAAGAAGTTTTGATGTCATCTATAAAATATGGCCAAATATTCATAAGAGTAGAGAACACTTCAGAAATAGCGAACAAAGGCTCATAAATAGAGCTGGGCATCGATGCGATTTAAAATCGATATAATCGATTAGTTTTTCTGACAAAAAAAAACGATACTTGTTCATTGAGCATCGATCTTTCATGTACATTATGGCGGATTAATTTGTAGACGCAGAAAAACGGTTTGTGGCCCTCAGCGATTTTAATTCTTTGAGGCATTTTAAACTATGGGTCCAAAATGTATTTCGAGTCGCCATCTTTTTTAAAATAGATTTTTTTAAATATTCAGAAATTGACTAAAACCTTTCATTTACAAGTTCGAAAAACATTATTTTTCCGCTAGCTTAATAGGGACCTCGAAAAGTCGAAAAATCCATTTTTTACTCTAATGCTAATTTTGAGAGCCGTCAGAGGGCGCTTTTGCATGTTTTTTTTAAATTTTTTAAATAAATGTTGACTTCTTTTAAGTTTTCTCTTATTAGGTTTTGAATCAAACGAATTATTAATTTTTTGTTTTCTTTTACTAAGTTTTGAATTTTTGCTTTCGTTATTTGGAATTATGGAAATAAATTTAAGGGAATTTTGTATTAATTTTCTGCGGTTTTAACTTATTGTCGCCTAACGCTTTAGTCCGATTAAATCGATTTTTGGTGAGAATCGGTCGAAAATAACGATTCTCGAAAATAGGGCATCGAGCCCAACTCTACTCAGAACTAATTTTTAATGTTAGACCATATAACATATGTATATGATGCAGCAATATTTGGATATCAGAAGGCTATCTGACGTTATCGTTTAAATATTTCAAAATAATTTTTAAATAATTCAATAAAATTTTAAAATTAATTATGAATTTTATTATCCATTATACTCTTTCGGAATGGCCGCCAACAAGATACATTTTTATTTTTTGCATCCGATTTCACCAAAACGTGTATGCGGTTTGAAACCGAATGTTTTGTAGCTAGGAGAATAAAAAGGAATTTGCAAAATTGGCTTTAATTCCCTTTTGATTCTAATAAATTGGTTTACTATGAGTTTTTTCAGCCGAACCAAAAAATACCACAAAAACGAAGAAAAAATACCATATTTCGTATGTAGAGATCTTCTTTAAAATTCAAATTTCTTTAAGTAATGCCAACTCTGCTGGGTCGATTACTTTTCAGTCTGTTCTCGTAGCAGCCTGTCTATCATATTTATGCTATATAACACCCTTACGATTAGACACTTCATTTGTTATATAAAGTATTTATATAAACCCAACTATATTGTATAAACATAAAGAGCTAGCCCAAAGATTTAGATTGTGTACAAGTTAAACTTGTGTAGGGTGTTTTTTTTTTGTTGGGATTGTGTGTGTGTGTTAAAGACTTGCTTAGTTCTAGGTTGCTCCAAAATTAAACACATACACAAAAAAATATACAAAAAAAAATAATTATATTTATATATATAAGGATTTTGATAAAGTAGCACAAAAAGAACCGAAATAAAATGCAAACTTTTATATTTATTTTTGTTTTATCATTTTACAAAGTAGAGCAAACAAAACTTAAAGATACATATTTATGTGTAGTGGGTGGGTCATTATGGGCTATATGTTTACGGGTTGGAGGATTTCAAGTGCTGGATCTAGAGTGTGTTTACTATATGTTTTTGGGTATCATTCATGGTAACACTTTGCAGCTAATACTAATTACGGGGTGTTGACGGGTTTGGTTTGGTAGGGGGTCATACTAGAGTTTTGGAAAAGCTACGCACTGCTAGGTATTAAAAAAAAAAAAAACAAATATATAGTATGCTATATATATATAAAACACAATTCAATTTAAACAAAACCAGTCCACTACGGGTAATACAATACGAATACGGTGGACATACTTATAGACACTATTACTAGCTGCTTTACATAAATTTTATTTTTGTTTTTTTTAATTATTTTTAACAATACTAGAGAAAAGTAAAAATATATAGTAACTTTTAGAAGGTACAGACTGTAGTAGTTAAAACGTTACGGTACGTTATGGTACGGTATATACGATATTAAATATATGTGGGAAAAACGTGCACTTACCTTGCCAATACCAGCTGCCAGGTGCTCCAATATACAAGCGGGAACCATTCTGCAAACGGCAAGAGATTTTTCATTAAATTGCAAATATTATGCCACGACTATGCAAGTCAGTAGGTGCCACAACCCACACCAAAACTGGCAACACATCTGGACTTGGTTTAGTTCAGAGATCAACACAGCTCATGGCAGGGCTGCAAAAACTTAATCTTAAAACGAAACTTACGCTGTTCACAGCCGCACTGAAACCAGCCTGACACGAGCCCTGTCGATGATAGCCCCAGTTATCTGCAAAAGAAAAATAAAATAAAAATAAAAAGAGAGTTACAAAGTATCTACATAATGGCATTGAAGACACAAAATCATAAGTTAGTAACCTCGGGGAATGACTTAAAAAAAAAATTACATTTGAATGCAACAATGAAGGATTAGGGTCTACTTACACTGCATATAAGCAGTTTGATAGCTGTAGAAGACCTTGCTAGCTTGGCATTATAGTATACCATATAATTTTATTTCTCTTTATATTTTAAAGCTGGTATGCAGTTCAAGACGTTACACAAGCAGTGCAAAATAATTACGGCCGTAATGACCAGTGTGTGCATATTAACGCAAAATAGTATTTTTTGATCAATTCTGATAAAGGCTGTTTTTTTAGAGCTACGCAAGCTTAAATCATAATAAAACAAATAAATTTATTGGATAGCGAATTATAGGATACTAATATTGAAGTATGCCCTACGTTCCACCTTGGAACTCTAGGAAATATATATGTACATTAGTGAGCTCGGCAGACGTTGTCCTGCCCAAACTTTTTGAATACTTTAAATTGAATAAACATCGTAAGATTCTCTAGTTAGCTTATCTGGAAAAATATAAGATTTTTGGATTAGTTTGCAGCTCGACTTAAGCTTGCACCATTATTATTCGAATGTCGCGCTTCACGGGTCTGTCTTAACCGAATTCCTTCACGTTCATTGCGATCTTCACGTTCCTGGGCAGTACGATTAGATTGATAATTAATGTGATTCGTTGCACTTCTTTCAATTGAAATGCATTGATCGAGTAGGAGACGGCATTCCCAATTGTCCTAATGCTTTATTAACCATCTCCAAGCATAGATCTTCAATATGAATTAAAGCTTTATTGTAAACTTCCGGCATTAATTCCATCACTAGATTACGTTAAGCTTGACGTACTCGATACAAAATTTCTTCTGATAAATAATCTTGATATTTTATTTACAATTCAGGTGGATTTGATGGAAAATATGTTGCCAAAATAATCGCAAATAGAACACGTATTTTATATGAATGAGCATAATAGAAGCATCTGCTAAATTTTGATCTCAGTGCAAATCATTTTCCAACAAATACAATTTTTGACATGCCTCTCGACACGTTGCACACAATACACCATTCACTGTTCTCAATTATTGAAATGATGTTGGACCTCAAACATTGATAAAAAACAATGCTACTTTTTGTATATTTAATATTTGTGGCAATATACATATAAAAACCGATATTCACAAAAATGCGAATATCTCACAAACCAATACATACAAACACAACGAAATAACCTTAAAACCTGCCTATTGACAACTTCTAACAAACGCAAAAATCAGATTTTAAATTCATCCACGTGTTCATGAGAATACCCGTAACACGTTAAACATAAGTTTCTTTCATATGTGACGCTATGTGGAACACCAATTTTCTCAAACAATAACATTCTGACCATCATAGTTTTTGAAGATATAAGGGTCAATGACTTCACCAGACAGCAATTTCCTGTGGATATAAAGGTGTTTTGACAAAATTAGGCCTCATCGGAGTACAAAATTTTGCATTTTGAATTAGGTACATAAAATAAAATTTCAACAATTTACAAGGGTTGCTCTGGTGAAAGTCCATAATGAAATATCGAACCAAACTCAATAAAAAGCGACTATCCGCTGTTAAATGGATTGACAGATAAAGCAGTGTTGTCAACTGAAAGTTGTGAACCTCTAAAAATAACACGCTGTAGTATTCATCGCAATTTTGTTGCGGTAGAAAATGGTCATTAGGTTAGCCATTATTACAAAATCTCTCGATTTTAATAACCTTACCACGCAAAAAGTTTCCTTTCTACCCGCATATAGCACCAAAATTATGTGAGGATATCAAATATAAAGGGTATTTTTTTTTTACTTTTTCTTATTTTGAATTGTAATGTGCCAAAAAAACTATAAAAATTTATTTCTTATCAAATAAATTAAGGTTAAAGGTTATTGGTATAGCCGATTTGAAAATTTGGCATTTAGCGGCGACCATTCTAATGATCACTCGAAAAAATAGTTTCACTAAATTTTGGTGAAAATTAAAGCCGATAATGCTATCAAAATTTCACAACAAAGGTTGACTCCAAAAAGGAACAATCCGAATTCTTAAAAAATGGACTGCAAATGATATATACGATGACTTCTTATTCATGCAAAGAGTTTTTAAAGAACCAACAGCGAAGCCTTAAACTCTTCAATATCTTAAAATTTCTTGTAATTGTTAATCATCATTTTTGTAGCTCTAATTTTTATGTTGCTTTTTGTTTTTTTTGACAACGAAACACTCTAAAGAATTAATCAATCTCGCACAGATCAGTATAACCTCGCGCAACCATTTTGGAACAAGTGCGAATTGGGTTTTAAAACTTGCCTCGACGTTTTGAACAATAACCAACTGACTGAATGACGATGGACGACGACGACAACGACGACTCATGGACCGCTGGACATATGGACAGCTGTGCTAGTGGATGAGTTTTCAAATAAAAATACAATAAACTACGGTAATGGCAAACCAAAAAAAAAAAACCCCAAGCTGGACAGGACAGTAGCGGCAAAGGCCAAACAAAACGTTGCCCCAACATCCTTTTGTTGGCCTTTTGTTTGCACAAATGTCCACACTGTCCAAGTGTCCAATGTATTTGCTACCAAATAAAAATCACGCAATGCCTGAGGCGGCTCCAACAACATCAGCAACAGCAGTGACAACAACCACAACGACAACCCAGGGCGTAGTCAAAGGGGATTGATAGTGGTATTGGCACCCTTTTAAAAGTTTTTCAGAATTCTTCGTTTGTAAAAGTTTTTTTTGCTAGTTTATGCAAGTATTTTTTTCTCCATCATCTTCTGATCATTTTCGGAATCAAAAAGACTCAAAAAAAGGGCTTACTATCGATGAGAATTTTAGGAGCCCGGAACGTAGCTCTAAAATTATGGCTTTGTATACCGTGAGTATTAAATTACACCAAGAAACCAAATAAGCAAAATATCTGAGCGTGGTTAGCTCAAATTCTGAGGCACTGAAATTCATAACAACACAAGATCTTGCCATTTGATTGAGATCAAGATTATAAATTTTTGCAAAAAACTTTTCACTTTGTAATAGGGTTACTATACCGAATTTCAATCGGAAGGCTTTAATAGTAGGATCAAGATATGTATATGTTTACTTTAGATCTTATCTTTTGATATATAAATTGCAGTTTAATCAATTTTTTGATAAAAATATGTTAAATCAGGTATAATAAGGTTGTTCACGATGATGTGTAATGATGCAGAATTGCAGAAGTGCCAACGATAACAAATGACACTGATTAATTTAATTGAATTTAATTAACTATAAAAAGTTATGCACGTCTGCACTAAGCAGTGTTGTACAAAGCTTTTGAAAACTTTTTGACTGTTTTTTGTATAGAAAGTAAAAAAATTTAAGCCATATGTCTTAAATTCGAACATTATATAAGTTTTCGTATTTCAAAACTTCTGTTACTTACCGATTTTAGTTATCGACTTAACTTAAGTTGTGCATGTCTGCACTAAGCAGTGTTATAAAAAGATTTTGAAAACTTTAGAAAGATTTTTGACTGTTTTTTGTATAGAAAGTACAAAAAATTTAAGCCATATGTCTTAAATTCAAACATTATATGAGTTTTATCAAAACTTCTGTAATTTTCCGATTTTAATTACCGACTTAATGCAAAGTTGGGCACGCCTCCACTAAGCAGTGTTGTAAAAAGCGGTAATACCTGCCAGTGTGCACCTGCTGTAATGCTTTATTCGCAATATCAAAATGTATAAGATCAGCAAATATATATTGCACTGACATCAGATTTTAAGTGCTTCAAAATTTGACGACCTACAAATGCGGAAAATTTTTTTGTATTCCGTTTAATATTCCAAAGTGTTATTTTTAAATACTTTTAAATTGCATTTTTCTCTCAAAAACATTGTTCAACATTCACTATGCCCAATTGCTAGTTTGGTTTTTTTTTGCCATAGTGCATAGATGCACAACTGCGTGAACAACCTAATTTTAAAAAACTTGAATTTCCTATTTTGATGGACTATATAAATGCTTTGTAATTAGTTAGTATATATGAATATTCAAAGTAAAATGGTAAATAAATAATTATATTTAACAAATTATACAAATTTGTATCAATTGCAAAACCCCTTTAGTGAAAAGCTGGCTACGCCCTTGACGGCAACATGTTGCGCTGATGGCCATGGCAAGAAAGACAATAAAAGCAACAACAACAACAAAAAACAACAACCACAACAAAAACAAAAACAACAAAAATAAAAAAAAATCAACAGCAAGATCGTGCGTTTGATCAAATTAAACGATAACAATTTGTCTCCGAAGTGTTTCAATTTGAACATTCAACGGCAACAAGAGGCAAGAGCCACGGCAACATGCAACATCGCATAAGTCAACTTTTAAGGCGCACTGTGACACAATCACACACACACACAAACACACATGGCACACTCACACACACACACACATACAAAAACTGACCATTGTAGTGAAGTTGTAGTAATTCCCATAATAAAATCGCCCCCGTCTTGAATTACAATTAGTTTCAGCAGCAAATACCGAATGCAGCAAGGGCAAGCTTCTTGCCTCAAGCTTCAAGCCTGACAAGGCGCACAGTGGGTCTAAAGAAGTAAAAACTTTGATAAAGTCAACGAAGTGCAAAATAGAGCATATGGCGAAAACAAAAATATTAGTTAAAACTCGAGGATCTGACACCTGTTTGCATTGCTGAACAATTCTTTCAGAAATTTGTATACGGTACAGGCGTATGGTACAAAGGGTATATTAAGTTTGTGCAAGCCGAAAATTTATGTAACATATAGAAGGAATCGTCGGAGACACCCCAAAGTTACCTAAAATATGATCAGGATGAATAGACAAGTCGATATACCCATGTCCGTCTGTCTGCCCGTCTGCCCGTTTGAACGCCTAGATCTCAGAGATGGTAAGAGCTAGAGTAACCAACCTTTCACATTAGATCCCATATTATTCCATAGGAGACAAGTTTATTTTATTTTTTTGATATTTTTTGATAAATTATATAGCTCCCATACGGGTGTTTGAGACGACCTCGACAAAAACAAAGGGTTTTAGATGGATAATTCGTTTGTTCATGAAGATATCCTAACCAAATTTGGTATTTAAAGTTTTTTATGGTTCCCAAGTACTGTACCAAATTTCATCAAAATCGGTTGACTATATCATATAGCTCCCATAGGACCGATCTGCCAAAATAACTTTTTTTAATCAAAGTTCGCTATATTTTGTTTTTTAATAAAGATATCGTAACCAGATATGGCGTTTGAAAATTTTTTGCAGCACTTAAGCAATGTGCCAAATTTGAACAAAATCGGTTGACTATATCATATAGTTCCCATAGGGCCAATCTTCCAAAAAATCGATTTTTGAACAAAATTTGTTGTGTTTCGTTTGTTTTTAAGATATTGGGACCAAATTTGACATTCGTAAGTATTTTATTGTTCCTAAGCACTGCACTAAATCCAAATCAGTTGACTAGATCATATAGCTCCCATAGGACCAATCGGTCCAAAAACACGTTTTTTGCACAAAACTCGATGTGATTCGTTTGTTTATAAAGATATTTGCATTAAATTCGGCATTTAGGTATTTTTTAAAGTATTTAAGAGCTGTGTCAAATTTTATTGAAATCGGTTGACTATATCATATAGCTCCCATAGGAACGATCGGTCAAAAAAAATTTTTTGCTTAAAAATTCTTCTGTTTTTGGTTTTTTGTGAAGGAACCGGATTTTATTGCAAGCTAGTGGTACAGGGTATCCCAAAGTAGTCCGCGCCCGACTTTACGTACGCCATTTTTAAAATTGATATTATCCAACCACCAACCTAAATCTCAGCATTTTGTCGTTATTTCTATGGGAAAATATTATGATAAAACCGAACATGAGCATGCTTATTTTTTTTTTAACTAACACAAACTCGTTTGTTTTTTAATTGTAATTTTATATAAAATTTCTTATAATTTAGAACTAGTTTAAGACGCATTTAATATAAAGCTTTTGTGACACTTTCCTGTGCACTTAATTTTTTTCAAACATTATTTTAACTATTGTGGAAAATTTAATATTCATTTTTGCTAGCTGTATTTAAATTTTTAATTAATAAAAAAGTTAAAAAGACACTCTATACATTTGTTAAATATTTTTGACTTATTTATAAGCCACAGCAAGTTAAAAGCATATATAAATAAATAGCAGCATTTTCAGTAATTTCTTTTATACATATAAACTTCATAATATTTTTCGGCGTATTATTATATTTTGCAACATTTAACTATTGTTAAAATATAATGTTCGATTTTGGGACTTTTTCTTTGACTGCGTTACAGGCTGTCCAAATAAATTGGGAAGTAATGCTTAAAAAAAATGGCGTACGTAAAGTCGGGCGCGGACGACTTTGGGATACCCTGTACCACTAGCTTGCAATAAAATTCGGTTCCTTCACAAAAAACCAAAAAACAGAAGAATTTTTAAGCAAAAATTTGTTTTTTGACTTATCGTTCCTATGGGAGCTATATGATATAGTCAACCGATTTCAATTTCAATTTTCAAATTTGACACAGTGATTAAATACCTTTAAAAAGATCTGAATACCGAATTTGGTTCAAATATCTTTACAAACATACGAAACACATCGAATTTTGTATAAAAAACGTTTTTTTTGGACCGATTGGTGGAGCTATATGATATAGTCAACCGATTTGGATTAAATTTAGTACAGTGCTTAGGAACTATAAAAAACTCATGAATATCAAATTTGGTCCCAATATCTCAACAAACAAACGAAACAGAACAAATTTAGTTAAAAAATCGATTTTTTAGAAGATCGGCCTATGGGAGCTATATGATATAGTCAACCGATTTTGTTTAAATTTGGCACATTGCTTAAGTGCTCTAAAAAATTTCCAAACGCCAAATCTAGTTAGATATCTTTATTAAAAAACAAAATATAGCGAATTTTGATTTAAAAAAGTTATTTTAGCCGATCGGTCCTATGGGCGCTATATGATATAGTCAACCGATTTTGATGAAATTTGATACAGTACTTGGGAACCATAAAACCATAACTTTAAATATCAAATTTGGTTATGATATCTTCATGAACAAACGAATTATCTATCTAAAACCCTTTGTTTTTGTCGAGGTTGTCTCAAACACCCATATGGGAGCTATATAATTTATCCCCATATCAAAAAAATAAAATAAACTTGTCTCCTATGGAATAATATGGGATCTAATGTGAAAGTTTGGTTACTCTAGCTCTTACCATCTCTGAGATCTAGGCGTTCAAACGGACAGATGGACAGACGGACGGACGGACGGACAGACGGACTTTGGTATATCGACTTCTCTATTCACCCTGATCATATTTTAGGTAACTTTGGGGTGTCTCCGACGACTCCTTCTATATGTTACATATATTTCGGCTTGCACAAACTTAATATACCCTTTGTACCATACTGTACAGGGTATAAAAACAACCTTTAAAAGAATTGATTTAAGAATTAATCTCCAACGTTTTTTGCGTATTTCCAATAATTTGTAAGCATTGTTTTTTTCTAATATATATTTTTTTTAAATTCAAAGAAATAAATATATTCTATAAATCGTTAAAGAATATATCCCCTAATATTTTTCAATTTTTAACATACTTATTTAAGATTGAAAGACTACCTGACCTCATATGAGAATGTATATAAAAATGCAAAAACCCTTGGAGAATGGGGTGTTTTTTTAGTACCACCACACATCTATGAAAAAAAAAATCAATTTGTATTCGCAAAGTGTGTTGATAATTGCAGTGCATTTTAGATACAGAGATTCAGATACGTTCCACTGTGCCACATTGTGTGTGTGTGTATATAATTTGTTTATGTGTGTACGTGAAGGACGGCATCAACTTGTGGAGACCGGCACTTGGTTCGAACCTTTTCAACTTTTTTTTGTTCTCCTTGTGGTTGGTTCTCTTGTGTACTTGCTATTGGGCTTTGTTTTTTAGCCACTTTTTTATTCGCCGTAACTATTAGTTTGGCATTTTGTGCGTTAAGTTGGTATTTATTGCTTTCAGCGATGTCGGAATGTGCCCAACTGTCAGGATAAGTAACTGCTGCCTCTGATGTTGCCAATCATTTCCCAGCTGCAACAATTACAACCGGAAATAAGAGGTAACATTCGTATACCCTTGAATGACAACTGATTTGAGTTTAAACTTGGACATATTTTCTACTACAAGTCAATGGGGATCGGAACTTGTTTATTTTATTTTCATGGTCTGGGAAACAAGCTTTTTCCAATGCATGTAAGCTTTTTTTTTATATTAACCAAAAAATAATGCTACAAAATAACTCCCGTAAGTCTCAGTCTACGCTAGACAGTCTAGTACGGACAGCGCTTTAAAACGATTTGTAAATGAAGTCTCTCTCTCTCTCATATCAAAAACTTCTCATGATCTGCAAAGTTAAAGGTGACGTTTGGGTTTTCTCTAGTAGCGCATCACAGTAGTGTGCAACAATCCTCAATCCACATTGTCTCACATCGTTGATAATAATCTCATAATTACAACACTGCAGTTATATTCCTGAAAATGGTCTTGAAACTATAGCTTGGAATTGAGTAATCGACCATTGGCGACTCTTGGCTAAAGATTCCCAGCATCAAATGTTTGCGCTCCAAAATCAAGCCCCTAGTGACAGATGACGACTAAACGTGTTCACAAATATATAACATAGTACATATGTATATAGCATATATAAACATATTTAAACATATGTAGTAGCCATTCATTTGTATACCTACATGACATAGCTGTGTGTGTGTGTGTATGTATACGTTAACGAGGGCAGGCTAAAAAGTTGGCAAGAATAAACGATGCAAGCAAAAGTTTAACTTTTTACAATCAGAAAAGAGAGCCGATAGTTTGCTAAGTTTGATTGAGGGGCAAATTCCTCTCATTTCCTTAAATTAGCAAGAATTTTCGACAAATTCAACATTGGGACTAAAAATTTTAAATAATAAGAAAATTTGTATATCAAGTGCGTGTTCTTTAAAAGCAATGCTTCTTAAATTTTTTTTTATAATTCCTGTTTACAGAAAATATTGTAATAAAAATTTTGTACTATAGGCAGTACTCTTGTTGATTTTTTTCCACAGTATATTTATTCATTTTAGCGTTTCGATTTAAATTTTTGACACTTAAGCCAAACTGTGAGGATTTGGCGGCAGTTGTTGGGAACAAACGCGCAGTTAATCGATTTCAGTTTTATACCCAGTACGCAGACGTTATAATGAATTTTTGTCAAAAACATGGTGTTTAAAAAAATAATCAGAAGCATAAATTCAAAAAGTTAAAGCTCTAATCTTTTATTTTAAAAAGCTTATGCTTTATGAGAACAATAAAATTATCGGTTCCAACTACAGAATTTATGGAAGGTGCATCTCCCGCCGACTAGAGGGATAAAGATGTTCCAATTGTACCGACTAAGGATTTCACTTTTTAAAATAAAATCACCTAGTCAGAAGTAATACGAACCTCACATTGATAATGGTAAATCTGCAAGATTCAAAATAGTAAACAAAATCGAAAACAAAAATGGCCAATAACTATGATAAACTTGATTGATGAGTGAATAACATATATAGGTTTTTTTTAATTAATAATTAGTTTTATTCTTCAGCACATTATAACCGGGTTCAAGGAGCAATCGCAATCACATTCTAAGGAATCGATATTAAAGAGAGGTAAGATCGTTTTATCAGTCAAGTGAAGGCGATGAAATTTCGATCAAAAGTAAAAAATAAATCACAAAATCAATAAAAAAAATAAAAACCCATTGTACTATATATGTTCTAACTTGTATTATTAAAGAAACAGAAAAATATTTAAAAGTTATTAAATTAAAAAGCTTGAAGTTTTTCTCACAACTGATTTTATAAGATGACCTAAGATCTGGCTGACTCAAAGGCTTACATTTTGGCCACATTTGTATATTTTCGAAACATATTTTTATTTTTAAATATATGTGTATTGAAGTTATTAATATTGAAAATAGTAGTCACGCCACGCCAAATACAAAGGCTAATACAAATAAATGCATACATTTAAAAAAAGTTATAACAAAAAAATATTGTAATGACAATAGGAGTAACGTAACGCCAGATACTAAGGCTATTAAAAATAAAATAAGGAAAGTCTTTTTGGATTTGGTAACTTGCAGGTTTAACAACATTCACATTCATTCTAGTTATGCTATTTTATAATTTATGTTTTTTTTTTAAACTTTTGTAATGTAACGTAACGCCAAGCATATTTTTGCTTATATCCTTGAAGCAGTAAAAGTGATTGTTGCAATATTTTAAACTTCTGTGCTTTTAATTGCTACGTAAGTAAAAATAAACTTTTTTAAGAGTGCTTTTTTTTTTGGGCATGCTTTCGAAGGGATGTAACGTCACGCTTAAACGAAAGCCCCCATAGCCTTTTTATTATTTTGTATTATTTTTATACACTTTTCTAATGGAAAGACATTTCTCTCAAGTACTAGACAGATGAACAATCTGTGAAGCGATTGAATGCCATAAAAAATAATAATTTTTTGAAAAGGGGAAAGAAATTAAAAGATCGCAGGATTCTTTGAAAGTATTAAAAAAGAATAAAAGAACTACTGCATTTCTCTATCTTCTGCTTAAATTCTTTTTCCATTACTGTGGCATTTCTATGAGAAAACATAAATGTCTTATTTTCTTTGGATATCAAAACAATGTTTACTTTTCAATCTGCCCTCGTATGTTGCTCAATATGGATCGTCTATATATGTTTTGCATCTGTCGGTTGTTCTAAATATAAACCCGCGCACCTAACAAAACTGACTAGACCGTAGCATTCAGACACATGGGCTGTAATAATACAGGGCTACCTACCTACCATATGTGAGTGTGATCCCAAAGATGAATAATCTATATATACGAATATAGAGTTATGTTTTAAACACATTACTAAAACTAAAAGAATTGCCTTAGTTCGAAAGTTGATGCGCCCTTAAAGCTTTTTCTACCACATTTGGAGCAAAAAAAGAAAAAAACATTAAGACACTAATAGATATGTTTTTCCATAGTCCATGGGGAAAATTTATCTATGTCAATCTAGGGAAGTTGCATATTGTCAGCACAGCCCCCAGACACTATAAATCTTTAGTCAGCCATAATATTTTTTAAATTTCCCAATATCAAATTGGATTTCAAATTAAGCATATAGATTTAAGCTATTTACGGATAAATATGTATAAGCACTCCCCCACATGTATAGACGTAGATCAAAAGCGGCTATATATTTAGTGGTTGTAAACTGAAGATGAAAAACATATTTCTGTTTTGACCAAAGTTGAAAGGCAAGAAATCTAGAGCGTAATAATTATGTAATAGCGTTGTAAGCTTTTTACAGTAGATCCGATAATTAAAAAACAATTTCAGTAGACGGAAAATGCTCATAAAGAATGAACCACACAACATGGTGGCCCGTGATTCAGTAATTAGAAGGTAACGCAATGCACGGGTTCGTTATTTCTGTGGCTTTGAAATAGAGAGCAAAGCTTACATTTTTTATGGCAGTTATACGAGTAACCGACGATATGCTCCAACTAACGGGGAATCAGTCTTATTGCCATCTCATACAAGATCCTGTCGAGCGTACTATGTGAAAGACTGAAGCCATATGCCAGCACACTGATCGGACCCTATCAGTGCGGTTTCTGACCTGGTAAATCCACCACAGACCCGATTCACTCTACGTCAAATCCTGGAAAAAGCCCACGAAAAACTGATCGATACTCATCACCTCTTCATCGATTACAAAGCTGCGTTCGATAGCCCGATAAGGGATCGCCTATATACCACCATGTCTGAGTTCGGTATTCCTGCAATGCTGATTCGTCTTTGCAGAATGACATTGAGCGGCACCATCAGCTCTGTCAAGGTAGGAACGGACCTCTCCGAGCCTTTCTATACCGTTCGAGGTTTCAGACAAGGCGATCCTCTATCATGCGACCTCTTCAATTTCGTGATGGATGGGGTACTGCGGAAGGCCGGTGTACATCGCAATGGCACTATTTTTTACAAGAGTGTCCAGCTTCTTGCATACGCGGATGATATCAATATCATCGGGCGTTGTAAGCGAGATGTTACTGCTGCATTTTCCGCAATAGAAAAGGAGGCAGCGAAAGTGGGTCTAGCGGTTAAAGAGGGCAAGACGAAGTATATGCTGTCTACGAACAGGAACGCTCGGCGTCTGTTGTAGCGGACCGCTATACTTTTGAAGTGGTCAAGGAATTCACGTACCTTGGCACCGCCGTTAACACTGAAAATGACATCAGCCTGGAGATAAAGCGGAGAATTACATTTGCCCATAGGAGAATTATAGAGAATTACTATGGTCTCAGTAAGCAGATGTGCAGCGGAGACCTCTCTCGAACGACAAAAGTAACACTCTACAAGACGCTCATCTTGCACGTGCTCTTATACGGCGCAGAAGCATGGGTTGTGTCACGGACATGGATGTTGTCCAGCGCATCACAATACAACGCCTGCGCTGGCTCGGCCATGTCGTACGTATTGATAATGATGCTCCAGCGAAAAAGGTATTCGAAGCGAAAGCCGACGAAGCAAGACGGAGGGGACGACCACGACTCCGATGGAGAGATCAAGTGGAGGAGAACCTATCCTCCCTTGGTATTTCTAATTGGAGAAGGCGCGCACAAAGCAGAGGCGCCTGGCGAGAGCTGCTGTAATGGCCATACGATGACGATGATGAGTTATACGAATAAGTGCACCAATTTTGATCATGGACTATAGAAGCAAGCGCATTAAATTGAACCAACTCTCTCGGCCTTGAGCCGCCAAACGTTTAAATCCAGCCCTGCGCGTTACTCCACTCAAATGTCAAAGGAAATATTACTCAAGTATTCTAAAAGTGAAAATTAATATTTGCTTCAAACAGATTTATTTCGCTTCTAGACATTGCAACAGCTGATAGTAATTGTCAAAATATCCAAACTTATATCAATGTCATTCGATACCGTCAAAAGTCGCTGAAGTAACCTTGCCTTAATTTTATCCCCTTTATTATATTTTTTTTTATTTTTGTGGGATTTGCGTTTAAAGGGATTCACGCATGCGGCTCAAATTACACACTCACACGCAGCTACAGATACCAAAAAACAAGTCGGTTGACAATCACACCAACTTAAAATAATATATGGTATTATGTATCGATATGGAGCACTATATAAGTACTTGGTAGCTTGCTCGACCCACTTACTTGTACGACACGGTGATATCTCCTTGAATTCACTGAAGTTGTGTGTGGTGAAGCATGTGCCGACGGGATCATAGCGCAGCGTCTTTGATGGTGTCATCGAGTGGAACACATAACGTGGAGCACAGGCCTGAAAGACAAAAAAAAGAAGAGATATATGGAAATGAAACAACAATGGCAGATTGTAAAAAAAAGAGAGTCATATAAAAACACTAAAAAATGCATAGGACAAAGAGCCCTCCCTAATCGGTTTGGGTTATTGTTGAACTGGGAATGCTCTGTACTCGCTTCTTTCCAATACCTTTTGAGTACTTGACTTGTACACTGCGATCATGGGGATCTATAGTGAGTTCTATTAGTTACGAGAGATTCGTTTACGCAGCTAATATTACTCGGGATATTTTTTTAAAAGTCAGAATAAGCTTAATTTTAATCAAACTTAAATTTAAACAAAAAAAAGTAATCGAAAAAGGTACAGCTGTGGCCAAGCTGTTTAGGGAAATAGAAGAGTTTATCGATAGAGTAAGGGAAATATGACTAGTTATCAAAAACAACAAATGTATAAAATTGGAGAACGCAAAAACTCGAAAATGAGGAAATAAAATAATATTAAAAAAAAAACCTTTTCGTTTTGTGGACTGGCATATCATTGTACTGGTATGAACTTGTTTCAAAAATGGGTCTACATTTAGGTAAGGTTATGTAGGCAGCTGGTAGGAGGCCTGGCGGTTCATTGTGATGCCTATTTGATAGAATAGAGGGAAGAAGGTTACGACAGAGGGGGCGAAGGGAAAGGTAAATGCTATGCGTGACTAATCGTCCTGTTTGCTGAACCATTTTGAGGATTCGATAAAAAAAAGTCCGGTTCGCTATAGGCAGATTTGTCAGACTGCCCTGGTATGCAAAGAAGGGCTTTGCCAGATATTGGGTGTGTTTCCTAAGAAGTGGAGGACAGTCACACAGCAGGTATTGGGTGCTTTCTATTTCCTTCTCATATCTGCAGATGTTACGAAAATCGTTGTGGGGCATATGCACTCAACCAGGAGGCCTATGGCAAAGTGCCCCGTTACAACTCCCTTCACCACCCTAGTTCTGCTGTTGTCGAATCGCAGGAGTTTGGAAGTTCACTTTGGGTTGTATCTCGGCCAGAGTGCTAGAGAGACGTGACTATCTTCGTGAACTCTGAAACTACATCTTGCAGAGGTCTTACTGTACCCGTAACAGATGAGGCCATAGGTAATAGGTAGTGCTGACCTTTTTTTAGCACACTCATCCGCCCTCTTCTTTTCAGGAATCGCAGAGTGACCAGGTACCTAGCAAAGGGTTGTCGAGTCTTCGGTGACAGATCCTTTATAGCCGCTTGACTTTAGTTTACAAGTTCAATTTTACAGCAAGAGGAAATAAGTTTTTAAGTTTTTTAAGAAGAGCTGAAAGATCTTTCGATTTCGGCATCATCGTTTTGGCTTTCTATATAAGCCTTCTTCATTTGTTACTATCTTGTGCAAGGTCCTTCCAATTCCTATATCGATTGATCTAATGTCATCTGGTATGCAATCGATTTGATTTTCCCTTTTTTCTGGTACAACTTGGCTATACTCGAGAATAAATTTATGCTCTCATGTGTTGATTTCTTTCTAAGAACGTGAACTATCCATCTTATTATTATTATTATGATTATTGGGGGTGTGTAAGTGTACTGCGACCCAGGTGGATCTATTGTACCCCCTTCATTGCTTAGAGCTTTCCCAAAACGTCCTAAGGCTTGCATGTATTGCAGTATTTTAACTATCCATCTTAGCCTTTGAGATTTTATAAATTTGAAAATGTATTGTCCCTATAGTCGCCTCTTTCATTGCGCTTGGGTCGAAATATTTTTCTTCAAATCTTTCCATTGAATATTCTTATCAGTTCTTCATCTGGCAATATTCTTCTAGAAAGTTACAAAGACAGGAATTCCATTTTTTTTTTTTGAAGAAAAATATGATTTTCAAGAAGAGCTGTAAGCTATTCTACTTTTCAATATCCTTCAAGAATTTCGGAAATATGAATGACGTCTGAATCAATTCCTGACACCACACAAAGAATTTTTTTGGCTTCGGGTTCTGCTTGGTTTGCCCAGACACAAAATTTTTATGGAACAACGCAATGTACCCCTTAACCTTTGCGTACAAGGTATGAAGAAAAGATCACCGAAAATGGCTTAAGCGAATTATATTGCCATGACCATTGGGCACATGCTCATAGGCATGGGCATGGCTAGGGGTCTGGGGGTCTTGGTTTTGGGGTCTCTGTGTGTCTGATCTGTGTGCATGAGGCATGAGGCATATTGTATAGTTTATATTTATTTTTTTATAATGTATAAATGGCTGGCAGTTGGACATAAAACACGCACAACACAAGGCGGTTGTTTGCCGTAGCTGCCAGCGCCAGAAGCAATCCTCCACTTGGCAACGGCTGGGACAAGACCAAATATGGTTGGCATGCAGTTGGGCTGGCTGTCGCTCTGCCAAGCTGCCATGTTGCCATGCTGCCATGCTACCAATATATACCATACATGTTGTTGTTGTTGTGGATGGTTGTGGACGTTTGTGGACGCTTGTTGGCTGGAACAGAGCGCTGGCATTGTTTGATGGTCGCACATATGCCTGCAATTACTTTTACAAATTTATACATATTGTGCCTTTTATGGGAAGACAGTGGCAGTGCCACTATAGCTGCTGCTGCTGCTGGTGCAGCCTGAACCTGGACCTGCACCAAAGTACAAGCGGAGAGGCACAGTAGCCGTTGGAGCCACTATTGACTTGCCAGCAGAAGATTGCCGGCACAGCGCTGACATAAACTCAAAATGACGCGCTATCTCCAAAAATGCATGCTGATCGCCTGCCGCTCTCTGAACGTTTTCATTCAAATGCCTAGATGATGATGACGACAGTCAACAGGAGCGGCAGGAAGTGGCGAGGGTAGTCTTAATATTTACGAGGTGTAAAAAGAAACTATTGCGGAAATGGCGCTGGATACCTGAAGAAAATCTCATAGCTACGTTGCCAAACAAGCACTAAGATGGAATTCTCAAGGGATTCGAAGACCTGGGGCATCAGCATAAACATGGAGAAGAGCTAACTGGCTACAAATGCTCGCAGATTTGCAGAGAGGCATCAAATAGAGAAGAAGAAGTTCAGGAGATATAGAAGAAGCAAAGTCTAAAGCGTTTTATATCGTATCATAAGCTGATCTTCGAAAGAGGCGATTGTATCATTGATAATGCCTTCATTCGACCCAAAACTTTTTTTTCCTAAAACAGAAGCGCTATCTCAGGATTCTGAACCCTAGAAGTGTGCTGAAGCAGGCAGCAGTTCGAAGCTCAATTTTGTCATGGTCAAATTGGTCAAATAATTGTCCAATTTGTGTAAGAGTTCGCCATTAATTTTCACATGCTTCATAAGGTAATCGAACTATGACCTGGAATTTATACCTTATCAATTCCAGCTTAGCCTTATTTAGTCCTTTTCCTATTATTTCATAAATATTATCGATATTATATTTGTGCCGTGACGAGCTTTCACAGAGCTTCCGCACTTTATATCAAGTCTTTCTTTACTTCATCAAATATTTGTCGAAATTCCCAAGGATATCTGAAATCTTTTAACAAATGGCCAGTTACTAAACTAAGATTAACCACATTGACTTTAATTTTTCACTAAACGACACAAATAAAAAAAAATATGACCAACTTATCAAACTGCCCTCGTAGTTATTGCCATAGCTGGGCATTGAATCACAAATCTATGCAACAGTCAGGTATAAGTAAAGTATTATGCAAGCGATTTTTAAAAAATCACAGTTCGAGCCATGTTGGGTGCACTCTGTTTCAGTTTGGAGCGCGCTCCACCACCAACTCCTCCATCATCCTCCACTGCCCGGCCTCAGGTGTACCGTTTTTGGGCAGCTCACTGGCCCAAAACAATAAAATAAAAATAAAGACAATCGGTTTGCCATAAGCAAAGTGAGCTGGCCAACAACCGTAGCCACAGCCATGAACAATTCAATTGAATTCAATGTGGTATGCATTCAAGCAATATACTTCGTCCTCCTCCACTTCCACTTGCCAAACAGATCTGCATCATTGTTGGGGCACCACAAAGACCCACCAGTGGGTCTACCGCTTGCCTCTCTACTGCTGCCTCCGCCGCCGGCACGCGGGTAATAAGTTAATAGCGTTTTCCTATTAAAAAACTTTATTATTGGACCAACCGACCGACCGTTCATGAGTAGTTTTGGTTCTAAGTTGTTTGGTTTTCTTTCTGTCCGTTTTCGCGGTAAGATCGTTGGATATGCAGATGGGCAATAGAAGATGAGCCTGAGAGCATTTTGCATTGTGCGCATTTTGGCGGGCCATAAGCATTCCATGATTAACTGAGATATGTAGATGGGCCACGTTGACTGTGGCTCCTCCTCGACTGACAGATAGTCTTTAGATTTTGGAGAGTTTGTGTGTGTTTTTGGGCGCACAGCAGGGGCTACTGATAAAACTTGATTAGGGTAGAAATGAGCGCCCCTTGTTGGGCGCGATTTTTAAATATGTCGATTGCGCCCAATATGGGGTAGTATGTGAAATGACAAGAGATGAAAAACTTTAATCGGAATGCTCTGATTAAATGTTTTCATAATTTAGGAGAAAAGTGTAGGCTTTAGGATCTTCGGATCTAATACCATGTAATAAAGTTTGGAGTAAATATGTAGATTTACTGTGCTTCAGTTGGGGCGTCTGATAAGCTTCAAGCAAGATATTAATTTAAGCCATAACTTGTTAAGTTTTAAAAAATGTATGCCGTACAAGGCATGGGGGATGGGCGCGTCCCCAATAGGGGAAAACCTCCCTGACATGGGAGGTAGGAGCAAAATGAAATACCTCCGCGGACAGGAAGCAGGAGAAGGCCCACTCCGTTGTAAAATCATCACGGTCGCCCCACAGACTTTAAAGTGGGTTGCGTTGGGCTAGTAAAAATTCCCTTACTAAAGAAACGGAAATATTCGCCGTATGTATCAAATTTTTTGCTTCTTTTTTTTGTACTAAATTTTGATATTTCCTGGAATATGTCATGGAATAAATATATAGGAAGGGTTAAGGATTTGTCGAAAAATCTGCAGGATGCAAAGGTAAAATAAAAGGGGCGCGATTTTTTCATTATTCCGAAATTTGTTTAATTTCTATATATGCATGTATGTCTGTATCTCTGTTTTCCTGTATCTCTCTTTCTCCATATAGCTGAATGGAGTCTGTTACTCTTTATCTGTATATATATATATATATATATCTCCGTATCTTTATATCTCTGGCTTTCTATATTCTTTTATTTCTGTACAGGTAACCCTCCTACAATGCGGGTTTCTATAACGCGTTTTCGCTACAAAGTGGTTCCCAAAATGCGGAAATTTTCTAACAACGCGATTTTTACGAACTGGGCAATTTTTATCCATTAATTTAAAAATACAAATTTTGGACCGACTTCAAAATCAAAAGGGAATAATTGATATTGCTAGACATTTTAACTTAAACGAGTCAACAATAAGAACTATTAAAAATAACGAAAGAAAAATTAGAAGTTCGGTAGCATCTGGATCCTCTGCAGTCGCGAAAATAACTGCTCGTCCTAGACCAAAGATAATGGGGAAAATGGAAAAATCGCTTACGGTGTGAATAGAAGATATGACGAAAAAACGATTGCCTTTAGATGGGAATGTAATTAAGCATAAAGCACTAAAAATATTTAATAATTTAAAGCAAATAGGACAATCGTCGATCAGTCGTCAATGAAGATAACTATCAAGCTAGTAGTCTAGTCTTTCCTAATGAAGAATATTAAAAACTGTTCACTAAAAAGTATCGAGAAGGTTTAAATATGGCAAAGCAGTTGAAAGAATACATTTTGGAGAACGATCCTTTAAGGGATAGAGCAGAAATATTTAAACGCTCAGCATCGCTTGGCTCGTGCCATGAAATTTTTTCTGACGTTTTGGGCATAAGACGTGTGTCGGCGAAGTTTGTTCCGAAACTGCTAAATTTTGACCAAAAGAACTGTCGCATGAGCATCGCTCAAGAGCTGTTGAATGACGTCAACGTCGACCCAGATTTACTCAAAAGGGTCATAACTGGTGATGAATCATGGGTATATGGCAATGATATCGAAACCAAAGCCCAATTGTTCCAATGGAAGCGGCTAGAAGAGCCAAGAACGAAAAAAAAAATCACCGAGCACGCAAAACACTTATAACCTTTACGCCTCTCACAACCAAACAAAAAATGTCATTCACTTGAAATTTGGTACAGATGTTCGGGAAGAGTGTAACAACACAACAAAACAAAAAAAAATCGATTATCGAAAATACGTTGCCCGCGAAATTTGAAAAGTCGCCTTACTTTTTGAACACACCTCGTACATATTGTATATACCCATTTGTAACTTTGTATCCTTGTAGGATCTTGTAGATGCAAAAGTAGCTCTTCTGGTCTTTAAAAAAAAGATACAAAGAGCAGGTTGCTAAATCTATATTGCTTCTATGAACTATCAGTTTCTAAACTCCACATTCCCTTCCTGATGTATCGATCTGCTCTAGATCAGATCGTATGATCACGGAACTTTTCCACAACAGGAAATTTAGATCTCTTCTCCCAAGTCGGGAATCTTGGGATGATGGCAGCCCCTGTGGAAACCCCCGATGGCAACAATGGTTCACGAATAGGTCCAAAATTGAACAGGGTGTAGGTGTTGGAATCGTTGGACCCAACACCAGAATCTCTACCGCAATGGGCATCTGGCCCAGCGTCTTTCAAGCGGAGATTCATGCGTCCTTAATATCCTTCTCAAGGGAACTAGGGAAGCAAACATATGCATTTATTTAGATAGCCAAGCTGCCATTAAAGCATTATCATCCCGGCGCATCTCCTCCCGGATGGTTAAAGAATGCTACAACTACCTCCAAACCTTGTCCGTCCGGAACAAAGTCGTGCTATGTTGGGTGCCTGGACACTCGAGAGTGGATTGTAACGCGATCGCTGACGATCTAGCACGACAGGGTGCCTCCACCCAGACTACATCTCCTGCGCCGTTTTGTGGTATTGGTTGGTCCACGATCAAAACCATGATACCGCAGGAGAACATAGGAGATACTGGTTCTCCCTTCCGGGGCTTCGTCAAGCAAAAGTGTTTGTCAAACCTCTGGATGCAATCAAGACAAAAGGTATTGGCAGAGCGGACCTAAAGCCCCTGGTAGCTTACCTATCCGGCCACCACACTGTTAGATATCATCTACAGAAAATTGGCCTATCGGACTCTTCAGAGTTTCTGTCTAGAAGACGATGAAACCACCAGATATATTCTGCGTGACTGCCCAGCGTTGGCATGGGACAGAGCCTGTCACATGGGAAAGGAACGGATTAGTCCCTTTCAACTCAGATCAACACCAACAAAAGACCTACTGCTATTCATGAGGATAGCGGAAAGTCTTTTAACCTTAGGGTATGGTACAAAAGACCTTTTGGTCGCAGTGCCCCACCTCTCTGTGAGGTACCCTGTTCGGGGAAAAAAAAAAAAAAAATCCACATTGCTGTTTTGGGTTGGGTAATGCGACATCTCTGAGCTTTCATTTTTAGGGATTTTAGGGATTTTCTTTTAATGGATGCTGTACACATGTAGTTCATTTTCGGTCAGGTCTAAAATCTTTTTTTTTTCATAATTGATACAACAACAAAAATTTTTGCACTCAAAAAAAGTTCAACTTTTACCAAATTGTTTTGTCGTGCTCGTATTTGGCTTAAAAGATTTCTTAGTGTATATAAATTTTTGTGGCAAACTTTTATTTCAGCTGTTGTTGTTGTTATTGAAGTGGTTTATTGCCATGTTTGGTAGAGCACATACCAAAATGCCAACGATAAATATTTGAGACATTAAACTGCACTTTCGCAGACGCCGTCATGGTTGTTGTTGTTGTTGCTGTTCCTGTTGGTGTTGCCTTCGTCGATATGGCTGCTGAAACGACAACCACAACAACAACAACAACGGCAAGAAAAGTCAAAAGTCAACACGTTTGACATGGTCGACATGCAGACGTTACCATTACAAATGTAAAGTTCTGGTCCTGGCCAGACTCTGGCCATATTTGAGTTCAATAGCGCAGCAATTTCACAGAGATCGTGTCGATGATCATGTCGCAGTGGAAACGCAGCTCCAGCCACAACAAAAACAGCAACAACAACACTAAACAAACAAACTGAGTCCGCACGAAATGCGGCACATGCGCCGCAGCAATTGCCCCCTAGGCTATCATCTGTCTAAACGTTCGTCCGTCCGTCCATACTCCTGTCTCTCTCCCAGAGCGGCCAATGCCGATTGGCGATCTCTGATCTTCGATCCCCGATACCCGATCTCTGCTATTTCATCGATCACTATTTTGGCAACTAAACAAAATGATGTCAACTCTTTAAGCTAAACTTGCGTTTATTGCTGCCGCAAAAGCAAACCAACCAAAAAATATTTATGGTACGATCAACATTGCGATCCAATTCAGGGCATATTTTGAATTATTTATTTATGCAACATTTCTGTGCATACATAAATTTATACTCGCAACAGCCAAAAATTGTGAACACTCTAACAAATAAAGCTTAAGATGGAAGAGCATAAAGAGTTTTCGGTTAGAGAACGAAAATTAAAAAAATTTCTATAAAACAAGAGCTAAACGCTTAAAACACGTCATCATTTATTTTTCATTTTAGTGTGAACGTATATTAAAAGTTTTTGCCGCTTTATGGCACATCACGGAAATGACAAAATTTTTATCGCTAGATGGCGCCAGCCAGAAGAATAATTATATCATTAAATTTGAATAGTCTTTTCTTTAATATAAAAAAATTTGTAAATTTTTTTAACAAATTACTGAAAAACACGACTTCTAATTAAAACCTTAAACTACCTCATTTTTTTTTATAAAAACTAAGTAAAAACTGTCTAGAGATTTTTAATACATCTTAAAATTGCTTCAAAACATTTTCTATTCAAAACCGATAACACTGTACAACAGTGATTAAGCACTTTATAAGTGACGTAGTGTACGTTGTAGGTCTTGACGAGTACATCACGATAGTGTGTTTCAAAATCGTCTAACACCCCGAAATTCTCAAGTTATTTCTCAAAAACCGTTTTTCGGGTACTGCGATCACTCCAACAATCACAACGTTGTCATTTTTCAAGCGATTTTCGATTGCTTTACGGGTTTGGAAAGAAGAAGATTCAAGCTTTAAGCTGATATACATTTGTTTATACTTCATACAAAGCAACTACAAGATTTTTTAAAAAGTTATCTAATATTTACACTTTTTTTCCACGTTTTTCACACTTAGACGTCTTTTTTATATAACATTTTGTTAAAAAACCTTTATTTTTTTACATTTGATCTTAAAGAAACATCAATGCCGAGTAAGAAAACCCATGGTTTATCAAAATCGGTCGATAAACTTTTAAGTTACGCCGCTTATTGTAAACAAAAAAATTAAACTTCCATCGACAAAAAAAAAGTTTTAGATGGATAATTCGTTTGTTTATGAAGATATCATAAGCAAATTCTTCAAATTAGTCAAAAACTAAAAAACAAAAATCAAGAAAAACAGTTTAGAGATTTTTGTTGTATAGTACCTTGGAATGACTCGAAAACACGATCTCACAGAAATGTTCAATAAAATCTCAGTAAAACTGTCTTAAGATTTCTGGCGAATTTTGGAATTGGTCCAAAACACGATTTCTCGCCAAAACCGATAATATTTCGAGTAAAATCTAAAGAAAAACTGTCTGAAATCAATCAATCAATCTACCCAACAATTCCTCACAAATTTTCAATAAAATTTCTTTAAAAAAAATGTTGCGATTTCTGGCGCATGTGAGAATTACTCCAAAATATCAAAACCAATAATCCGTCAAATATTTCAAGTAAAATCTGAGAAAAAAACTAGCTATAGATTTCTGGCATAACTTGAAATCACTTTAAAAAATATGTGGCACATCACGGAAATGACAAAATTTGTATCGCTAGATGGCGCCAGCAAGAGGAATTATTAAATAATTAAATTTGAATGGTCTTTTCTTTAATGAACAAAAATTTGTAAAAATTTAAAAAAAAAATTATATTTTTAAGTTTATGACTAATTGCCTTTTGAACTAATTTGAAGAGGGAGAAATGCTCTTAATAATTTTTTAGATTTTAGAAATTTTTAGAAAATATTCCTGATGTAGTTTCAAGTTTTAGTTCGAAATCGTGTCTTTCAGTATGTTCATGATGCGCTAGAAATCTTAAGTCAGCTTTTGCTCAGATATTTCTGACGATTTACCGGTCTTGGATAAAAATGGTATTTTTTAAAAGTTTTTTATGTCTAACTTAGAATATTCTCGAAAGCGATCTGAATCAAGGTTTGAACGAAAAATCACTTAATTGAACTCAAATGAAAAGCTTCGAGTGAAAAATTTTTTTCACACAAAAGTGTGATTAAATGCAGATTGCAGCTTCCGTTCATGGTTCCATAGCATCTACAGTTCTTTATTCGTAAAAGAATTCTCTTTCAGATTAAACCTGCAGTTTTTTGAATTCGAATTCAGCTATACCAAAAATTTATCGAAAACATGGTCAGAACTCTGGTTTTGAAAGTGGGTTTTTTTGTGTGGTAAAGTTTGAAATCGGAAATCTATTGAGACCCTACTGAGTGAATTGCTGTCATGTCAATTTTTATCTTACGCCCTAAAATGCTTTTGGAACTCCGAAGCTTTTCGAACCATCCAAGAACTAGCTCCATTATTCATTACTTATTAAAGAGCATTAAACAGTCCAAAAAAAAAAAACGCTGCTGCTGCGTTTATTTTTTTCCTGTTTCGTCCAGTTTTAGGCAGAGAGTTTAAGACCAACTTTGCTTTTGTTTGGCAGCCATGACCAACATTGGTCAACAATGTTGATGGCGTTGCCGATAATGGAAGCGCGATGATGTAGTCCAAGCACTTGGCCAAAAGCAAACTAAAATCGATGAGTTTTAATGGCTGGCTGGGTTCGAGAAAATCAGCTTTACTTTTTACTTTTTTTTTTTTATTTGGTTTGGTTTGAAGGCCACACGATGAGCGGAAGTACAAAAGACGTGGCCAACAATAAAGGGCCATCAATGTTAACGGTGCCTTTGCAGGTCAACATCAAATGGCCAAAATCAAAGTTAATTGAGAACTAAAGTGAAAATCAAATGTTATGGTCAACGGAACGGCGGCGGCGTCGTCACTCGATGAGGGTGAGCCTGATGGCGAGAATGGCGGCGAGGATGTTGGTAATGTGCTGCCAATTTTATGGGGTCTCTAGTTGCTTCCTTGCCAACTTGGACGCCAACACAATTAACAAAAGCAGCTACAAATTGTTTGGCTTGACTTGACTTGACATGACTTGGGGCACACCTTAAAGCGGTCACAGACCAATCAATGTCTCTCCTTTGTGTGTGTGTGTGATTTACTTGACGCAATCTTAGCCAACGGCACCACAACCAAAACAACAACCAACACCAACAACAACCACAACAGACTATAGCAATAGTAACAATGATACAAACTGTGGCCAAGATGACAAAACACCAAACCCAAAACCAAATTCAAATGCATTGCACATTTTTGTCTGAGAACTTGCTGTGCACTGTGTGGTTTCTTTTATACATATTATTATTATTATTATTATTAGTATAGTTTTTTTTTTTTGAATTTTTACACTGAGCGAAAAAAGAGTTAATTTAAACAGCGATGATGGCTGGAAAGATGATGAAAGAAAATAAACATATTTAAATTAAGAAGAATAAAGGGATTGGTGATCAGAATGGAATAATTGTGTGTGATACCAAAATTAATGCCGGGCTCCAAAACATAAAGGGTGATTCATTAAGACCTTTTTTTTCAATAGGGATTTTCGTGTGGATCACGCGTGATCCATGACAGCTGTCAAAGGCAAAGTTATTCAGTATTCATTGGCAAATCATCATGCAAAGACTTACACTTGAACAACGTTTACAAATTGTACAATTGTCCTACGAAAATCAGTGTTCTGCAAAGAATGTTTTTCGTGCGCTGAGATCGACTTATGGTCAACATAATCGACCCACCGAACCCACAATTCGTAACACCATCACCAAATTTGAAACCCAGTATTCATTGTTTGATGATACACGACCAAATCGACCACATCCAGCACGTAGTGAAGAGAATATAGCGGCGGTAGCTGACAGTGTTCACGATGACCGCGAGGAATCGATTCGGCGCCGATCGCAACAACTTGGCCGCTCGTATTCAACCACCTGGCGCATTTTACATTTGGATCTCGGCTTGAAAGCATACAAAATGCAACTCAGTCAAGAATTCAAGCCGAATGACCTTCCTGCACGTCGCCGTTCTAGTGAATGGGCTCTTGGTAAGATCGATGAAGATCCGTTGTTTTCGACCAAAATTTTATTCAGTGATGAGGCCCACTTTTGGCTCCACGGCTTCGTGAATAAGCAAAATTGCCGTATTTGGGGAGAAGATCAACCCGAAGAGGTTCACCAGCTGCCATTACATCCAAGAAAAACAACGGTTTGGTGCGGTATGTGGCCTGGTGGAATCATTGGTCCGTATTTTTTTAAAAATGAGCAAGGTGCGAACGTTACCATCAATGGCGCACGCTATCGGACCATGTTAACGGACTTTTTGCGGCCTGAAATGGTTGCCCGTGATCTCGACGACATTTGGTTCTAACAGGATGGCGCTCCGGTCCATATTGGCAATGAAACAATAGCTCTATTGCGAGGTCAATTTGGTGAGCGATTAATTTCACGTACGGGACCCATACCTTGGCCGCCAAGATCGTGCGATATCACACCGCTCGATTTTTTTCTTTGGGGTTACGTAAAGTCAAAAGTTTGCGTGGACAAACCAGCAACGATTGAGGCCTTGGTAGCCAACATTACTCGTGCTATTGGCCAAATTCCAATGGAAATGCTTGAACGAGTCATGGAAAATTGGACCTTCAGGATGGACCATTTAAAACGCAGTTGCGGCCAACATTTGAACGAAATTATTTAAAAAAAATGGCGGACGTAAAGTCGGGCGCGGACGACTTTAGGATACCCTGTACCACTAGCTTGTAATAAAGTCCGATTTCTTCACAAAAAACCAAAAACAGAAGAATTTTTAAGCAAAAATTTTTTTTTGACCGATCGTTCCTATGGGAGCTATATGATATAGTCAACCGATTTCAATAAAATTTGACACGGTGCTTAAATACCTTAAAAAAGATATGAATGCCAAAGTTATTTCAAATATCTTTACAAACAAACAAAACACATCGAATTTTGTATAAAAAACGTGTTTTTGGACCGATTGGTCCTATGGGAGCTATATGATCTAGTCAAACGATTTGGATTAAATTTGGTACAGTGCTTAGGAACTACAAAATACTCACGAATGTCAAATTTGGTCGCAATATCTTAACAAACAAACGAAACACAACAAATTTTGTTAAAAAATCGATGTTTTGGAAGATCGGACCTATGGGAGCTATATGATATAGTCCACCGATTTTGTTCAAATTTGGCACATTGCTTAAGTGGTCTAAAAAATTTCCAAACGGCAAATCTGGTTAGGATATCTTTATTAAAAAACGAAATATAGCAATTTTTCTTTAAAAAAGTTATTTTGGCCGATCGGTCCTATGGGAGCTATATGATATAGTCAACCGATTTTGATCAAATTTGGTACAGTGATTGGGAACTATAAAAAACTTTCGATTGCCAAATTTCGTTACGATATCTTCATAAACAAACGAATTATTCATCTAAAACGCTTTTTTTTTTCGAGGTCGTCTCAAACACCCCCATGGGAGCTATATAATTTATCCCCGATATCAAAAAAATAAAATAAACTTGCCTCCTATGGAATAATATGGGATCTAATGTGAAAGTTTGGTAACTCTAGCTCTTACCATCTCTGAGATCTAGGCGTTCACACGGACGGACGGACGGACGGACGGACGGACGGACAGACGGACGGACGGACAGACGGACAGACGGACAGACGGACATGGGTATATCGACTTCTCTATTCACCCTGATCATATTTTAGGTAACTTTGGGGTGTCTCCGACGTCTCCTTCTATATGTTACATACATTTTCGGCTTGCACAAACTTAATATACCCTTGGACCATACGGTACAGGGTATAAAAATCATAAATAAAGATCCCATCATTCCTTTGAAATTTGCATTTGCCAAATCATTAAAAAAAAAGGTCTTAATGAATCACCCAATATTTAAATTAAGAAAAAGAAAAGGAAGGGATTGGTGATCAGAATGGAATAATTGTGTAAGGTTTCAATGTGATCCCGAAATTTATGCCGGGTTCCAAAACATATTTCTTATTATAATAAAACTTTTTTTCAAATAAGCTCCAGCTTGTCTCAAATAAATCAATCAAATAAAATCAGACATGAGCAGCTAACAAAAGATCACGCTCCAAAAGCGCTTATAGAGCACCTGAGCTTCAGTGTGTCGTCACCAGCTACACCATCAAAGGGGTACCAGGAGCAGAGTTACAGACGAGCTTAATCCTGAAACAGCACGTCTAGCCTAATTAAGCCCAAGCAGTTCCTCGTTTTCTGTAATTTAAAAAGCTTAAAGAAAAACTACCAACTGAGCAAGTATCCCCTTAGGAAACTAACTGGAACACTTTGTATCACACCTGGAAAGCACCTGAGCAAGATGGCCAGCAGCTGTATGTTCTGTGGCTCAACAACAACACAAACATACTGAAGTTTCAGCCAAAGAAGGCCTCATTTCCTTGATAGACACACAAACTCGTTGCTGGATGTCAATCGCTTAGGACCATTTCAAATAATTAGGTTTGTTTTTGGAATTGTACTGATTGAACTCTAAGGAAACTAGAAAGCACAATAGTTGCTTGAGATATCTTTTTGGAAAGACAAAGAATAAATGCGTGAGCTGGACTGACTGAGCAGCTCTGAAGCTAGCAGGAAGAAAAATAGACACTCTGGGTCACAATGCATAACCCGTCATTATTTTAAATAAAATCTCAGGAAAAAACTGTCTATGGATTCTGGCGCACCTTTGAATTACTTCAAAATATGATTAATACCCGGCAAACCGTCAGAAAATGAAAAAAAACTTCATAAAATGAATCCAAAACACAATTTCTACCTAAAACCCGACAATTAGAAATTTCAAGCGGACTTGAAATGGCAAATCGTCAGGAAAAATCTAAGAAAAAACTGACTAGGGATTTCTAGCGCATCATGGAGTTACTGAAAAACATGATTTCTATTATAAGTAAAACTTTAAGCTCCCTCTGGTATTTTTTTTTGAAAATCTAACGAAAAACTGTCTAGAAATTTTTGATTTATCTTGGAATTGCTTCAAAAAAATTTCAACCCAAAACCGAAAATTAGACCAAAATTTCAAGTAAAGCCTGAAGACAATGCTATCTAGAGGTTTTTGGTATACCTTGATATGTATCCAAACCTCAATTTCTATCCAAGACCGGCAAATCGTGAGACAAATTTAAGCAAAAGCTGACTTAAGATTTGTAGCGCGTCATGGAGTTACTGAAAAATACGATTTCTAACTAAAACCTGTTAATTTCTCATGAATTTTTTTTCTAAAATGTAAGGAAACTCTATCTAGTGAATTAATCAATTTTGGAATTACTTCAATACACAATTTTTATTCAAAACCGTCAATTAGTCAAAAATTTAAAAAAAAAAACTCAAGAAAAACTGTTTAGAGATTTTTGTTATATAGCAGCTTGGAATGACTCGAAAACACGATCCCACAGAATTGTTCAATAAAATTTCAGTAAAACTGTCTTAAGATTTCTGGCGAATTTTGGAATTGGTCCAAAACACGATTTCTTTCCAAAACCGATAATATTTCGAGTAAAATCTAAAGAAAAACTGTCTGAAATCAATTTAAAACAAGAATTCTATCCTCACAAATTTTTTATAAAATCTCGCAAAAAAATATGTAGAGATTCCTGACGCACGTAAGAATTACTCCAAAATATCAAAACCAATAATCCGTCAAATATTTCAAGTAAAATCTAAGAAAAAACTTTCTATAGATTTCTGGCGCAACTGGAAATCACTTTAAAAAATAGAATTCTGCCCAAGGCCAACAATTCCTCACAAATTTTCTTTAAAATCTCAAAAAAAACTTATGTAGAAATTTCTGGCGTATGTAAGAATTACTCGAAAACCTCAAACTCCAACAATCTATTAAATATTTCTAGTAAAATTACTACAAAGCAAAATTTCTGCTAAAAACTGATAGACCTTTAGAAATTTTCAATAAAATCTTGAAAAAAAACGTTGTGCCACACGATTTCCGATCACCATTTAAAAAAAAATTGTTACTGACGCCAAAACATAATTTTCCAAAACCAAAAACCTTCAAAGTATAAAATTTGCGGAGAATTTGTAGGGAAATTTTTGATGCTTCCCAATTTTTCAAAAGTTTCTTACCTAATTTTTCGCACTCTTAACATATATTCCATTTTAACTTTTACTAGTATGAAGTCATTTGTTTTACGTTTTTATGACTCTTTAAAACATTAGATCCCAAAAAAAAATCTAAATATGATACAACATGGAATATTTTTACATTTGTCTTACAATTTAACTGTTGTTTTTTAATGATTGTTGTTGTAGCCAGCACCCACTGACATAAAAGCTATAAACACCCACCGCAGTGAATAAACAGACTCGATAGACGGTTTGAAAGACCTGCAGATATCGAATAGTTTGATAATAGTATTGAAGTTTGTATACTCTTTAATTGTGAGTAATCGAGAAATTTGTGGCGTTTTGTGTGAGAAAGCTTGGATTTTTTTAACTATACTAAAATTTTTATATCTAATTCTTTTAAAAAATTTGAAAAGTGTTGAATTAAGCTACAAAAATTATAAAATTAAAATTTAAAATAAATGTCTAATTGAAGACAAGAACCAAATAAAATAATTCAAGTCTAATTAGAAAAGAAAATAATTTGTTTTTAAAATGAGCTATAAAAAATTATTCGAAGATTGCGTACAAAAGAAGTTTTATTAAGTACAATTTTTTAAAGATTTTTTGAGGCATACAAAATAAATCTAAAGAAAATTAAAAAAAAAGTATTTAAACTCAGCCTTGTTGGAATTTAGCTGATTAAATATACAAACAAACAAAGGACAGGATTGAGAATACGCTCAAGAGTCATCAAGCGGGCTTTCGTAGTGATCGGTCCTGTGTCGATCACATCAACACACTGCGTATAATACTCGAACAGTCAACTGAGTTTACGTCACCGCTCTACCTTATGTTTGTAGACTTTGAGAAGGCCTTTGACCGAGTTAACCGCGAATTGATCTTGAAATCTTTAGATAGGAGAGGGATTCCCCCGAAGATTGTTGCTGTTATAAAGGAGTCCTATCATGCCGCAAGATTCTTCGTTCTACATAATGGACAGCTCTCTGACTCTTTCGAAGTGCGACAGGGAGTAAGGCAAGGGGATATTCTGTCGCCATTCCTGTTTTTACTGGCGATAGAAGATGTACTGACTGCCACCCTAGGTACAACTGAGAGACACGGTATCCAATGGATACCTTTTGAGACGCTAAGCCATTTGGATTATGCTGACGATATCTGTTTCCTGGCAAGTACCAACAGCGGGATGAACGAGATGTGTCAATCACTGCAAGTGAATGGAGAGATGGCTGGTCTTAGGATCAACTGCAACAAAACCAAAATAATGCACACTGGCCGCTCAGCACATCAGCCCATTATTCTGAGACAGACGCCCATTGAGGAGGTCAAACAGTTTATCTATCTAGTAAGTTCTGTATCGTCAGACGGAGGAACGGATCTGGATGTTAATAGCAGAATAAGTAAAGCCCGCAGAACCTTTGGTCTTCAGTATGGAACTCTACTCAAATTTCCCTACGTACCAAGTTAAGGCTCTTCAAATCCAATGTCAAACCTGTACTGCTGTATGCCTGTGAAATCTGGAAAGTCTCTACCTACATCACGAGAAGTTTATAGGCATTTGTAAGCCGCTGCCTTCGATACATTCTTAAGATCCGATGGCCGCAGATTATATCGAATCAAGAATTGTGGCGCATAACTAGTCAAAAGCTTTTGGATGTCGAAATTAGCCAGCGGAAGTGGCGCTGGATTGGCCACACGTTGAGGAGACCAAACGACAGCATCGTGAAGCAGTCCTTCGAATGGAATCCTCAAGGTACACGGCGAGTTGGCAGACCAAGAACTACTTGGAAATCAACAGTATTGGCCGAAGCAGCAACACAGCGCAAAACGTGGCCACAGCTGAAGTATCTGGCCGCAGATCGGGAATGATGGAGAAATTTTGTCGTCGCCCTATGCCCCAACCGGGGTTGAACGACTTGAAAAAGAAAGATTTTGTCTGAAAAGTAGTTCTTTCTTTTTAGAAATAAAATTTAAAAAAAAAAAAAATTGAGGCATAAAATATTTTTATACATTTTTTAAAATCCAATATCAATATTTTCAAATTTTTCTTAATTTATTTAAAGCTTGGAGATACTTTTTAAAATCGTTTAAAAATCGTCGGTGTAAAATAATTATAATCAACTTTTTAATCGGAATTTTTTGAAAATATGGCTCTAATTTCGTACCCATTTGGTTACGTTAATAAGTGGGTATATTTTTATCAGTGTATCCGTTACTGACTAGTGATTCGAATTTTTACCCAAAGCAGTCAAATTTTCGACCAGACCACCAAAGTTCACCAAAAAGTGAGTGACAGCGACAAAATAGAGCATAACCTGCAGCTACTAACAAAGCTTTTAGCTGACAGCTGCTTAAATCTTCAAAACCCCAACTGAGCCAGACAGATCGCTCTACTACACTGTATTTTTTGCTTTTCCCAACATCTCTAGACCCAAGCCGAATATGCTCCTAATCCCTGAACTACAGTGTATCCCAAAAAAAAAAAAAACCCAACTCAACATTGCACCGCGTTATAATAAAAATGTCATTTTGATTTTTCTTTCATTTCAGCTTTTAGCTCCGCTAACGTCATCGACTGGCGCCCACCTGTTTTATTTTTATTTGTTATTTTTATTTTTTTTGTTATTTTTTTGTCAGTGTCTGTCTACTCGCATTGATTGCACTTTCATGTGGTAAACTTGAGCAATCTTGTGTACCCCACTTCTAGTCGCGGCACCCACATCTTGTCCTGGGTCTGGACTGTAACGAGGTCTTGCTATTTTTTTTTTCGTGTTGATGATGCCATCAACGCACATTAAAATGAGCCAACCAGTCCAGGTCAGACCAGAATGCGCTGGTGCTGGTGCTGGTGCTGACCAAGACGGTTGAGTTCCAGCTACGTCAGTCGGTCAGTAAGTCAGTCGTTGGTTACTAACTAGTTCATGACGCTGAAAATGAAAGTTCAATTTGTGTCATAAACTTGGATTTTACAGCTTAATGAGTGGGCGAGGATTTACCTTGGGTTTATGCTTGAACAGAAATTGTAGTAAGTCCAACCGGTTGTGTTTTGATTAAAGTATTTTTAATGCCGATTGATCAAACAGTTGCGATAACGATTTCGATTTTTTTTGATTGAGTGCTGGAAAATCTCATAAGCGGAACTATTTTAGATGAATCAGTTTTTGTTGAATGTTTAGTCAGAGTTTGGTTTATGTAGTGTAAAACTAGAGTATGTAAAGTTTAGAAATATATCCTATAGCTATTTGTTCCAGATTAAGATGAAGAAGAAGAGAGGTACCCCTTACACTAGAGAAACCTTTACTATAATTAACAATATTGAGCCAACAGTTGCGATAACGATTTCGATTTCTTTGATTAAGTGCTGGAAAATCTCATAAGCGGAACTACTTAGTTGAACTCATATGAATCAGTTTTTAATTAATGAATAGTTCGATTTTAGAAGAACCAGAGAGGGACCCTATATTAACAATATTAATTTGTGCAAACTGAAAATGTATACAACATCGGAGACTCCCCAAAGTTAACAAGAAAGTGCTCAAGGTTGTTGAAGAAGTCGATATACCCGATAATCGCGTCTGAATGAACGCTTTAAGCTAAAGCTAGGTTAGGTTAGGTTATGTAAGCAGCTCGGTACAAGACCGAGATGACCCGGAAGCCTTGGTGCGAAGAATTTCGCAGAGGGATGGAGGGGAAGGGTAAGTGCTGTGCGTGTCTAATCATGCGGTTTGCTGAATCATTTCAAGGTTTCGATGAAAAGAGCCCGGTTCGCATGGGCACATTTGCCAGACTGTGCAGCTCTTCAAAGAAGGGGTTCCCCAAATATTGGGTGCGTTTCCTAAGAAGTGCGTGGCAGTCACATCCTCATCCCTGCAGCTGCGACCGACATCGTTATGGGGACATGCATCCTCTCGGCCTATGGCGTACCGTCACCACTCTAGTCCTGCTCTTGTGGAATCACAGGAGTTCGGAAGTTCGCTTTTTAAGTTCTAAAGCCATATAGCAATTTTAACTCCAATGGGGGGATAACTCACAGTCTATCGCGCCCGACTTTAGCGCATACAATATTTTTGTATTATTTTTATAATCACATAATCATTTAAATTTTATTCAACTACAATTAACGCCTTAACTAAAAACAATAAAAAGTGTTGTTGTTGTATATCTGTTGCAATTGGTTACGGCTTCTTAACATGTTCCACAATCTCATCACTAAACTCTATGCCGTCGTCAGGGTCACCCGCAGCAAATGTTGTTTTTTCCATACAGTTCAAGGAATTGGGCAATTCACCATAGGTTTTCAATTTCTTAGCTTCATTCTCGGTATACTTCCAAATCACATCAGCCTTAGCATCCTGATAGGCACGCAAACTGACCAATATAATGTCACCCTCAAAGATACGCTCGGATACTTGAATCTTTCCACGAATGTGACATATACGCTTAACGCCATCAAAGCACATTGCTTCCAAGCGACAATTTCCCAGCATTTTCGTCACTTTGGCGTACTCCTCTAGATCCTCCTTGAAAATCAGTTCGCGCTGGTCACTATCTTTAAAATTCCTACGATAATCACGACGGTTTTTGCAGCCTTTGCCTTTTTTGTTACCCATTTTGGATTTTCGCTTAAAATTAACTTTTATAAATATAATTTTCAGAAAAATAATTTTTTTTTCTTTACGTACGTTTTGTAGCACAATTTACGAAGCACTAAATAGAAAGCCTGTAATGCCTGGTATGAGAAATTTTACGCAGCCTACTTGATTGTAAAGGTAAAGTAACTAAGGTGACGTAAAAATCAAGTTAAGTGGATTGCTTTGATGGTTTAAATTGCTGAGCGCCTATGGACATACAGGTTAGGACGAAATTTCTGTATTGCGCACGAAGCTTTGGAGGGGGAAGCATTCCAAAGGGACTAATATGTGCTCCAGTCGTCTGGAGGTTGCGATCCAATATGGAGAATAGGATCAAAAAATGCTAGAACTCAATTTCTATGGCGTGAAAAAAGCGATGTCGGACGGTCGAACGTCGATTTCCATGACCCTTTATTCAGACGTAGTGTTGCAATCAAGGCCATAGACAGAAAATCCGGCACCGGAGGGAAAATGTACCGCCGCGTCTATTACACCTTAAGCTTTAATTATGATAGTATGACAGTTATTACACCGGGCTCCTGAGAAAACTTCTTTCCCCCCTCCCTTTCGTAGGGCCTAGTTGCAATCTAAGATGAAGTAAAATCTCAAACAGCGTTACGTCTAAAAAATGCTGCGTCAAAGTCGGAAATCCCGTAAGGGAGACACTGGGAATGATTAGGAAAGCCTACAGAAATGCTTTCATGAGTTGCTTAACATTGATGGAGGGATATTAGTTATTCCGCGAGGAGCGGCAGTTCTTCGTGTTCATGCATTGATGAAAATTTGGCCAATATGAACACGCTTCTAAGAGATGATGACTACAGAGTACCTATTCGATAGACTTTTTAGAACTATTATGAGCAACAAGAAGAATTGGGCACATTAGAGGAGCTACATTCTATTAATAGGCACACCATTGTGTGGTATACTGATCAGTCTCTTACCAAAGAAGGCGCCGGACTAAGAGTCGCAGAACCCAGACCGCGATTGACCGGGTATATACACCAGTATATTTCAGGCAGTAGTTTGTGCCATAAGTCAATGTGTGGATATCAACTTGGATACAAAATACAAAGACAGAGAAAGATATTGTCGTTCTGTCAGACAGTCAAGCCGCGACTAATGCGGTGACTGGCTTGAAGAATAATTTAAAGTTGGCTCGGGAAAATACAGCTAAACTCGGTTGAGTCTCGTCCAGACGAGAAATGGACTGGAACGCCACGGCAGGCTTACGAAAAGCCAAGCAGCTCCTTGCCTCCTATAAACTAAATAGGTTAAAGAAAATATTTCAATTTGCAGGAAGCACCTGAATACTATTGGTAATATGAGCTCGAACACATGCAGGTTTTGTGGGATTGAGGAGAAAAGCACTCTAGAGTGTCACGCATTTGCCAGAAGGAGGAGATCCTTCCCCGTCGAGCATAGAGTATCGATATATGACATTAATCGACTAGATCCATCTTAAACAATTAGGATTGGGATATAGGGCTAGTCGAGGAGCTCTAGGATTATAAGGGAGCATAATAGATCCTACCGGTCGTATGGCAGCACTCCCCACTAATATTAGTATTATGAAGCTTTCAGCGGCGCACAGTCTGTATGAGTTGCCATGATAACGTCCAAAATATAATTACCAAAATTTGGATAAGTCAAAGGTGTGCGTCAAGTTTGTGCGCTATTGGTGACGCAGTTTCTGCTTATATAGGGTTGCCACATTGACCAAAACCAAACCATTTGGCAACATCGGACTGCTTCCTCTTAACTCAGCTCAAGGGAAACCGATACAGCTCGTCAAATATACACCCCCTCCTCCCCTTGTGACACAGTAACACAATATTTTTGTAGATTTTCCATAGGATTATTGTGTCTCGTGACGCTTCGCCAGTAACAGCCCTCCCCCCTGGAGCGTCACTTAGTTTATGAATGATCCCTAAATAAGACATATCCCGGAAGCAAGAGCCAGAAGCCGTACGTGCAGTGAGAATCACGTCATAGAGGTTATGTTGGAGTGGGTGTTATTGCGAGGTCTATGTTACTAGAAGTTTGTAACCATTACTTGAATCGGATTAATTTAGTCCTATTTTTGGATGCTATGCTACTTATATACGTACTGCCTAAGATGCTGCATTCCAGAGACAGATTTGACGACTGCGCTGCGGCAAAATCTTGTGCCCTATCCATGTTATGATAACTAAGAGACTGTCCATCACTGATTTAAGAATATGGAGGTACGACGATTTTGATCGAAATTGGTTTATTATTTATTTCTAGGGTATGGATGGTACGGGGTATCTACAAGGCGAAAGCGACCGACTTTAACCTTTGCCATTTTTAAATTGTACAACTTTGAGTTAAGGTTGCGCACATTATGGTACCCTTTACTCATTAGATTGTATCAGATTCTCTCCTATAGATACATTTTATATATATAATTAGTACTCACCATAACCAAATCATTATCACGTCCAGTGGCCACAGTGGCGCCCAGCCATTGATAGGATTTGCGATCGATAAGTTCGCCATTTGTATTGCGATTGTTGCCTGTAAGGTGGTGTAATTCAATTAGTCAAGTTTAAATGGTATTTTTTTTTTAATGGTTAACACAGTGACGTCATTGTGTCAAATTAAGACAAATTTTTAGTGCGCCCATTACTATATAAATAGCTCTGTCTGCAAATGGGCGTAAATTAAAAAAACAAAAACAATAATGTGCCACACAAGATATGTATATATATAGTAGTACACATATCTATATACCATATACTATATAATACATAAGAAAACTGAGAAAAAAAAAGAAAGCCACACAACGGAAATAAACAATTTACTGGATTTATGTGTTATACATATGTACAATATAATATTTTTTGGCAGCATAAGAAAAGAAACTTTAGACTGAGACAGTGTGCAAAAGAGACAGCGAGTGTGTATGAGTGAGAGAGCTATCGCGGGCGAGAGGTGTATGAGAAAAAGCAAACTAATTAAGTTGTTCTGAAACAAAACACTTGAATGATAATGATAATGGGCACTTCCGTTTCAAGATGATTTATGACATAATGTTGGAGGGGGCACTTCGTAACGGTTTTGAGCTTTCCATGAAGTACAACAGCTTAATATATTGTTATGATATGATATGTACTATATGTAGGTATGTATATATGTATGTACATGTGCCAAAGCTGTCTTTAGGTGCCATACAGTGTATACCAATTTTTACTATACAACGAACCTGCTAGCTGTATAAAACACCTGTTTACTCCTTTAGTGCAGTTTTTAAAAATTATACAAAATTTGGAATTTGAATTAATTTAAAAAAAAAAGATACAGTCGAGTAGTTGACCGACAGTTAACATTCTGCATGTTGAGGTTGAGTTACTTAATTTTAGGAGAGAAGTTCTTGAACAGGACTTAAAATAAAATGCGTAAGTATATCGACTAAATTTCAATTACTTGTAGTTCAAAATGTAAACTAAGGGTCTCTACCTATATTACGTGCCCCAATTTTAAATAATTTTTTGGAACCAATAAGTAAAAAAAAAAAAACTAAACTCGACATTTACCTAGAAAATATTGACTGTTTCGGAACCGATAAGCATTAAAAAAAAAGGATCCATAATTCCCTAGAGAATATTGACTACGTGACAAAAGCTTAGTCCCCTTCCTCGGTCCAGTGAACAAACTTGGTATTGCTATTGTACTTCACGTCAGAGTGTAGGCTTGAAAATTTTTAGTCCAGTCCCTGATTGGATTCTCAATTGGAGATACTTTTTTTGTATATAATTTTTTTTAATATTAATAATTAAAATTTTTTTGTAAAATTAATTTTTAAATGTGCTGCGGAAGATGAGTCCGAACATTTTATTCGTTTTGAAAGCGAATGTTTGCTACTCCCAATTCAAGGAAACCGAATTTTTCAAGTGGTTTAAAACAAATGTTTTGAAGCAAAAGGAATTAAAAGGAATCAGTAAAATAGGTTTAAAAACGCACAAATTGTATACTGAAAATATTTTTTAAGTATTCATCCTATTCTTATGAGAACTTCAAGTCATATATTTATTTTTTTCTGACTCAACACAAAAAAGAGCATGTATGGAGCCGAAAAAATAGATTTTTTGAAATTGATTTTTTTCCATTTTTTGACAGAAGCCGTTTAACCTAATTTTTAATGCTGAACATTTTGGGCTAGTAAACAATTTGAATTGCAATACGAGAAAGTCAAATATTTCTAAATTTTCCCAAAAATTTTCGTAGTTTTCTCGAAAAAGAAAAAAACATACCAAAAAATACATGGAACGTTCCCAGGCGGCACTTATAAGTAAAAATTAACATCAAAAATTAATTTCTTGACGCCCAAAAAAGATGACAAGTTTTGGTTTAAAAATGCAAATGTATATGTCGTTATAGGAAAAAACCTATTTAGAAAAATCTTCAGGCTCGAATTTCAAGAAAGACCTATGGTTACTTTGGCAAATTCCTAGGGAGCGCCGCGAATCATCAAAAACTTTGGACTACCCTAATGCAAAACCAAAAGTAATTTTTTGGTGTGTTCCTGATGTGTACATATCAGGCACGAACACATGACGATAGGTGCGAGGAGGTTATCGCCTTACACAAAGAAAATTTCCCTTGTAAGAAAAATATACGAATTTATCGAATATAAAAACTAAAAATTTCGTTTTACGGAGCACGCAAAAACGTATGCGAATAAAATTGTTTGTTTGGCTTTTTCGTTTTCCGGAGCATGGTTTTGGGTATAAACAACTTGTATTTCACCCCACTATCCCAAGGAGCATACGCAGTAAGGCTCCACCAAATTCCCGAATTTTTAACAAGTATAACAAGCTGCGTCAAGATAGCTTCATCGATACCATCATTTGGTTCTTAAGCACTTAAACATGTTCTGTTACCATTGACCCTACCTGACTGTAGGGTATCAAAACATTTTAAAAGGCTTGCCCAACATTAACACGAAATATAAGCACTTAATAATATGCTCACAATTTATGGGAACACCCAAATTGCTAAAAAAAATCTGCAAGTTTTGAGATCCTTTTTGGTTATCGAACCAAATGCGTCTGCTGAGCTGGCACGCGTCAATAATTTGAGGTGTTGGCGCTTTGTTTATGTGGCAGCAACACCAACAACAACAACAACAGCAACACGTAAGAGACGCATATTTATGTTGGCTACGCTTTCGACAAGTTGTCAGGCTGCAACATTAGGGGTATTCATGGAGACGCTGCGGCTGCTGCATGAGCCGCCTTTGAAACGCGCGCCGCTCGCGCTGCTGTTGCTGTTGCATTGCAGCAACTTCCTCCACTCGAAGGGAAGCCAGCTCGAGAGAAGAAGGTCGGCCGGCCGGCCTGACGTCCAGGCAGGGAACATCAACGTCACGCTTTGCCACAAAGCGCATAATTTTTATTTGCGCATCCGTTGTTGCAAATCGTGCGCGGCTTACACGAGGCTGCCCCTGCCACTGCCCCTGCCACTGCCCCTGCCACACACATGTGTGTGTTTTGTGAGTGAAGATCTTGAGAAGGGAACGCGGTGTTGTGGTAGCTGCTGCAAATGCACGCACTCAACGTGCAAGCAATGAAGTCTTTTTTTTCTTTCTTTTTTTTGCCATTTTATTTTAAGTACACTGAGCGAAAATATTGGCTTTTATGCAACTAATGAACGATAAATAAGAGAAAAATAACGCAGAGTATGAATTGCTTTTTTTGATAAGATTAATCAGTGTTTGGTCATGGTGAATCCTGTAGAGATTCTGGTGTAAAACAAAATTCCTAGCTATGTTGAATTTCTGAAATTGTAAGAAACTTAGATGTTTGGGAAAACCCGTAGTTTTAACGCATCTTTCGACAAGATTTTAAGTTCCGAGGTCTTTTCAAGAAAAGATGCTGACGGAAATCGAGCGAACGCAAATTTAATGTGTTCTGCGGCGAATATCCGGTCAAAATTGGGAGTTCAAGCCAGTTTATCTACCGTACGCTGAGTGATTAGAAGCACCAAACATCTAAAAAGATTAAGATTAAAGCTAACAAACGTTCGTAAGAAAGTTCGTTCTGATTTTGTCCCGGAATCATATGACATGGAAGACCGAATGGTACAATATCGTTTTTTCGGACAAAAATCGCTTTAATTTGGATAGGCTAGATGGCTTTAACTATTACTTCCAGGTTATAAGAAAGTAAGAACACCAATTGACCGTCACCATAGTCGTCAGGGCGGCATATTGGTGTGGGGTGCCATCTCTTACTTTGGACCAGTTGATATTGAGTTTGTTTTTTCCAAAATGAATGCCACTCGCTGCAAGGAACTTCTCGAAAAGGCATTTCCCCAATTTACCAACAGTTTTGGGCTATTATCCTGGAATTAGCTAGGTAATGCCCCAAAACATACTGCTCGAGTGGTAAAGAAGTGGATTGCTGATCAAAATGTTCCTTTAATGGAGTGGCCGCCTTACCCGCCCGATCTCAATATTATTGAGAATGTATGTGGATGGCTCTTGAGAAAGGTTTATGAAGGAGGACGACAATTTAAAGATGTCGAATCGTTGAAAAATGCCATTAAACCTGCCTGGAGTGAGTTATCACTAAACTACTTAAAGTCGCTTTTGATTCGTTGCCTAACCGCATTTACGAAGATATTTCTTATAAAGGTGGATACACACATTACTAGTTTAGTCTTAAATAACATAAAAATGCGAATGTATACAGAGTTGGCGAATGAAATACTTTTTTGGGCCTTGAGTCTATTTCATTGAACGATAAAATTGGGTGTATTAATAATGTAACTTTACACAAAATCAAATACTAAAAAAAAAAATCCAGACATAAAATTATTGTTTTTTGGTTTAGATTTTAGGTCCTGAATAATAGAAAAATCTTGGTTTTTATGATTTATTTTTATTTTGAATTTGCGAATACAATTTTGAAAAAAAAAAAATATCTGGGTTTATTTCATTGAGTGTATATTTCCCCTAAGAATCAATATAAAAACTACCTAAAAAATTAAACAATAAATAAAACTATTTAGAAAAAAAAACTTTTCTTATTATAATTTTATAAAACAAAAATTGATAAATAAATTCATATAAAAATAAAAGTTATTAAAAAATAAAATAAATCTCCTAAAAATAGGTAAATTCTTAAAAATGCCCTAAAGCTAATGTATGGAGTGAGATGGTAGAAAATTCTCAAAATTGTCACGTTACGAAAGAGCGTTGGTCTCAAAAATTAATCGGCTTCAGACCGAGGTTTCTTAGTCAACACAAATTTTGATTTTTTTTAATGTTGATGAAACTTTCTATTTATTCTTGGATAACAAATAAATTCAAGTTCGCTTCTCAGTTCATAAGAATAAAATTTTTTAAATTCCAAAAAAAAATAAAGCTATTGGCTTAGATCACAGAAACCCCTTATTTTACAAAAAAAAAACTATTCCTACTCAAATATTAAATAAATTTTATCGATCGCAGCAAAGCTACTTTTTTTTCAGTGTATGATCGCGTATGTGAGTGCATTTCCATTAACGGCAAACTGCAACACTCCAAACGCACTCAGAACACACCTCACCTCTTTTACACTGAGAACTATAGCTGCAGCCCCGCCACGCCCCGTTGCCTGTCTTCCGCCCACTTTATATGTTTGCGCTGTTTTGTTTATAATTTCCGTTTGTGCTAAGGAAGTTAATATTGAGAAATGGCAAATGCTCCCTGACAATACAACAAAGAGCAACAAAAACAACAACAACAACAATAGCCGCTACTGCATCCAAATGAGTACATATGTATATAGGTACTAAACAGTATATACTAGTAGCTTATAAATGTACAGTGGAAACCCTACAAAACTGAAAAAATATGGCTAGGTTGGCAGCCTTATATGAACCTTACTAACAATTGAATGACATTTTTCCAAATCCCAAAAAAATATTATTATATAAATCTTCTTCTGTTCTTCTTTAAAATATTTTTTTTATTTGTTATTAAAAGAGTAATGTGCAGTATCCAAAGTTCCAAACTTTTTTTTAATGTACGAGCGAAATTCTCCATGATCCGCACAGTTCAGTTTGTTTCTGTTAAAGCTCTCAAAATATATATAATTCCCTGACAGTCCCCTGGGAGGGTCTTGGGCATCTCTACTAATAACTGTTCCAATAAAACAGGAACCTACAGTTTATAGCCGAATCCGAACCACGATGTCTTTAATTAATAGAGACTCTCAAATTACTTTATTTATTTATTGATATATCAATAGTTAGTTTATCTTAGATTATAAGGAGGCAATATTTAGAAAGATAAGAAATATTGGCGAATACTCCTGAACTAATTTGCAACTTTAGCTCGAAGAGAAACGTTTTGGAAAAACTTAGCATCGAATCTATTATTTATTTTTTTACTATGGAGTAAATTAACTTTTTTTTATAGTTCAATGCTCCTCCTGGGAATTAAAATGGATTAAAAAAAGTAGTTTAGATTAAAATTTTTTTCAAACCTGTAAACTTTACAAATCGTTGTACAGATCTCCAAACAGATCTGGTCTGGTCGGGTTTTTTAGCTCTACTGGCTTTCAATAAATAAATTATGATTATTATTTATTATTGTAACTTACAAATGAATTCTAGGAAACAACTGATAACTTTGTTTCCTAGAATTCATTTGTAAGTTACAATAATAAATAATAATCATAATTTAGCTTTCATAATAATCAATCCTTGTCTGCTATTGCGGGTTCGATATTGGAAAGTTCGTTGAACCGCAAATAGTATTTTTTTTATTTAATACCATAAGACAAATAAAATTTAGTTTTATAAAATATAAGTCAATAATATGACACAAAAAAAACAGGTATCTTTTGACACCACTCGGTAGAAATCTTATATATAAAATTCTCGTGTCACAATGTTATGTTCGTTCTAAGCTTAGGATCTAACGAACGGCTGAACCGATTTGGCTAATTTTGGTCTTGAAATGTTCGTGGAAGTCCAAGGATTGTTTAGGGTTGAGAAAATATAACAAAATTGCGACGAAAATACTAAAAAGGACAATTTGATTTTCCAATACAATTTTTTTTTTAATTTAGGTTGGCATTGTGTACATTGTCAGATTAACTAATATTTTTTAGTTAATAGTTTTTGTCGAAAGGAAACACAAAAATTATAAACGATTCATGTTTTGATTTCTGTGTAAAATACATATGATCAGATCAATATTTGCACATAATGCCGCCAAAAGACGTAACATTGGGAGACGTTCGCGTAGAACTCAATTGCAATCATCCCGAAGAACAGCTGAAGCTGAGGAACAACGTTTACAAAGGAATGAGTTGAATCGATTAGGAGAAGCAAGATCACATTCTGCTCATACAACAGAAGAACGAGATGAATACAATATGAATGCTCGAATGAGAATGAGACGAAATCGGGATTATCAGAATCAATCAGATGAAATCCATGCAGAACAGAATTTAATCCAAAGAACATTCAGGCAAATGCGCAATGCATCCAATCTGCACAGAGCTGCATTCGAATATAACAATACGACCGATTATAGCTCGCGTCAATCTGTTGTAATTGGAACAATGAACAAGGTATGTGACCAGTGCCAAGCACTGAAATTTCCCAATGAAACAGCAGGCCTGCTTATTATCAAAAACAGTGTATTTGGAGAGGTTCGCTGCTGGATGTATGTAAGAGAGGATTACCTCATGCGCACATATTGATTTGGATGGTTCAGAAAATACTACCAGATGAAATTGATGATGTGATATCGGCGGAAATCCCAGTTCAAACAAATGATCCAGAATTGTTCGAGGTTATCACAAAGAATATGATCCACGGACCATGTGGTGTGCTCAACCTAACTTCACCATGCATGATCGACGGCAAATGCTCCAAAAGATATCCAAGGGCATTGACTTCGGACACTGTTACGGGCTACGATGGATACCCATTATATCGCCGTAGATCAACAGAAGACAATGGCAGATCAACCACAATCAAAGTGCAAAAACAAGAAATTGAAATTGACAATCGTTGGGTTGTTCCATTTTCGCCATTATTATCAAAAACGTATAAAGCCCACATTAACGTCGAGTATTGCAACTCAGTAAAATCAATAAAATATATCTGCAAATACGTCAATAAGAGAAGCGATATGGCGATTTTTGGTGTGAGAGCCGACAATGTGAATGACGAAATTTCACAATATCAAATAGGACGTTGCATTAGCAGTAACGAGGCAATATGGCGAATTTTCTCATTCCAAATTCACGAACGACACCCAACCGTTGTCCATTTAGCAGTTCATCTAGAAAATAGTCAACGTGTTTCTAGACGAGCGAGCGGAGCGAGCGTGCCGAAGGCCGGCTAGTAGTATTAAAAAAATAAGTTTATTATTGAAATAAATTATATTTTATTCAAAATATCACCGAGCTACCCAAATAGTAAAAAAATCCAAATGGTGAATCTCCAACAAGCCCCTTACATACTTTGTATAAACACAAATTTGTTATAGCAAGTTTTCACTGTAATATGTCGGCGCGTTTTGTGCGCGTTTTTTGTCGCGCCATTGGCCATACATTTTGCATACAAACGAGCTGCCTTTGCATATAAGCAATAAATAACTAATTGCATTTTAGTACTGTTGTTGTTGTTGATGTTATTGTTATTGCTTTTAGTTGCCAAATAGCTTGATATGTGTCTCTTATTATGGCCTGGCGCCAATTTATTACATGGCTTCAAGGTGTAGAACAAAGTCAAGACCTCTTAGGCGCCCCATGTCCGTCCAGTCAAATTGTCTGTTCGCTACAATTGATGGATAACTACAATACAAAGTACTTCAATCCAATAAACTAGCTAGCTATAGCTCTTATGGCATATATAAATGTATTATTATAGAGTTATAGACTAATCAATATGCAAGGCTTACCTTTGGAATCGAAGCGAACCAAAATGCAATTGTCATCTTCCATGCCGCATCTGAATACCGCGCCAGCCTCTTGGACGCCATGCTGATAGCTGGACGTATCAAATTTGGGCGCACCGACAACCAAGCTGGAAATAAAAATAAATTTATTTATATTAAAATATACGGTATAGGGTTTTCATTTAAAAAAACATAAAATTTTATCTTTTTGTGCTTTAATGAGTCAAGAAGCTAGCAGAGGGAATTCGAATTCGATATGGGATAACTTTTAGTTTATTCCAATAATTAGATGGGTGACGAATATTATATTTCAATGAGCTAAGCTTTGATTGCTTGAGAAGAAAGAAAGACTTTGCTTATATACAGTTTTGCTTATAAACGATTTGACTTGTTACGACTTTGTTTATAAATGTTTTTGCTTTTACGGGGCTTTGCTTAAATATGGTTTTGCCTATACATGATTTTGATTTTAAACCGTTTATTTTATTTACGGTTTTGCTTACATACGGTTTTTCTTATATACGGTTTTGCTTTTTTTGGTTTTTGGTAGAGCTTACCAAAATAAACGTTTTACAAAAAGTGTGGCAAAATTTTCTTTTAACCGATTACTAAACCGACTGATATTCATCGATCTGGATATCAAAAAATCAAAAAATCCAACAAAATATAATCAAAAATTTAAAAAAAAATGAGTTAATAAAAATACACAGAGCCAGATAAAATAACCACTTTACAACTACACTTAGATGGATCCCTGGACATGCAAGCATCCCCGGTAAAGTATCAGACGTATTCTTTCTGACGTATCGATTTGCTCTAGATCAGATCTTATGATCACGAAACTTTTTCATAACAAGAAATTTAGATCTCTTCTCCCAAGCAAGGAGACTTGGGCAGCCCCTGTGGAAACCCCTGGTGGCAACAATGGTTCACGGATGGGTCCAAGACTGAGCAGGGTGTAGGTGTTGGAATCGTTGGACCCAACACAAAAATCTCTACCGCAATGGGCATCTGGCCCAGCGTCTTTCAATCGGAGATTCACGCCATAGAGATCTGCGCCCTTAGTATTCTTCTCAAGGAAACTATGGGAGCAAACATATGCATTTATTCAGATAGCCAAGCTGCTATTAGGGCATTGTCATCCTGGAGCATTTTCTGTTTCAGGATGGTTAAAGAATGCCAAAACTACCTCCAAACCCTGTTCGCCGCCACCCTGACTACATCTCCTGCGCCGTTTTGTGGTATTGGTTGCTTCACAATCAAAACCATGATAAACAAATGGACCGCAGGAGAACATAGGAGTTACTGGTTCCCACTTCCGGGGCTTCGTCAAGCAAAAGTGCTTGTCAAACCTCTGGATGCGATCAAGACAAAAAGTCTTGGCAGAGTAGCTTACCTATCTGGCCACCACACTGTTAGATACCATCTACAGAAAATTAGCCTATCGGACTCTTCGGAGTGCAGGCTCTGTCTAGAAGGCGATGAAACCAACAGACATATTCTCTGTGACTGCCCAGCGCTGGTATGGGACAGAGCCTGTCACGTGGGAAAGGAACGGATTAGTCCCTTCCATCTCAGGTCAATACCAACAAAAGACCTACTGCTATTCATGCGGAAAGCGGAAAGTCTTTTGTTTTAACTTAAGGTTATGGTACAAAAGACCTTTTGGTCGTAGTGCGCACCTCTCAGTGAGGAACCCTTTTTCAGAAAATAAAAGTCAGTGATATAACTCCTTACCCTGTCTGTATTATTGGAAGATGCCCCACCAAATAGTTACTAGAGTAGAGAAAACCTTCAAACGAAATGCAAAATGTACTAACTTGTCTAACCTAAGGCTGATCAAGATCACTTTAGTACCCATAATTTAAATGGGTTTAAAAAACCCTACAACTTGTACAAGTCTTGACTTAGGATGCAGAGTAGGACATTGCAGACTAAGCAAACATATTGGCAAGATAAGCATAAGGGATTCGAACAGATTTTGAGGAGGAATTCAAAGTTTATCATGGCCGGGCATACTTTTTATGGCTGCTTGCGAATTTTTCCTATTTATTTAAGTAACCACTCCGTGGAACACGTTATAGAACCCAAGACGAGATCATCGAAAGATCGAAAGTGGCTGTGATGGCCATACCGCAAACCGATTACAAAAATCTTTCGCGGATTGGATTAAGAAAAAAAAGAAACATCAAATCGGTAGACTGAGAGTATGTGGGGATTTCGAGAGCTTTTTGGCCAAGGTAGTCGCTAATCTTATCAACGAATTGGAAACATTAAAAATAATAGCCCCTAGGCTTGGAGTAGGGAACAAGAAAGATAATTAAAGTCCCAAATGAGCTATGATGTACAAATTAGCTGAGGGTTGGCAAAACTAAGGTTACCCAGGCCACAGGTAGGGAACGCTTCGGATTAATTTTATAATAATAAATCATAACCTCTATACAACATTTTGTCACCTTCGAGTTGCATATCTTACATGTTTGTATAGAGCAGTGTAACCACTACGAGTATATCCAATTAAGCCCGTTTTGGGTGCGTTCACAGCACGTGAGCACGCTCGGGCGGGCACAAAGATACAAGCATATTTACATATGTAATCTGAGACTTTTTGAGCGGTATCCTATTAAGACACATTAAAGGTAAAGTTTTGGCAATGAAATTGGATCAACAACAGACTACAGCAGGAGGGTCAGTAGCTACTACCCGCAGCATTTCAGATGTGCTGTTGGGCAAATCTCACCCTCGACCTCAACTTAAGGTTTCACCCTCAGCAGCGACGGGAACTGAGGAATGTAGCAGCAGCACCAAGTAGTTCATCATGCAGCAAATGCCACGGAGACGGAGCACATTGACAGCTGTCATTAGCATTCATTGCGGAAGCGGCGAAAACCATTGAAGGGCAGTTGAAGTTATTTAGTTGGGTTCGGGTTCAGGCTGCTGTTGCCACAAAGCAGCGGCCACAAAAGTAGACACAACTGTTGGGGTGCTAGCAAATAGCAAATGGCACTTAATTAAAACTGAAAATAATAAAAATGGGAATAAAAATAACAGCAACAAGCATTTGCAGTATTTATAGCAACAACAACAGTCCAACGGCAAATCAAACACTTGAAAGTTGATTAAAACTGAAAAAGCCGCTGCCACCCTTTATGCGAGGGCAGGCAGAAAAGTAATGAAAGTGAAAAAAACAAAGGGACCAGTTTGTGCGAGATTAAGACTAAGCAGGTTCCGCCTGCGAGCCAATTCTTTCGATGCAGATATGGAAGTTTCCTATACATTGAGTTTTCCTGGTTTTCTTTAATCATAAATGGATACATTGATGATACAAAACTATCACTCTACAAGGCACTCATCCTTCCAGTGCTTCTTTACGGCTCGGAAGCCTGAACCGTGTCGCTAACTGATGCAGCTGCCTTGGGAGTTTTCAAGAGGAAAGTACTGCGCAAGATCTTTGGTCCTATTCAAGTTGGCGATGACTACCGCATCCGCACCAGCCAGGAGCTGTATGAGCTCTTCAACGACATGGACGTTGCTCAGTGTATCAACATCCAGCGGCTTCGCTGGCTCGGACATGTCGTTAGGATGGACGAGGATGCTCCAGCTAGACGTGTGTTCGATGCGGTAGTCAGCGGCCGTCGGCGGAGAGGACGACCAAGTGGAAGGGGCCCTGTCTTCGCTCGGTGTGACCAACTGGAGAAGGCGCGCGCAATGCAGAGGCGCCTGGAGAAAAGTTTTAAGGCAGGCCGTAATCCGGTAATCGGGTTGTTATGGCCACATAAGAAGGATACATTGATTTTTTCCAGCATCGACAAAATCGATGTTTTTCCAGCTTTGGTTGGAGGTAAAATTACCCAAAACTATTAATTAAGTGCATCCTCATTTCCTCCATGAGGCCCTAAGCTATGGGAGATACTGGTTACGACAATGATCTTCTTTTCCTTACCAAAATTAGGTTATCTTAGTAAGAGTAAGTAGGTTTCGCCTCCGGGAAATTCTTTCTTCCAAAAAATCGATTTTTTAACAAAATTTTTTGTGTTTCGGTTGTTTGTAAAAATATTGGGACCAAATTTGGTATTCATAAGTATTTTATATTTCCAAACACTGTACTAAATTTAATCCAAATCGGTTGATTATATCATAAAGCTCCAATAGGACCAATCGGTCCAAAAAAACGTTTTTTTTACAAAATCCGATGTGTTTCATTTGCTTGTAAAGATATTTGAACTAAATTCAGCATTCAGATCTTTTTTAAGGCATTTAATCACTGTGTCAAATTTTATAGAAATCGGTTTACTATATCATATAGCTCCCATAGGAACGATTGGTAAAAAAAAAATGTGTTGCTTAAAAATTCTTCTGTTTTAGTTTTTGTAAGGGGACCGGATTTTATTGGAAGCTAGTGGTACAGGGTATCTCAAAGTCGTCCGCGCCCGACTTTACGTACGCCATTTTTTTAATTAAATAATTTGAGAGCAGCTAAATAAGAAACTGTATCATATCTGCGCTAGTGAAGCTACTTTTCAGCCTACCCTCGTGCATGCCATATGTTGCGCCCTCAACCCACATGCAACAATTTGATGCTTGAATAGAGCAAAAAATGTAAGTAAAAATCGCACAGATGCATGCAACATGGAGTAGATATAAAATGTACACTGAGCCAAAAAAACATTATTATATGCTCAGATGAGAGATATGAAAACTGGTTAAATACAATAGATATGGGTCAACTGTCGTTGGGCATAAATTTTGTTGATGATTTCTCGAGAATGGATTACGAAAATTCGTTGATGGAATTTTTAAGCAAGACAATAAATTGAAATTATCGTTGCTTTTTTTTCTGAGTGTATTCCACCGTGGCAGTTTTATGAATGAAAATGGAAATGGGAGGCATGGCCGTCGATCTTACAAACCGACGTCAGGTCAGGCCGCTTTAAGCTGGTCGCTGATCTCATGCCAATCATCGAATACAAACTAATAGCCTTGTCTGTGTGTGTGTGTGTGTCTGTGTTTATAATTAATAATAATTTATTAACACACATTTACATACGAGTGCTGACAATGAGGCGCTAACAGAAAATTATTATGTATCTAGCTATATACAAGCGAGTATATAAGCCGCTTTTATTTAGCATTTTTTCAGCCCAGATGCACTTGCTGTATAACATATATATACTACCTATATATAAAAATAGCCCCTAACACATTACGAATACTTAATTTTGCCTAAAAATATTTTGACTCATTTAGTTCCAGCAAAATGAGTAACAACATGACAAATAAATTATAAAATTCAATATTTATGAATATAAATAAGTAACTTTCAACTCGATGAATAACACAGGTCAACATGGTTCAGTTGTTGGAAAGCTAAGAGTCATTTCCGAAGTAATTTGGTGCGTAGAATCCGAATCCGGCATCAGAACTGGCCCATCACGTCAGGATTTTGAGATATTTGAGGTTATGTACCCAAAAATGGCGTTTTTTCCTACATTTGAGGTTATGTACAGGGCGCAAAAATTTTGCTCTTCTCTCCAATTACATCATTTAGTACAACTCTTACCCTTTAATTTAAGGGTTCAAGAGATCAACTACGATTTTTTTACGCAAAGTTATGGCTTTTCGAAGTTACGAGATATATCCCTTCGACGTCATTAGCATTTCACAGGTCTACAAATACAGGGGTCATGTGAGTTGTTGGAAAGCTAAGGGTTATTTCCAAAGTAATTTGGTGCGTAGAATCCGAATCCGGCGTCAGAACTGGCCCATCACGTCAGGATTTTGAGATATTTGAGGTTATGTACCCAAAAAATAACATAACCTCAAATATCTTAAAATCCTGACGTGATGGGCCAGCTCTGACGCCGGATTCGGATTCTACGCACCAAATTACTTCCGAAATGACTCTTAGCTTTCCAACAACTGAACCATGTTGACCTGTGTTATCTCAAAGGCTTATTGCAAATGCTAATGACGTCGAAGGGCTATATCTCGTAACTTCGAAAAGCCATAACTTTGCGAAAAAATCGTAGTTGATCTCTTGAACCCTTAAATTAAAGGGTAAGAGTTGTACTAAATGATGTAATTGGAGAGAAAGACCGCAAAAATTTTGGCTGTACATAACCTCAAATGTAGGAAAAACGCCATTTTTTGGGTACATAACCTCAAATATCTCAAAATCCTGACGTGATGGGCCAGTTCTGATGCCGGATTCGGATTCTACGCACCAAATTACTTCGGAAATGACTCTTAGCTTTCCAACAACTCACATGACCCCTGTATTTGTAGACCTGTGTAATCTACCAAGAAGTTTTGCATCTTGCCAGATGACAGGTCATAAAATAAAAGATGATCCATCCATAGATTAAACTTGAACTTAATTTAGCAGTGTCGTAATATTCGGCTCAATGAATAAATGTTTCGTCATTATCAATTTTTTTGTTTTAATAAAACAATTGTTTTCGCTGTATTTATTTATTATTCAATTTTGATTTTTTATTTCAGAAATTCCAGCGTCTTGAGTCTATAAATTTAAAAATAGAATTTTTGATGCCGCTTTATTTAAATTTTTCGGATTATTTATTTCAAAAAGAAATCAGTCACTTATGCCGTCAGCCAGCTTAATTCATTTTTTATCGTTCCAAAAACGTTCATTTTAATATATTTATATACAAACCATACCACAATACAGGGTGGTCCATCTAGTGTTTGGAATTTGAACTACCGATTATTTGACTTTTAAAAAGTCAAATGTCATTCATGTATTGGTAAATATTTAGTAAAAACATTGATATTTACGAAATGGGACGTTATACGCTCGAAGAAAGTTGGGAAATATTAAAATTGGGCGAAAGATCGTTTGGCCGAAGATGGCGAATTTGATCGAAAAATCATCTTCTCGGACGAAGCTCATTTCCATCTCGGTGGTTATGTTAATAAGCAAAATTGTCGCATCTGGGGCTCAGAAAATCCGCAAGCGTTACAGGAGTAGCCAATGCACCCACAACGAGTGAATGTTGGGTGTGGAATTTGGTCTGGCGACCCATTTTTCTTCAAAAATGAAGAAGTAGCCGCCGAAACCATCAATGGCGTGCGCTACCGCGCAATGTTGACCGACTGGTTCTTCGAACAAATTGCAGATGAAGCCTTGGACGATATTTGGTTTCAATAAGACGGCGCCCCGTGCCACACAGCGAACGCCACAATCGATCTTCTGCGCACAATATTCAGAAATCGCTTAATCAGCCGAAATGACGTTGTAAATTGGCCACTAAGCAGCTGCGATTTGACGCCTTTGGACTACTATCTTTGGGGTGCGGTGAAAGATGAATGTTATGCCAACAATCCGCAAACAATTAATGAGCTGAAGGATGAGATTAGAGCCGCTATTGCCAGGATAAGACCCGGAACAAACGAAAATGTGCTCAAAAATTGGACCGAACGAGTGGCATACTGCCAATCCAGCCGTGGTGGTCATTTGACCGAAATTATTTTTCATAAATAAATGTCATGAGCCAACCTTTCAAATAAAACTTTGAACCTTGAAAAATATTCAACCATTTTGTTTTTATAGCAAAATTAAATTTCAATTTTTATATGGTCCACCCTGTACTTTTAAAACTTGCAAGAAAATGCGATAGTAAAATTCCACAGTAATTACTTTTAATCTCTCACAAAATTTCGTTGAAAATGAAAAAATAATAAAAAATATAGTTTGTCGCAGATGGTTTTTTTTTTTATTAATGCGATGAGTCATTTCAAGCACGAAAGTAAAAATATAAATTTTATCGATGGCGCGGCTTTTTTACATATTCTTAAGATTTTCGAAAAAAATTTCTGTAACATGTTTAACTTAATCAAGGACTTTTTTGAATAATAAATATTTTGACTATTCTATTAATAAATTTTATCCCGCTTCGATGTTGCATGCGCCTTATATACCATCCCTATTTCCAAATTTAAAAATCTAAGATTCTACAAAATTAGTCAACTAGTTAAGAGTCTACAAATATTTAGACCAAAATTAGCCCAACAAAATATTCCTTACAAATTCTTCTTGATCAAAACGTAACAAAATTCTGTGATCTTTTACGATTTTAGCATTAGCAAATATTTTCCTCTACTTTTGGTGCGAAAAATGTAGTTAAATAAATAATATAAAGAAATTTGTTGTGCATTCAATTGACGAAGCAAATTTTTATGCGCCACTTGCTCAATTTTAAAATAAATAAAATAAACCCAATCGAGCGACCCCAAAAGCTGGCCCCTACGAACACAGACGTACCCAGAGCACGCGTCAGTATCCAATGAACCACAAACGAGTAATAGCTAATTACACTGGGATGCCGAAGTTGGTATACTCTTGCTTCCCAGGTGCTGGGAACTTTTATTTCGTACACAAACATAAATTATATTATAATCTTTTAATCTTAACATATCTATATAGCTGTTGTATAAATTAGAAAACATTTCTACAAAAATTAAAGTATTTTTTCTTAGCAGTTATATCTGAAAGATAATTTTAAATAAAATTTCGAAAATACTTTTTTTCATATAAAATAATTTAACCTCGAAATTTCTATATTTTTAAAGTACATATGTATTTTTGATTATTTTTTAAATATTTTAAACACAATATTTATATAAAATTCTGGCATTTTTAAAACTATTATTCTGAAAAGAAATACAAATTTTTCATTTTTTTCGACTACTATCCCTTACAAAAATAAAATAACTGATTAAAAAAGGATCAACTTGACGGTCTATATTTTTATAATTTGTATTAATTTAATACGCCTTACTAAAGACTAAGGGATATAAGGTTAAATTTAAATTTTAAAAAAGAAATGACAATGCTATGACCACAATAATCTTGACAATAAAAAAACGAGTTTATGATGCCCGACTGTCTATTTTTGTAAGATTAATCTTAAAATTTTAAATTAAAAAAAGATATTAATGTTTTTCTTTCAATATTTCCCTACAATATTCTATTGGTTTTCTACGGATATATATTTTTATTTAAATTATATAATGTAATGTTAATTTTTCAATTTTATCCTAAACATGGACACAAACTAATTTTTCTAGAATTTAATTTAATAGAATAATTTTATGTTAAAAGTAAAACTCATATATTATTATTGAAATTCCATTATTTAAATGAGTTAAAAGTCCTTTGCTGAACAATGTTTATTTTTAATATTAATATACAAATTTAACTTTTTTTTTCATGATTTAAACTATGAAAATTGGTTCTTAGCATTGCAACACTTTTTTTTACATTTTTGGCGCCTTTGGACAAAAAAAAAACATTTTTTTCATAAATTTATCTCATTTTTATATATTCATTTTATTTATATATTATTAATTATATTATTTATTTAAAAACACGCATTAAAAAAACTTTGATTAACATATTTGAGAAAAATACATTTAAAAAATAATACAATTTTATATTTTTTTAAATAGTGCTGAGCAATGCTAAGTTTTGAATATCTACCTACAAAATTTAACAATTTCATCTTATATATAAAATTCCCGTGTCACAATGTTAGTGCCCATACTCCTCCGAAACGGCTGGACCGATTCTCATAAAATTTTGTGTGCCTATTGGGTAGGTCTGAGAATAAGTAATCAACTATTTTACATACCGCTAAGTGATAAGGGTTGCCACCCCTAACATTGTTTTTAAAATTTGGCATTGTGCACATTGTCAGATTAACTTATATATTTTAGTTAAAAGTTTTTGTCGAGGCACACAAAATTTCATGAGAATCGGTCCAGCCGTTTCGGAGGAGTATGTAACACAACGAATAACACGAGAATTTTATATATAAGAAGAAACTTTTATTTTGTTACGGGTGTTCTCATGAACGCGTCAATAAATTTCAAATCTGATTTTTGCGTTTTTTAGCGGTTGTCAATATGGAGGTTTTAAGCCTATTGCGATGTGTATTGGGTGTATTGGCTCGTGAGATATACCCATTTTTGTGAATATCGTGAATATAGCATAATAGAAAATTGTTTTTTTTTATTTCAAAAACATTTTTTTTTTTTAAGTTTTTAGAGCTTTTTTCATAAAGGCATTTAAATAAAAATTGGAAATAAATTAACAAAAAAAAAATTAATAAATAAAAATCGCGAGTATCATATTATAAAAATAAAAAAATTTCATATATAATATAAATTTTTTTTAAATTTGCTAAATAAAAAATTAATAAAAAGAGCTTTATTGAAAAAAATTTATAAAATGCAACATTGACTCAAATTTGCTCTATCGCAAAATTTTTAGACTATGCAATTTTGGTTTTTCACGAAGGTCTAGGCTGTTCTGAAATTATATAATTAATAGAAGATTATGCATGCATTTGTAAAAATTATAGAAGATTAAGAGATATCTGAACTTTTTAATTTTGTATATTTTTAAATGAAATATTTTATGTGGCATATGATCTTAGGTCTTCTTGAATACGGTGCATATGTGCAGCATCTTTATGTACTCTCTATAAGAGTACGAAATCGAAAAAACACAAAACAAAAACAAAGGGGTAAATTTTACATACTATGCACAATAGCAATAAAATATAATCAAAATCAATGCGACTCAATTAAAAACAAAATCAAGCGTTGGATGCTTTTCAGAAAAAAAAAAAAACAAAAAGTTGGGCGCGTGTCTCGGGGCGCCAACGGAAATGTTTTCTAGTTATACCTAGTGTGTTGTTGTTGTTGCTGTTGTTTTTATTGTTCTATTGTATAGAGAGCTCGAAACTAAAGTCTGACAAGGCCACGGGCGGCTCGGTAATTATGAGCACGGTATCAGGCGGTAATTTGAAGCGTGAAGTGAAAATGCATTTTCAATTTTCAACAATTTTCCGCACACATGTCAGATGGGTAGAGATGGGTCTGGGGAAATTTAAGACTAAACAGAGCTATAAAGTATGCCCAAAAAATAAAAAAAAAATTAACTGGAACTGCCTCGAAAGCAATCAAAAGTAAGTCCAACTCAAAGAGTAATAGAGATGGCGCGAACTATTTGTAAAAAACCTTGACGTCGTTGTACTCGCTCGTTGCGCGTCTTGAATCTTAAATTTTTGAATGTTTCAGGGATTGCGTGCCACAAAAACAACAAACCCAAACAAAAGTAATGTTAAAAATAAACTTATTTCTTTTACGAAAATTGTTCCGTACTTGTGCGGGTGTGTGTATCTGTGTGTGAGTATTATATCTGATCGTCGTGTATGTGTATCTGTGTGTGTACCTTGTCTGACTTCAACAGCAAAAAGTCAATGACAACACATGCACAACATCCGTTCCGCAGGATAGCACGAACCACACAGCACAGCACTCTAATGCCAGCCGCCGCCACAAAAGATCATGACGGAGTAGAGCGTTCCAGAAATGAACAGTTGCAGCAACAAACACGAGCTACACACCAACAACAACAACTATAAAACATTTCTCCTGATCTCATGTGTGTTAGTGTGTGTGTGTGGGTGCGAGTGTGTGAAGCTGCGCATGCTTCCTGCCAACTGCCTGCCTGACTTTCTGCCGGTTCCGACATGCCCTAACCACTACCCTATCCTACCCTACCCTGCCCTCGACTTATGGGCTGTCCGTCATGTGAGCCGCGACTGGAACGACGCGCCCGCTTAAACAGCTTTAGCTACAGTCTGTGCCAAAAATATGCGCCTTGCAAATCACGCACATCATCAATAATAATTGATTACTTTGGAGTTTTTTGGTAAAGATTATTTGAATATTTGATTGCATTTATTTTGATGGGAATTAAAACAAAAATTTATTTTAGATATGGTAACTAGTGGGAAATCCTTCGAACAAGATATGGTATCTTGACCATATCGTTTTTTTCAAATTCCGTCTCTATTTCAAAATACTGTAGAAATTTTGCATTTAACGAATTTAGTGCTTCTTCTGTCATCTCGACTTCCAGTGGAGCATAGGACCTCCCTCCAATTTAGTTAAAATAAATATATTTGTGATACATAGAAAGTTTTATAACTTTCTTTTAAAAGAAGGAAGTTGATCCATAGTTTAGTTTAAAAATTGTAACAAGAGCAAAACTTAGAACAAATTTTAGTTCGTACCGCCTCTCCCAATTGTGTGGACAAATACCGATTAAAATAATTGATATATGATATATATGATAGTGCAAAGTTACACCTATAATCGATCTCTTTTTTTTTTCTTAATAATAGATACAACGTTGAATTTTGAATTACTTAAAAAAAAAAAATATCAATGAAAATAAGTGAACTTCACATCGGATTTGATCGATTTCGATTGCCGAATTCCAATTGAATCGGTCATTTCAAAAACCTCATAAGTCACTAAATTAGAATTTTTCAGGAATCAAAAAAAAAAACTGTTTTATACACAAACAAATGAGTTTTAACGGACTTTTTTATGCTTAATTTAGTATTTGAGTGATAAAAAATTTAAATTGTGAATAACCTTAACCCATACAAATACAAATTGATCCGCATTAATGCGAAATCACGTAGAATGTTGTGAAATGATAAATAATCCATATTTTAATATGAAGGTGGAAACGAAAATTATTTTTTCTTCAGCTTATTCCTATTTTTGCGAGATCTACTAAATTTACGCTAGGTTTCCGTACCGATCCCATATCTATTTCGAAATAACTCAACCCATTTTTTGTATGAATAACAAAAAGCAATTGCAAATGGAAAGAAGCTGATCATGGTTTATGAAAATTGGTGGGTTCATATTTTAGTTAGATTTCTGGACCATAGGTAGGGTTTAGAAATAAATAAATATTTTAAGTGTCAAAATTATAAATAATACAATAAATCCTGACTGATCATACATTAAGGCCGCTATAAGCACACTGGCAGAAATGAGAATAAACTCTATGTAGGTCCACATACGAGGCCCTGGTCAATCAAGTATACCTGAGCACAAAATTCCGAATAAGATTTCAAAACAGTCATAACCCTTGGGTACCGAAATTAATTGATTTTAAAATGCCTCAGTTCTTAATAGGTTAAGAAACTATTTTAAGAAGAGAACTGCAATCCAACACTTTTGGATATACCTTAGAGAGGTCAATAAACTCCTCGATTGCTCGGTTTTGTAAACATTATGAAAATAATAAAACAAATCCTAAACAAAACAATTCTGGCTCAGGAATTTAAAAACAAAATAAATATATAGCTTTAAACAAATATGCTTTTGTTTCAGCAAAAATAAAAATAAAAAAATTGTTTTATTTATTTATCATTTATAAGTAAAAATAAGAAAAGCTGTAATTATAAAAATATCAGAAAATTGTATTTTTCTTGTTGAAAATTAAAACTCACTTATAAGTAGTGCTCCGTACATTCAGATTTTTTTTACATTCGAATTTTGCAAAGCGAATACTTTACAAAGTTTTTTATCAAGCCCCTTTTCGGCTTTCCGTCCCCTAAATATATTTTTCGAACTTTAATCATATGTTAACCATATTTGCAAATAAAAAATATTTACATATATTTCGAATCATATTGAGATATTTGAGATAAAGCCTGGAAATGATCAAATTTGAATAAAACTCTATTGAAAAGGTTTTGAAAAAAAATAATGTGGGAACAGAGCACAGTGTGAAAATCGGAAATATTTTATTTAATCTAAGGTGGAGGCTTTTTCAGAAGCTTATAAATTTGATTTATATTTTATAAATTTACCAAATTTATTTTAAGTAATCGAATAATATTGAGGTATTTGAGATAAAGCCTGGAAATTATTAAATTCCTATGAAACTATCTTCTGACGGCTTTGAAAAAGTACAGAGTGGGATAAAAGCTCAATTTGAAATTCGGAAATATTTTATTTAATCTAAAGTAGAAATTTTTTTTTAAATGCTTATAGTTGAAATAAATTAATTTCAAGTAATTATACTGTCAGAAGCTCCTGTATAGGCAAGGCTGTCTTCGCGAATTTGAGAAGCCTTAACTTCTACTTTATAATTATAGAAAAACAATAAACAAATAATCAAATACAATCCTCAAGAAGCCTCTTAATTAAAATATCACAAATTCGAATATTAGCTATATTCATAGTATTAAAATCGAGTTGTAGGCCAGTGTTACTAGTACTCTAGCGCCTGAGTATTTTAATGAACATTAAATTTTAATTAATAAATAAAAATAAAAAATATTTAAAAAAGTCATTACCAAATCATTTGTTTAATTAATTTTTGGAAATTTCTCATTAGCCAAAAGAATAAAAGTTGGTTTTTTGAATATACCACAGCAGGAACAACGTAAGAGGGGCGAATACGGGAGGAATTCTACCCGGGCCCGGCAACACAATGATTCAAGCTAAAGGTGTAATAGTCGGGCCGGAACATTCCCCCCGTGCGCGGATTTTCTCTCTACGACTCTGTATCGGAGTTACACCAAATTAAACCTATTTGCAGGCTAATTTAATGTTATTGAGCTCGTAGAATTGGGCCTTGGATTCAAATTCAGCGAACCCAAATTCTGCATCTAAAAATGCGCTTCATAAAATGTTATGTATGGTCAGTTCTTCTATACGGCATGGAAATATGGACCATAAAAATATCAGACATGAACAGTCTGAAAGCATTTGAAATGTGGCTTTTTCAGAGATTGCTCAGAATACCTTGGACCCATCATGTTTCTAATGAAGAAGTCCTGCGAAGAGTTCACGTTGATAGACAACTGCTCAAAGCTATCAAACGAAGAAAAACTTCATATCTGGGTCATATTCTGCGAAATCCCAAATATGAGCTGTTACAACTCATTCTGCAAGGCAAGATTGAAGGAAGAGGAGGCATCGGTCGTAAGCAGTTCAAGAGAACTGAGGAACATAAGGCAATGGACCGGTATGCAACATGTGGGTCAACTCTTGGAAGTAGCTAGAGACCGCGAATTATTTTCAAATATTGTTAAAAATTTGTCCTGAAAATACTTAATATTCAGGGGTGCCACAGAAAACCAATTCGATTTCAATCCCAATTCTTGGTGCCTCAGACATGGCTAACAAGGGTTTTAAAAAAACCAATTCGATTCAATTTCGATACAATTCCAATAGCCATGTCTGTGGCACCAAAAATTGCAATTGCATCGAAATTGAATCGAATTGGTTTTCTGTGGCACCCCTGATTATTTATATTTTTATATTTTTATGTTTATACTTTTTTCTTGTATAATCGCTAACATTCGAAAACGAATTGCAAATAAAGAAGAAGTCTTCTTCTTCTATATTCATATACTTAACATTTTCTGACACTTAAGCTCATAACATAACTCTAAAGTGCTAGCATGGGTCTAGCATTCGGATTCGGCGATCGCAAAAAATGCCTTATCTCCGAACCCAAGAATCCATATTTATCCATGTATCTATTTATTTCGGTCTAAAAATCTCTTTAATTGGCTACATAGCTTTTTGTAGATACTTTTTTGCAATTAAGTGAAAATCTCAGCAAATATGTCTGGACATTTTTCTTATTCGCAATCTTTGAAAACCATTTCCATAGCTAGCAAAAACATTTTGAAAAAATTTGCCTTAACTTTCTCTTCTCATAAACTATACTTTAGACTTTTATTATTATTTTTATTGAATACCCATGCTTTTTATCTCTGCATACACACACCCAGTGCGCTCTTATCAATTTATTCACTTTACAACACTGCTAAATCCATAATTATAGTGATCATCGATAATTTAATGACTAACTTTTAGCATGCAGTGTGTGGCTGTGAGGAAAACCTTTTATTTAAAAAGGGGTAAAAAAATTTAATTTAATAAAATTGCCAAGTCATCTTGTGTAGCCGTAGCCAAGGCAGTTCATGTCGCCGGCTGCCTGGGTAGGCGTGTCAAGCGCTTAATGTCGGCGCTAACCGCACGCAGACAAACACATGCAGCAGATACGCGTATCTGTGTGTGAGCACATGCATCTGTATCTGTGTCACCGTGTATCTGTGTGTGTGTGCTCACAATGAAATGTTGGAAAAACTAACCGTTCACACGTGACGCGTGACGTTAACCGCTGCTGCGCCTGCGCCTACAAACAGTTACAGTTACAGTCTCACGCTCCTTGAGCCCTCGCCCGCGCCCTGCACCGTTGCACCCTCTGAGTCTTGCTCTTGTCCTCCGATCACATCCATGTGGCTGACAGTGGCTGTTGGCTATTTGTTTTGGTCGTTCATTGAGTCATTTACCTAAATGTGTTCCCGGTTTTCCTCTCTGCGTGTGTCTATGTTTGTGTGTGTATGTGTGAGTTTTTCCAACACCTTTTTTACACATTGACACTTCCGTACAAATTACAAGACTGACTTATGCGCCTGAGCAGCAGCGTTCACTTGGGTGAGCGCACACAGGATGCGGACTCTTGCCCAGAGCTGGCTGGCTGGCTGGCTGGCTGGGTGCCCACATTACTGTTGTTGCTGTTATTTATTGTAACCCAGTCAATGCTGGCGAACATGGTTGATCTTTATCGTAACTTCACTACTGCATAGTAGTTTTTTTATCGTCATAAGTATTTTTATTTCGTACACTGTAGCTTATGGGGTACATTTGTTCTAGAGTCAAAAATTTGGTTTTCTTAATTTTTCGCTTTCCATCTTTAAATTTTTTCATATTTTCTTTGACAATTATCAAACATCTGTAATTTTATTTATCCTTTTGTATCTTTTCATCTCTTCAGGTCTATTCTTGCTATCTTGCATCACTTTAGTGAGGGACTATTATAATATCTCAAATATAATTTTCTATCTTTCCTTATATGATTGCTCTTAATTTTAATTTTATTATTTTTTGTGTTTTATCTTTCATATATATAATCTTTTTTTTTCACAAAGTAACTTGTATAGACTGAAATTATTTTATCGATTTATCTTTGTAACTTCGAATTTAATTTTAAGAAGCAAAAAAATTTAGTGCCAGAGCAGGCTAGTTTTCAAATCCAACGATAAATATATATAAAAGAAACTTATGTTTTACGTGTTACGGGTGTTCTCATGAACGCGTCAATAAATTTCAAATCTGATTTTTGCGTGTATTAGAGGTTGTTAATACGGAGGTTTTTGCGTGTATTGGTTCGTGTTTTTTTTTGTGTGTATTGCCATATATACAACTTCGCAGTCTTATATTTATACTAAAAAAATCTTGGGAAAGCAACTTGGGTTCAAGCCCAAGGTAGGGCAGAAAAAAGTCTGCCGGGCTTACTAGAAGTTAATAAGAATCTTTCGATCATCTACATTTATAGCTTTCTATGTTGACATCTAATCACTTTTTATTTCACTTTTTTTAACTTTTATCTGCTCTTTTTTAAAAAGCGCTTTTATTGACCATTAATTATTTCCCACACTTTTATTTTTTTTATTTACTTTATTTTTATTACACACTCTCTGTTTCTCAATCTTTTTGCCTCCTTTTCTTTCATTATTTCATCTGACTTTACATCTGGGCTTACCTAAAAAAAATAAAATGGATGTCTATCTTCTTTTTGTTTTCTTTTTATATTTACTTTCTTTAACTGCCATATGTCTGTTATGCAATTCTTCTTTTTTTCTTTCTTTCGTCTTCCTTTATTTAATCTTATTTTATTATATATAACAAAAATTGTATCTTTATTTTTAATTTTTTACACTTCTCCATATTTTCTTTTTTATTTTCTATCCCTTTAATTCCAATTCTTCTATTTCTTTTTACTTTCAATCTTCTGCTTCTCCCCCTTTTCATCTTTGTTTTTCTTTCTTCCTTCTTCCATTCCAGGAAGATTACTCCTCTATAAAATTAAAATGGTTTTCTTTCTACTCCACTATTGTGACAAATTTTAATCATTCTTTTCACTTTTTGTCTTCTTTTGTATTTACCATCATCTCTCTGTTTCTCGTTTGTTTTGTCCCTCTTTTCTGTTTTTCTTTCATAATTTAATCTGACTTTACTAGGCTTATCGAAAACAAAAATAAAATGGATGTCTATCGATTTCAATTGCTCTATTGTTCTATATTGTGATTTCACTTTTTACTTTCAATCTTCTGTTCCTCCATTTTTTCAAGTTTGTTTTTCTTTCTTCCATCTTCCGTTATTAAATCTTCGTCTAGAAAACTAAAATAGTTTTCCGTCTATTCCGCTATTGCGACATATTTTAATCACTCTTTTCACTTTTTGTCTCCTTTTTGTATTTACTATCATCTCTCTATCTCTCACTTTTTTTCGTTCTTTTTATCTATCTTCCCTCATTTAAACTTTTTTTTCTTATTTTTCAAACAAAAGTAAAATGCGTGTTTTTCTATTTCTCCATTTTTCCGTATATAAAACTCCCTTTTTGTCATCTTTTTATATTTACTTTCTTTAACTGGCATATGTATGATATGCAATTCTTCTTTATTTCTTTCTTTCATCTTCCTTTATTTAATCTTATTTTAATATATATAACAAAAATCTTATCTTTATTTTAATTTTCTATACTTCTCCATATTTTCTTTTTTATTTACTACCTCTTTAATTTCCATTCTTCTATTCCTTTGTCTGTTTTCTGTTTTTAGAAATTTATTTTGTTAAAGCCTTACCTACTTTTATATTTAAATTTCTCTACATCATCATCTTTTCACCTTTTATTTGTTATCATCTTTTCGTATTTAATATCTTTTTATTCCTCGTTTCTCTGTTCCTCTATTCTGCCTTGCGCCTTTTATTTTTAAATATTTCTTTTGTTTAATCCTTATCCAATTTATATACTATATATTTCCATATTTCATTCTCTTTGTTTACTTGCTCTCTTCTTTTATTATTTGTTATCTTTTATCTTTTTTATCTTTATATGTAAAATATTTATTAACTTAGTAATAATTAGCTATTTCAAATTTATTTTTTTCTCAAAATTGTTACCATCTTTCTTTTTAATTTTTATCTTGCTATCATATTTTTTTATTTACTATCTTTTTGTTCTTATTTTTGTACATCTCTATTTTTCTGTCTTTCATATTCTATTATTAAATCTTTGTTTTGTCATTTTTTTCACCATATTTGCTTATCTTTCAGTTTACTTTTTATCTTGTTATCCTCTTTTCTTATTTACTTTATTTTGCGTTTGCATTTCTTGATTTTCTTTCATCTTCTAGCATATATATTTCTTTTTTTTTCTCTTTAAAAACTGACTAGACCGTATCTTTATATCTATCTTAATTTCTTTTGTCAGATTTTTAGTTCTTATATCCGTCTGCTTATATTTCCATCAATTATTTTATATTACTTATGTTCTTAAGTTTTCACTTTTTTACGATTTATCCATTTTTTACAATGGTTTCTATTTTATTTCTATCTTTCCAATTTTTGTTTAATCTTGTAACAAATATAAAAACGTTTTTTTTCTTTGGAAATTGAAAGATTTAGTAGCTATGTATGTATCTTGATTTGTTTTATAATATTTTAATATCTCTTATCTTATCACTTATCTCTATCTGCTTTTATCTTTTCATCAAAAATTTCCTATTTCTAATAATCTTCATTCATTGCGAATATTTTATCTATCAACGTTTGCCCAACGTATTTTGCTTTCCATTTTAATGCCTCGCTTTTAATTTTTTTTTATGTTACTAGGGGGCTTCGCTTCCTGCTCGCTTTGTTTACAACAAAAAGTTTACCACAAAAAAAAACTTTTTTATTTTATAGAGGAAAAAAAAGAAAAAGATGAGAAAAACATTTTTTTATATAATAGAAAGCGTTATAATTTTATTTTTGGAAACTCACTATATAAAAACTTTGTACCTATTCTTATTTCTAGAAGATTCTACTGTACGTGCAGCCATTATTCAATTTCCTACTTTCTTCATCTTTAATAATTTTTCATTTTTAACTTTATATAACATAGAAATGTTTTTATTTTATATTATATTATTTAAAGATCTTTCAGCTTTTACTGTTTTTTGTACAATAAGTAAAGAATTCTCGATTTAAGTGAAGTTTGTCTTGTTTTCCACTTTAATTTCTATCATTCTGTTTTATTTTTTTATTACTATTTTTGCACCTTAACATTTATATCATTTCGTCTTTTAAACAATTGTTGATATATCTCTTCTAATATATAAAATTTCCCTGTCACAATGTTAGTTACCGTACTTCTCCGAAACGGCTTGACCGATTCTCATGAAATTTTGTGTTCCTATTGGGTCGGTCAAAGAATCGGCCAACATCTATTTTTTATACCCAGGGTTGCCACGCCCACTATAACATTATATGTAGGGTTGCCAGAGTACAGTACAAAAGCTCTTATATGCTTGACTGTACATTTTCTTTTTCCGCAATTCGAAATTCATCTAAAGAAATTTTAATACTTATATAGTATATAGATACTTATAGAATATATCTTTCAGATTGCAAGAATATTCCCCTTTATTTAAAAAAAAATAATTTCCAACTCTAGCCGGGATGTAGTGAAAAGTTGTCGAAAAATTTTCCATTCCATTTTTATTCGTAGTTTCTTACAACATCAAAGTTAAAGGGTATCCTGTAGTAGGTGCCTCCTCAATGACATCAATTGTTTCCTTATTTTTATATTTTTTTTTTTTTTGACTGCAATCAAGCGGCAATTAAATGGCGACAACCTCACACACACACACACACAGAAGATACTCCAGCCAGACTTGCACCTAATGAGCTGCAGCCTGGAGCAGCCCGCCGGCTGCTGCTGCTTAAGTACAATAGATAGATCTATCTGGTAGACGCAAAAGTATCTGAAATCAATTGCTTACATTGTAATATACGATACACCATCCGTGCTGCTGCCGTTTGCGATTTCATAACCACAACAAAGTAAGCGGCAATTGATGCCAGCTGCAAGCCCTACAAATTTCATCTTATAAATATTACTCTGTGTGTGTGTGTGTGTGTATCTGTGTGCGGCATGTGGCATGTGTTTGTTTGTATGTATAATTATGCAATAACCCTAGCTATATTAATGCTGGCCAGCAGCATTTGACTTTGGTCCGAAAGCGACAATAACATGGTCATAACCCACATTGCAACAAGTCACTCGAATATGTTGACCAATGTGTTGTGCCTGTACCCCTGGTAAGGAAACTTGCAACTTGGCAACAAGAGCATATCATGTTGGTCAGCACCTGCTCCATGGTTGCCATGGTTAACGGTGTTATGGCCCGACATTAGCCTGGTCGACATATTTGGCCAATTGGGTGAAGCGGACGGCCAAGTTGTTTTGGCCAACCTTGCAACAGCAACAGCAACAAAAACACATAAAGATACTTGAGCATAAATAGCACAGCCATGTGCGTCTGCCACAAACTGTGTCACACACACACACAGATACACACCAATACAGCTAAAGCTATTTTATAGCTTTTATTAATTGATAAAAGTCACTTACATATATGAGCTATATCATTTCAGACGCAATTAGTTGCAAGTCTCCAATATGCAATTGCAATTTACTGACTACCATGAACTCGAGATTCTTTTCAGAGATGCAACGAAAAGACGTTGAAGAGCGAGAACTTCGGGTAGCTACATTGTTGCCTCAACGGATTAATTTTAACTTAGTATTGTATACTGGGAAATTTTTTAAAGCAATGAGCTACGAATTGGGCAGTATGAAAATGAAGAAATCGAATGAATTTTTATATGATCCACGAAATTTCAGCGGATCAAGAATATTTTTGATTGAAACTCACTTATCAATATTATAAGTCCAGCCAAATATACCTCAGCCTCAGCCAATTGAAGTTTAAAAAAATTGGGTTAGATTTATTTATTACTAAGTATTAAGGATCTGCGAAACTTTTGCCTGATCTACGAAACTCCAGGGAACTCCGATAGCCCACATTGTAATAAGTTCAGGCAATCATTTTTTGAAGAAATAATATTTGGGAATGGCAACTCTAATCGGGTTTATTTTAATTAGACCATTTATACTAAGTATTAAGGAATATTTGAAGAACTTTATTTTATCCATTAAAAGTATGCGGAATTTTTTCATAACCGATCTAAATAATTTTTAATGTAACTAACATTTTAATAAGTTTGAAAAATTAAAGTTTCAAGAATTAATATGAGAAAATCTAATTGGAGTTATTTATGGATCATTTTTTACTAAAAGGCATTTTTGAAAGTATTTTTTTTATTTACTAAAAATTTTCAGAATCTTTTCGGGACCAGTGTGGCTGGCGCCTTTTATGATATCTCCGGTTAATCAGGCTGGATTGGTGCTCAATAATTGCGATTCATAAAAAATATGTATTTATGATAATTACGAGCTATAAAATTCTTAGAAAAAAAATTTGCTAGTACTTTATTTTATCTATTAAAAATTTGCGCAACTTTTGAATATAATGTGAAATTAACATTTTAATAAATTCAGACAATCATAGTATTGAGGTATGGGAACTTTACTCGGGTATTTTAATAGATCACTTTTACTACTAAAATTCACTTTTAAGATCCACGAAACTCCCGCAGACTCCAAAATTTTTTTTATAAAAATATTTCAATAGCTGAAAAAAAAATTTTGAAATAGAAATTCTGTCCGGAATTTTTAGTAGATCTTTTTTTGCGAGCTATGAAAATCTTTAAAAGGAAAATTTGTCAGTGTTTCAAAATCTATATAACTTTTTTAAGATCCACCTAAATTTAGATGAGTCAAAAAATAATATTGATAAATCTAAAATTTACACGGATATTTTAAGGGAGCCTCTCGTCTAAATTGTAGTTATAAAATTATTTAAGAGAAATATTTGCCAATATTTAAAAATCTGCGCAACTTTTTCAAGATCCGCGAAATTCCCGCGGACTCCGAATAATTTTAAAAAAAAAACTTCTTTAAATAATAAAAAAAAAATATTGGGAAATCGGCAAACTGCTCACAATATTTAGTGGTATTTTTTTTTGTTAAACATTGCGAGCTTTGATGTTATTTAAAAAGAATATTTTCAAGTTATTAAAATTTTCAAGATCTACAAAACGCGGACTCCAAAAAATGTTGAAGAAAACTTACACTTAAAAAATAAACTATATTGTGAAAATCTGCTCTGAATTGTAAATGTATTTTTTTGTTAAATATTTATATTGTGAGCTATTTAAAAATATTATCTAGGAAACTTCAGCGGCAGCGCATATTTTTTTAATAAAAATGAAAAAACTAATTATGACGAGTCAAAGGCCCCATTAACTAGTGCTGTTTGTACTAGCAATGTAATATATCATTATGCAAAAAAATTATCATAATATAGTTTTGTAATATAAATATTCGATGAAATTTTAACATGATTCCTGAAATTCTCACAGTAGATTTGAGTACTACTGACTGACACATAGAACAACTTTATAAGTTCAGACAATGTAAGTTTCTGGAAATACTACTTGTATAAGAACTGTGATTCTTTAATAGATCATATATCATATCATAAAAAATAAATATAATAAAACTGTTCTTAGAACTAAAAAAATCTACTTTAATCTACGTAGTAAAAGTCGGGAAAAATTTTTATGTTGCAAGAAATTTATAGAATTTTTTGCATAAAACCACAACTTTGGACTACTGCGATTTTCTCAATATTTAGTTCATAAATTAAACATTTTAAGAAGCTCAAGGAAAACTGAATTTTGAAACAAATTTTTTTTTAAATATTTCTTTAAAAAAATTTATTTTTTTTATTTTTTATTTATTTATTTAATATTTTCAAGTTTTGGATATTTACTAGTACAATATATATTCAACGCAAAAAATTGCAACTATAATGTTCCAATTAATAATTATTTATCTATATAATTATAAAGTAAAAATTAATTTTAGCTTACAAAACTTTTGCAGCCAGAGCCACAAAGGCCTATGGTATTGACAGACATACCAGGTCCAGTCGCCAGCCAAGCCATCTTCGTTTCTACAACTTGAATAGGTTCAAGAAAATATCCCAATTGGAAAAGAATTCTCTAAGGATACTGACTGAGTTAGTAAGAGGATATTACAGATGCAGGAAAGGACTGTGCGACATTTTTACAGCACTCCTTTGGGCAAAAATACCCAAATGTTGGGCATAACTGCCCATTTTTTTGTAATGATTTTTTGTGCTATTATACACTCAAGTGCACACCCCAACAATTAAAATACAAATTTTTGAATAACAAACTCCACCATATGGTTATGCATAAAAAAAATAGTTGGTCTTGGCTAAAACCTACATACTACCATACATATATTTAAAACATAGTTGACGACTTCCAATGCCAATGCATACCTACCATATATGCCTTATATAATACTCACACGAAACACTAACCACAAACAATTGTAAGAACCACTTTAGGTTTAAAAAAAGGCAAACCCCTTGCCCCGCTGCCCCTGAGTCCACATTTGTTGCCGTCCTCCAACTCCCCCGACCAACAGCCACTCCGCTCTACGCACAAAACGCTGTGGGCTTTGTTTGCGCACATTTAACAGACAATTATCTCTTTATTCCATGCGTGTGTGTAGACAAAAACAAATATAAAGCTGAAGTTGTTGTTGTTGTTGTTGGAGTCATCTAAAGTATCTAAAGTCAGGTAATTTTGTACACTTATTTTTTTTTTTTGTATTTTGTAAGCTTTTAGCTCACTCGACGTCTGCTCTGCCCTTCAGCAGTAAATATCATTCAACGCAGCATGCAAGAGATACAGATAGAGATACACTGAGATAAAAAGTCGAGAGTAGATTAGTGCATATTTTTATATGAAAATTTGGAGCACTTCGGAGTACCTAATTTTTTTTTTTGGGAATTGGATCAATCATATCGTATTATATCGTATCATATCGTATCATATCCTTTTATATCCTATGAAACCATATTATAACCTACCACATCCTATCATATCCCTTCGTATTCTACTATTTATATAGCCTCGCCGCTGTTTTCTTGCTATTTTTGAGTTGGTTATACTATATGGGTCGTAGGCGTCACTGCAGTGCGGAGGAGACAAGACTTGTTCAAAGACTAAGAAATGAAAGAAAATCGTACAAATATATTGCCACGATCATGAAACGTTCAGAAAACTTTGTCACAAATGCATTAAAACCTAAACTAAAGGTTGAAACTCGAGGTACCCGTTCCTGCCTTCCAAGAAAATCACCAGTGAAATTGGTAACGTTATATCGTCACGAACCGTCAAGCGACGATTAGAAAAGGCAAATCTACCAGGTAGGATTGCCCGTAAAGTACCATTGCTTCGATCTGCAAATTTAAAGATGAGGAAAAAATTTGCATTGGATCGCAAAACCTGGTGCGGACCGGTGGGTGAGAAAAAATGGCGAAATATACTCTGGAGCGATGAAACCTAGATAAATTTGTTTGGAAATGATGCCAAAAGGCATGTTCGTCGCCCTAAGGGAAAAGAATTGCATATTAGGTTCACCCAAAAAACCGTAAAGCCAGGAGGTGGCAGCCTCATGGTATGGGACTGTTTTTCATGGGAAGGTGTTGGTCCGATACATCTGATTGATGGTACTATGGACAGATTTGTTTATAAAGATATATTGGAGATGGTAATGCTACCATATGCCGAGGATAAAATGCCACTTTTATGGAAGTTTCAGCAGGATAACGATCCGAAGCACTCATCCCGATTCGTAAAGGATTGGTTCCAAGAGCATAGGGTGGACGTTCTCGAGTGGCCAAGTCAATGCCCAGACCTTAATCCTATTGAGAACCTCTGGGGAGAGCTTAATAAAGAAGTCGGAAAAACTGTTTGCCAAAATAAAACCCAACCATGGGAAAATATCCAAAGAGCTTGGTACAGTATTCCAATCGGAACATGTAGGAAGCTAATTTCATCTATGCCTAAAGTGTTGCAAAATAATGGCGGATACACAGGGTATTAGCTGGGATATAAGAGCATTATACCAAACGGGACCAAAACTGGCAAAATTTCGATGTAATTAATAAAATTAAATGATTACACCTATTATTGTGGCCAGCTGAAATTGGAGTTTTTTATGAAATTATTTAATATTTATTTGAATGGGTCATTTCATAAACCTCGTAGGTCACTAAATTAGAATTTTTCACGAATCAATAAAAACAGTTTTATACACAAACAAATGAGTTTTAACGCATCTTTTTATGCTTAATTAAGTATTTGAGTGATAAAAAATTTAAATTGTGAATAACCTTAACATTTTATTAATGAAAATAATGAAAAAATCCCTAAAAACTATTTTTGACTTATGTTGTTTTAGCAAGAAATAGGATTAGTGGTATAAATTTTGACCAAAACAGCGTTTAAGGTTATTTAAATTTTTTATCACTCAAATACTAAATTAAGAATAAAAAAGTCCGTTAAAACTCATTTGTTGTGTATGAAACTGTTTGTATTGATTCCTGAAAAATTCAATTTTAAGCGTCAAACTTAGTCATAAATCACTGACTAATGTTGTTTTTGCAATGAACGTATTTTTCACGGTGTTATTTGAAGAGAAAGGATTGTATTGATTTATGTAGTTTTTACCCATAATACGTATCTCCCTTTAAGGAACCATTTTCAGCAAAAAAAAAGCATGTTGCAAAATAGTTTTTGAGTTACAGCCATTTAAAAGAGTAGCCGCTCGGCAGTTAGATAGTTGGTATATACCTGAGATCGCGTGTCATTTCAAAAATATTTAATATTTTATTTCAAAAATTTTACTGTGTATTCTCAAAACATGTATAAATATACCCTCAAAATTTTAAATAGATGGATTCACTAGTTTTTTTTTTATTTCCCAAAAGTGGCTTTTTTAAAAGTTGTCACACTAGGTGTGCCCCTTAAACGCGTTTTTCTCCAAACAGCATTTTTCGAATTTGGTGGAGTGATTACTCGGAGACAAATGATCCGATCGCTATCAAATTTTTTTTTGCATCTCCTCTATATAGTTCTCCATACGATGACCCTCCAGTTTTTTGATCTGATCAAAAATCGAATTTTGGCAGGCCAAAAACGACCAAAATTTTGGGAAAAATTTAACTTTTTTTTTCAACATGACGCCATTTTGTCAATTTTCGATTTTTTTGTTCGCCCGAGGGTCATCGTACAGACAATATGTTTTAGTTTAACGAGAATTTTTTTTTTTAGGTTTTATCAACGGAGAAGGCTGCAATCACTCCAGCAGTGGAGGACTTTTTTTTTTGGCGCCGCCGGAGATCGCGTGTCATTTCAAAAATATTCAATATTTTATTTCAAAAATTTTACTGTATTCTCAAAACATGTATTAATATACCCTCAAAATTTTAAATAGATGGATTCACTAGTTTTTTTTTATTAATTTCCAAAAATGGCCTTTTTTTTAGGCTGTCACACTAGGTGTGCCCCTTAAGCCCGAATTTTGAGAAACTTTCTTCCGTTTTCGCTTTGCCTATTAGGTAATCTTTGTTTCTTTAGTCGATGCCTTGTCTATATTAGTTTATTATCTTTTATCCTCATGATGATATCGATTAATAATTTAGAGATCTCCAAACAGTACATCTCAACATTACTTAGATTCGCAGAAATATGGATCTAAAAGCATTTAATAACCCATATAACTTTGTTTATAATAAAAAAAAATAGTAAAAAAAAAACTAATGAATAACAATTAAAATAATAATGTATTTTGCGATATAGCAACAACAAAAAATTAGTAAATAGAAATCATGAAAAGAACAATAAATATAGATTTTATTATAGGCAGAGTGGAGTTTGAACTAGGTGTGAATTTTAACAATAACAAATGTTAAATTCAGAGCTGATTTTATAATTTCACTCTTTATTATTTTTATACCCTGTGCCGTATGGTACCAAGGATATATTAAGTTTGTGCAAGCCGAAAATGTATGTAACTTATAGAAGGAGACGTCGTTTGAGACGACCTCGACAAAAAAAAGCGTTTTAGATGAATAATTCGTTTGCTTATGAAGATATCGTAACTAAATTTGGTATTCGAAAATTTTTTATAGTTCCCAATCACTGTATCAAATTTGATCGAAATCGGTTGACTATATCATATAGCTCTCATAGGACCGATCGGCCAAAATAACTTTTTTAAAGCAAAATTCGCTATAATTCGTTTTTTAATAAAGATATCGTAACCAGATTTGGCGTTTGGAAATTTTAGACCACTTAAGCAATGTGCCAAATTTGAATAGTATCGGTTGACTATATCATATAGCTCTCATAGGGCCAATCTTTCAAAAAATCGATTTTTAACAAAATTTGTTGTGTTTCGTTTGTTTGTTGAGATATTGGGACCAAATCTGATATTCGTGAGTATTTTATAGTTCATAAGCGCTGTACTTAATTTAATCCAAATCGGTTGACTATATCATATAGCTCCCATAGGACCAATCGGTCCAAAAACACGTTTTTTATACAAAATTCGATGTGTTTTGTTTGTTTGTAAAGATATTTGAAATAAATTCGGCATTTAGATCTTTTTTAAGGTATTTAAGCACTGTGTCAAATTTTATTGAAATCGGTTGACTATATCATATAGCTCCCATAGGAACGATCGGTCAAAAAAAAATTTTTGCTTAAAAATTCTTCTGTTTTTTGGTTTTTTGTGAAGAAATCGGACTTTATTACAAGCTAGTGGTACAGGGTATCCTAAAGTCGTCCGCGCCCGACTTTACGTCCGCCATTTTTTTATATAAAAATTTGTAGCACTTCAGAGTACTAATTTTTTCTTTTTGGGAATTGGATCAATCATATCGTATCCTATCGTATCATATCGCATCATATCGTATCATATCGCATCATATCGTATCATATCGTATTATATCGTATCAAATCGTACCATATCATATCATATCATATCATATTGTATCATATCATATAGTATCATATCCTTTTATATCCTATGAAACCATATCATAGCCTACCACATCCTATCATATCCCTTCGTATTCTACTATTTATGTATATAGCCTCGCCGCTGTTTTCTTACTATTTTTGAGTTGGTTAAAGCATTTATATCATATCGTTTCATGTCGTATCATATCTTTTTATATCCTATCATACCATATCATAACCTACCACGTCCTATCATATCCAATCGTATTATATTATTTATATAGCCTCGCCGCTGTTTTCTTACTATTTTTGAGTTGGTCAAGGTATTTATATCAAATCGTTTCATATCGTATCATATCCTTTTATATCCAATCATACCATACCATAACCTACCACATCCTATCACATCCCATCGTATTCTATTATTTATATAGCCTCGCCGCTGTTTTCTTACTATTTTTGACGTGTTCAAGGGGTTTAAATTTGTTCCAAGTATATATATAGAAAGTCCTGCAGATCATTGGCCCCTAATCACAAAATGCAACTACCTTCCACACTTACTACCTAATCTATAATCTAGTCAATGACCCATCCTATATAATATCTAAAGTTACTACTTTAAGTAGCTCCACTTTTTTGCGCAGTGTACTATGTTACTTATATATGCATATGTGTTAATTTTGTCTGCAGCAAAAGATTCTCGTGTTATAGTTTCTTTTGTTATGGCTTGCTTGTATTTGTCTGTGTGTATCTGTGTGCATGCATCTGTATCTTTTACCTGTCGCAAAGTTAATGACCATTGCCTAAGCGTTTTCATATGTTTAGCTTTAGGTTGTTTATTGAATTGTAAACATTTTAATGCAGCATTTAAATATTTTTTTGCTGTGCTTTACTGAACCATAAAATCAACTTCAACTTTAACATAAGTTGCATTGGTAGCATTTAAGTGCACTTAACCGATACCAAAAAGGCGGCAAAATGGTCAAGTCATATAAATTATAAGCTACAACAACAGAAACAACTACAACAACGACCATAACAACTTTCCACATGTATAAAACGATGTGTTAACTAAGATACTAGACGCTGGAATCCATAGACCCAATCCAAGTGCAAGTCCAAGTCAAAGCCAAAGCTATCGATGGATGCAGCAAGTGAACGTGTGAAAACTCTGCCGCTCTTTGTCTGCAAGTATCTGGATGTATGTATCTGTGTGTGTGTGTGCGAAGTATCTGTGAGAGACGAGTTGGCAGCTGATTAACACGCTTCAATGCAAAGTCCAGCAGCAGCGACACACAGTGGTCAAGATTAAAAAACTAGCTAGCAAAAAATTTCAATTTAAATATTTTGCTAAAATTTTAGTTTTATTGAAAACTAATATGCCAGCGTTGAGCTGATATTCTACAAATGTAAATATTTATTATAATAATAGGGGGATTCGCCCCATGCTCGCTTCGCTTACCAACCTCCAGCCCTCAATCGCAGCAAGTGGATTTAAGAGAAACAAATATCTTCTGTTATACACACAACATGCTCTACACTTTCAAAAAGATGAGGAAAAAAAACTTTTTTATATAATAGAGGGATACATATAAATTACCAATATTTTAATTTTATTAATAACTTATGGTTTTCTAATATTCTATAGATGGTTACGCAACTGTGAGCTTTTATAAGCCAAAACATTTTCAACTGATTGCCTCAATTTTTCCAAAAAGTAACAAGATGAAAATTAAATAAAATTGCTTAAAAAATTTTTTAAATATTTTTGCATTATATGCTTTAATCAGGATTTTGAAATAATTTAGCATTATTATGTACTTATTTTATGACCAAGCTCAATCCCTTATTATTTCGCTACTCTTTTGAAATTTTTTACATCCCTAACCCAATTTTATTAAAAAGTAAAAAGATGCAAATTAAAAAAAAAACCCAACAAATTATAAAAATATTTTTTATTATATGCTTTAATCAGGATTTTAAGTAGAATTTGGCATTATTATTTACTAATTTTATGACCAACTCTTACTATTTCGCTACTCTTTGCAACTTTTTATAACAAAAAAAAATCGTAATAACTTTTTTGCAGTGTAGAACCAAAAATTTTACCATTGTATCAATACGAAATATTACAGCGAAGAGCAGAATTGCAAAGTTAGCAAAAGATTTTTAAATTTAAATGCAAGATTGGACAAATATGCAAAAAAAAGAAATATAGTTCACTTCCTAGAAAAAAAGAATTTTATGCACAAAAATATAATGAATTTTTACGAAGTACGAGAAAAACTTGATTATGCATACTATATATATATATCTATTGCTCACAAAAAAAAAAATGCGGTGAACTTTATAAGAATAAAAAGAAAGCTATGCTCTTGGATAAATCCTAAACTGTTATCGATCTTAAGTAAAATTAAGGTATCAAATTATAAATAATTGTTTTGATATAAAAATATTAATAAGGTCGAGTTTCGTTCAGATAACGAATTTCACAAAACAAATAAATTTTATTATTTCCCGTAGAATTAAGTTACTTCCTAAGTAAGTGGTTTTTTTTAGTAAATTTTAAATATTTTATCAACTTTTGTTTTAACATAATTTATTAAAAATGCTAATATAAGGAAGGTAAGGAAGGCTAGAAGCCAGAAATTTTTTTATGTATATTAAATCTCATAATTTGTATGTCCAATCTTTTTTTTAAATAAATAAATAAATATACCTATTGGATTTAAGTCTTAGTTATGAGTAAGCCAAGTGGCAATATATTAAAAATATAAATTTAAAAAAAAATACTAAATAAAGTTTTCGTTGAAGCATGCTACCAATTTCACATATTTTGTCATCGATAACTACTCAAAGTTAACCCTTTTTTTTGCAATAAAGACTCAACTGAGCAACTTTCCTAAAAAATTGTAAAAATGTGATTAATTTTATCAAATATTTATTTTATAATTTATTTTTTATGAAAAGAGAAATTTTTTGTGCAACACATAAGCTCTTTCATATTGATAAGTTATCGATAAGTAAATGTCTGCCAAAACATCGTTTTGCGTTGATTCAAAAAGCTTCCATTCCATCCGATTCCATAGTGAATGACATGAAACAACCAAAAATAAATTCCCCCAAATTTTGTCATGGAACGGATTTGGAAATATTTAAAAAAAAAATTTAAATAGAAGAGTCTACTTAAAAGCATATATCTCTGATTTTACTAAGCTGATTTTAATAAATCTTTTTACTACACTGAAGATAATTGAATTACCTATCGATTGTGTTTGGAAAATATTTTTGTCTAATTTAATGTTTAGTTGATATTTATTCATTGATATCCAATTTTTCTCCAACATATTTATAAAAATTCTATTTTTGAAAATATATTTAAAAATTTAAAAAAAAATGTTCATTGAGTTTTATTTATGGCTCATCAAGTTCGATCGATTACGAAGAAAATGAGTGGCTTTTATGAAAACAGCAGCAAAATTATGTTAGTAATGAAAATTTTTCATCACTTTTTCTCAAAACCTAAAGCTTTAAATGGATAATTTAATTGTTTATGAAAATATTGTAACCAAATTTTTTTTTGTTTAATCGATTTATATAGTTCCTAAGCACTGTACTAAATTTAATAAAATTCGGCTGACTATTTCGTAAAGCCCCCTTAGGATCGATAGGTCAAAATAACATCTAAAAATTTATTTCAGTTTAAATTACACATAAATTTAAGAGCTAACAGCGAAAATAAAAAAAAAAATGTTTTTAAATTTAGTAATTAAAATAATTTTGTATAGAAAAATGATTCTCTGAAGGGGTCCCAGTGGTTTAGAATTTTCGGAAGGATATTCCCAGTATTTTCGATTCTACAGCCGTTTTAGCAGGTAGAGTCAGATTATATCAGTCAGAAAATATCCACTCTTAAAACTTTAAACAGAATTATCTCAAAACTACTTTTTTTGGTCTGGTGTTGTCGAAAAAAACTATCCAACCAAATCGTCTGAAATTTTGATATGTTGTTCACAACATCAATGGCTATCGCCCGAACCAGAATCATATTATTATTTCAATTGTTTCGTATTTTTTTAATTAAAAAACTGAAAAAAAATAACCCGATTTTTAGGGTGCCAAATTCCAAATAGCTCCATTTTGTCAATTTTTTCTTTTTTTATTTTGGTTCGGGACATACTACAGTCATACTGATTAATAATTTTTTTGGATTTTGTGTTTCTGATAAATAGAAGAGCCAAAATGGACAACACCGTCTAGATCCAATTTTTTGGGAGGGTCAACTTCAACGCCATTTTTAAAATTATTAAAATTAAAAAAAAAATTTTTTTTTATTTTTGTATATAAAAGTAGTTAAATAAAAAGCCTCAAAAATTTAAATATCGTTTTTCATTTTTTTTATTGTCAAAAAAATTCCTGAAAATACCCTAAATTTTCGAGCTCTAGACCACCGGGACCCCTTAACTCTTTTTTTATTTTCTTATTAATTGGCAAACAAGCTTTTAGTAGATGATTCTTCCAATATTGCGAATCGCTATATAGTAAATAAATCTTATTGTACTAGACGCTATCATGTACACAACATTTACAACAACAACTCAGCTCTGCTAGCTGCTTAAAAAACACTTCTTTTTTTTTTTGTATTACAATCACCCAATTTCGACCACTGTGCGTCTGTGGCACAACTTGTTGCCTGTTGCCTTTTGCCGATGACGAACTTTCAAAGTTCAAAAGGCTATCGCTGCGACTGGCATATAAATTGCCAAGCAGTCCGTTCAGGCAACCCTTTCCCTCTCCCCGCTCCCTCGCTCCTTCTATGCTGATCCGCTGCAGTGCACCCTAGCTCTAGCGGCTGCAGCTGCATTCAAAAATATTTCCATGTAGCACGGGTCGTTGCCTAATACGTTGCGGTTCAAAGGCAAAATGGGGGAAATCAAGCATCGAAAATATAGAATCTTCAACTTCATTTACTCACATAGAGTATATATATACAAACGACTCCTATATAGATACAATATTGTATATAGTGCAATAGGACACGCTTGCGCTTCATAAATTTAGATGCGCGCTCTGATTGAAATTAATGGCATTTAGCGTTTTATGTGCTGAGCGATGTGACATAAGACAACGAGAACGAGAACGATCAAGAACAAGACCCAATGGACCACATCCACATTCATAGATAAAAATAAGATTACAAAAACAACTGAGACTGAGATATTTGAAAAATACTCGAAATACAAAAACAAAAAAAAAACACCGCTGTTTGAATTATTTGAGTGTTGAAAATAGCAACAACATTATAAAGCAGCAAAAATAACACTAGTTAACATAAAAATGGTTTTTGAATATGGAATGGCTACGGAAATTTGTAGTGTATTGAAAAAAATCGAAACTTGGATGCATTTTTCTCGAAAGTATTTGATAAAACCGAATCATTTTTTGAGTTTGTTAAACCCACAACAAACATTACTAATTTTTTAATTTTAAGCGATTGTTGTGAAGGAACTAATTAACTTTTTAGCTTGTTTAAAGTTTTATTTGAAAGCTCATTTTACTGCCAATAATTTTGAGCAGCGAGACTTGATTATACGAGTGAAAGCTACAAAGATATCTCGTAAATACAGCATTAGGCTTATATTGCCGTGTGGTATTAATAAAATACTAAAACTAAATTTTAGGCCCCGTACATAATCCCATAAAATCCCTTAATGTTTCAGCTATTAGAAGTTTTTATACCCTGTACCGTATGGTACAAAGTGTATATTAAGTTTGTGCAAGCCGAAAATGTATGTAACATATAGAAGGAGACGTCAGAGATACCCCAAAGTTAACTTAATAACTTAAGGATATTTATTCTAGCTGTACCGAAATGGTGGATAACTAAGTGTATTTATTATATGGGGAACCCAACAAGAATATTTGTTTTAAGAAAATTACAAATATATGTAAACCGGGTCGAGGAGAAAATGCTGCTGTCTATAATACCTTGTAATTGAATTACGACAGAACGACTGTAATTTCACAGGGCCGCTGAAAAGACTCCGGGCTAGGGTAATCCCTCCTTCTATAGCTACAAAGGGTATACTAAATTTGTGCAAAGTATGTAAAATGCTTAACACAAATTCGGATAATAATAGAACCATGTACGTCAGTCTATCTCCGTCTGCTTTTTAAAACAATAAAAATTCCATAGTGAATTTTTCCCAGTTCAAAACCTATTTTTACTCTAATAGGTCTACAATTCGCAACTAGTTAAGGCATTATTAGGCCTAATACGTACCTGAATTATAAACAATTATTTCAAACATTTTTCTTTATCTTTATAAAAATTAATATTTTAACTTATTTGGTATTTTAATTTATAGCCCAAATCTATACAGATTAAGATTTTCTGCAAGAATAGCAATATTTAATATTTATATTTAGACATCCGTAATTAAAATAAAAGAGCGTAATTTCTAACTTGCCTCACCCTTTACAAGGCAACACCGACGAAAAGTTGATTTTAAGAAGTTTTACACATATCCAAGAATATCAAGAACTAGTTATATATGCTATATTCTTTCGTAGTATGCTACAAATACGAAGGCCACAAGCTTAGATTTTATTTTATCCTTTTTGTACAATTCGACAGCTTACAACCTTGATATTCTTATGAGCCAAATTATATTTCTGATATAAAGTTAACATTTCAGTTGATTTAATAAAGAAATTTTAGTAGATTTTTATACCCTGTACCGTATGGTACCAAGGGTATATAAAGTTACCTAAAATATGATCAGGGTGAATAGAGAAGTCGATATACCCGTGTCCGTCTGTCCGTCCGTCCGTTTGAACGCCTAGATCTCAGAGATGGTAAGAGCTAGAGTAACTAAACTTTCACATTAGATCCCATATTATTCCATAGGAGACAAGTTTATTTTATTTTTTTGATATCGGGGATAAATTATATAGCTCCCATAGGGGTGTTTGAGACGACCTCGACAAAAAAAAAGGTTTTAGATGGATAATTCGTTTGTTCATGAAGATATCGTAACCAAATTTGGTATTTAAAAGTTTTTTATAGTTCCCAAGTACTGTACCAAATTTCATCAAAATCGGTTGACTATATCATATAGCGCCCATAGGACCGATCGGCCAAAATAACTTTTTTAAAGAAAAATTCGCTATATTTCGTTTTTTAATAAAGATATCGTAACTAGATTTGGCATTTGGAAAGTTTTTAGAGCATTTAAGTAATGTGCCAAATTTCATCAAAATCGGTTGACTATATTATATAGCTCCCATAGGGCCGATCATCCAAAAAATCGATTTTTTAACAAAATTTGTTGTGTTTCGTTTGTTTGTTGAGATATTTGAACCAAATTTAGCATTCAGAGCTTTTTTAAGGTATTTAATCACTGTGTCAAATTTTATTGAAATCGGCTGACAAAAAAATATTTTTGCTTAAAAATTTTTGTTTTTGGTTTTTTGTGAAGAAACCGGATTTTATTGCAAGCTAGTGGTACATGGTATCCCAAAATCGTCCACGCCCGACTTTACGTACGCCATTTTTTCTTTATATAAACGTAATTTTTTGGCCTTTATTTAAAATACTAACTTCAAAAGAATACGTCGCGGAGTGAAATCAAATATCTATATTTATTAGGCTCACACGAGTCTGCATTACAAAGGGTCTAGCTGAATAGCTTTATGTTTTTTCCATTTATTTTTATTCCACCCATTTCCTTGAAAAATATTTACAAAATTTTCTTAATTTTTAGATATATTAATTAAAATTTTTTTAAGACTTCTTTTTATCCATTCTATAGATATAATTAAAGCAGTGTAAACACTATTTGAATCAAAAAATGTGGTGTAAACATGTTCAAAAATTAAAACATAAACTTTAGATTTTTTTTTAAATCATTTAAACCAATTTTTTTCAATATATACCAGAAATTAGAAACAACAAAATTCAAATTTAAAAGCTGTAGAGCTGCGGCATTAATGTAAGATAACTAAAGGGTGTTTTTTTTTAGAGTTACACAAAGATGTATATATTGGTTATCAATAAAACGGGCCATATTAGATTGAAAATTTTATGACATTAACACTTAAAATTGGATTTATTTTCCGAACGATTGAAAAGATTAAAAAATTTCGACTGGCAGATGATCACAAACAATCGATTGTTTGGCAAACAAAGTTTTTAAAGTTATACTAGAAAATTTGTGTGATAGATACCTGCAATTTGCAATATCTCGCAACTAACTTAAAATATATAAAATGACACATTTTTTTGCATTGATAATATTTTTTTTTTAAGAAATGACTAATATTTGCCGAATTTTTTGTTAATACAATTTGTTTACTAAGCAAATATGAATCATGCAGAGACAACTCTTAAAGACATATCCAAGACAAAAAATTAGTAATGCACAAATAACTATTAAATATTTTAATTTAAATTAAGTAAAATTACCAAATTTTATATATTTTATATGAAAAGTTTACAAATTAAATTTTTTATTGACATTACTGAGAACAAAAACAAAAAGTTGAATTTTTTGTCATAGCAAATGATTATATGTGCATTAGTGTTAGAAAAATATCAATGTTTTAACAGCAAAGCATCGATGTATCGATATATCGAAGTTTCAGTTAAGATCATATAAAAAATGAATATTTCACAACTTAAAATAGACGAAAAATTCTGAAAGTAACAGAACATTCATTTCTAATATCATCTTCGATATATCGATACATGGACGATTTCCTGTTAAAAGCTTTGAAATCATAGATTTTTTTTCAAACACTAAAATTCATACATATATATATAAGTTCCTTTAACTCCGGGTGGAGCGTAGGGCCAAGATTCAAAATTCATAGTTCTATTATTAAAAAAAACTAAAAGTATTGTAAATGGCATATTTTTTTTTTTTCAATTAGGTTTTACAAACTTTGGACCTCGGGTCATTAAGCCAAGCAGAATTTATTTGGCTGGCCAAGTCAATTTTTGGCCTCTATCACCCACAAGGTAAATTTTTAGGTCTTCTTATGACTCGAACTGCTTTATGTTTACAAAAATGTTTCTAGTTGGTATCTTCAAAGATATTCTCGAACAGATATATGCCCGAGCTCGTCATCGGCTACTTCAGATAGGGAATATTTTACACACTAAAGCATTCTTTTGCAGCAATATCTTGAGCTACAAAGATCCCAGGGATATGATATTGAATAGCTGTTGTATAATATAATAATAACCACTAATCGCTACTATATTTTGAAGAATTATCCACAATTTTTTTTAGCACGTCTTTAAATTGTGCCTTATATCTCATAATTTTTATTAGATATACAACCATTTGGATGAACCAAATTAGACATTTTCTTTCATTATATTATAATATATTCGTAATCGTTATTGTGGGTTAGGCATAGGCCTATATGCAGCCCTTTATATTTAGACATACATTATGTCGAGGAAACTGACAAGCTTCTTCTCAGGGAGCTTTTGAAGATCTTCATCTTCTACTAGGTATGCACCTAAAATGTTGTGTCTTCTGCGGCCTAGCGCCTCGCAGCTTGTGATTATAATATAATTATACAATATTAACTAGATTATATCGGTTCGTCTCAATTTTTTCAGCTTAGTAACAGTTAAAATTCATCATGTCATTAGTATCCAACAAAAGGGTAACCAATTTAGATCATCCATTAGTTTTAGAAATGGCAATCCTGCTCATGTTGAGTAATTTTTTGTTTTTAAAAAGGTTTGGTATATCTAAATGAAATAAAAACAATTTTATCCTCTTTTCTTCCAGATACAAGTATATCTTTAATTGATGGCCAGCACGCATTTTGACTGATCTTATTTAGGATTTTTATTTCTTCAACAAAAAGGCAATCAGAAGGTAATACTTTAGAAGAGTTTTTTGAAAAATTAAGAAGTTGCGAAAAAGAACTTACTGGCGACATTTTATTTAACAGACATCTAGAGACTGCTGCTTAAATAAACTTGCATATATCATAAATAAGTTTATGAACAACAGCATAAACAGTTTACATTATTTTATTATGATATAAAGTTAGGGCATTTCCACTGACTCAGTACAGTGGCCATAATGGATGCTACTACTGCGGTTTTTGGGTCTTGCTGCTGTGATAAGACTGCCGACATTTTGACTTATCAGTCCAACATGTTTTCATGGTTCTTTTATACGCTGATGTGTTTTTTTTTTCTTTTCTTTTCAACAGGGTCTTATCAGTAAACTCCAAACTTAAGACCGAGCACAAGAAGATATCCGAAAAATATTTTGACACCATGTAGCATTAAATGTTTTATGAACGCCTGCGCAGCTCAGCGTCTTATACAATGAACTACATAAGAAAGTGACAGTGCTGGTAATAAATATGCTGCCGCTAGTTAATTTATAAAGGTTCTTTTAAAGGGTTTTATTCGAACTGAAATGCTGATAACTCTGATTGGCTTTATTTTTTAAAAATTGTGTACTGAAATAGTCAATATCTCTAACATAGAACTTTGCAACATTCAAAACGAATGTTTTAAAAAAAACCATAAAAGGAATTTCAACTATTTGGATGATTTTTTTTATCTTTAATTTGGTTTCAGCGAACTCAAAATTTGCAGTATCGCCAGTGGCAAATCTACGGGCGCTTTTGGGAATCAGATCTCCCTCCAAATGTTGGAAGAATTGGTTGGGAGCCTTTTGCAAGTTCAGATATATTATTTAATTCGAAGTAAAGAACCCCCCATATGCCTCTATGCCCCACTAGGAGCAACAGGGCATTAGAAGAAAGAACCCCCTAACACTTATACCTAAATCGGAACCGTTTTTTTCGTAAGGGTTCCTCACGCAGACAGAGTCTGCACTCCGAAGAGTCCGATATGCCAATTTTCTGTAGATGGTATCTAACAGTGTGGTGGCCGGATAGGTAAGCTGCCAGGAGTCTTGATCGCATCCAGAGGTTTGACAAGCACTTTTGACGAAGACCCGCAAGGGAGAACCAGTAACTCCTATGTTCTCCTGCAGCCCATTTGTTGAACATGGTTTTGATTGTGAACCAACCAATACCCAATATAGCACGACTCTGTTCCGGGGGGACAGGGTTTGGAGGTAATTATGGCATTCTTTAACCATCCTGGAGGAGATGCACCAGAATGATAATGCCCAAATAGCAACTTGAATAAATGCAGATGTTTACTCCCCTAGTTCCCTTGTGAAGGATACTAAGGGCGTAGATCATGAAATTTATACGAAATCTGCAGCTACATTATCTCATATCTCTAGCTCTTGTGTACTCCCAAATCTAGTTGATCATACAGACAACGATCAAAGCTTGAACATTAGACGTGCCTAGGCTGATACTGAACATATGGTCTAAGACACGGTCTTTTATACAAATCTGTAATACCCTTGACCCTAGGGGCACGCTAAAAAAAAAAAACAATTTTTCAAGAATTTCACGGTTCATTGAATTTCTCCCCCGCGCGCAGACTTTCCCACACCGTGGTATATGCATACCCATATACCATATACGAATGTACTAGTAACTATGTAAGTATGTTTGTGTCAGGGTCATCAGACCGGACGTGCTGCATGACAGTCGTCGCAGCGGCGGAAATAGCGCAAGACGACGACGATTCATTTAAGGTGTCATTACCATATGGAATTTTGGATAAGTACTTACGAATTCAGTTCGCTGGAGTAATCCTTGCGTGCCTTGTGCAAGGCAATGCTAAAGCCAAACATGGCGTTGGATGCTTGTCTATGACGCACATAGCTGGGCAGATCGATGTTGTAGCTCCAGGTGCAGTGCAGCAGCAGCAGAGTTAGCCACAGCGCTGCCAGCGTTCTCAACATGCTGCAGCCGTTCGATTGTTGTTGTGGTTGTTGTTGTATTTGTTTTTTAAAAAACTTTGTTTTGTTTATTGTAGTTTTTAAAAATATTTGTAATATTTATTTAATTTTTGGTTTTGCACTTTTTTTTTAAACTATTTCGTTGTGAATATTTTTGTCTTGCCTGATAATGATATATAATTTTTATTATTATTATTTTTATTACTTGTATTATTATCAATAAACAACATGAAACTAAATACACACACACACATACACGCACGCATGTTGCATATGTCTGTAAACATTTTATTACTTGAGATCATAAGATCTTACGCGTCGCGTTTTCAGTTTCTCGACCTTGGCCGAAATGACTTCAGTACTGAAAAAACTACAACAGCTAAAATACAAAAAATAAATAATAAGAACTCGCTTGTCTCAGCGAAATGACAAAAAATAAAAACCCGAGACAAAAGCTACAAAAATCTACAGAAAAAATAAAAAAATAAAAAACAGAACTCCATACAATTGAAAATCAAGTTTTGCCTAAATTTTTATTTTATTATTTCTTTATATATAGACAAGTATGTGACTGTTTTAGTATCTGCTATTGCGTATATCTTGCTATTTATCATATGATATATTATCAGAATATAAAAGATTTTAGAGAGTTATTAAATTAAAAAGTTGAAAGCTTTTCTTTGCCCACAAAAGTTTATATTTGCTTAGATTTTTACTTTTTTTAATACCATCATTTATCAATATATTATCACTATTTTTGTAACAGCAGAAATATATTCGTAAGAGCTACTAATATTGAAGCAAAACCTTAGGGCTTTCTTAAAAACAAAATTGAGTAACGTCACGCCAACGTCACAAAAACAGGGAACTGTAGATTTAAATTTATTAAAAAAATTGGCAGCATAATTTTTAAATTTTTGATTCAAGTCACATCCCACTTATACTTTTTTGTAACGTAACGCCATTTATACTAAAATGGATGCTACTAAATGCTAAGAAAGTCTTCTTAAGTTCATTATTAAAAACAAAAATTGATTAACGTCTTGCCAAGTACTAAGACTAACTACAAAAATAAAATAAAAAATTTCAGATTTAAATTTTGATCTCAACTTGTATAATTTCTACCATTTTAATTCATGCCACAGCCCACTTATACGTTTTTGTAACGTAACGCCATGCTTTATTTTGCCTGTTTTTACTAAATATAGTGGTGCTATTTTATTACTACGTAAGTTTCCTTGAGTAAATTATTTAAAAAAAAAAATTAAGTAACGTCACGCCAAGTACTTGGACTGTCAATAAAAATTTCAAAATATTCAAATATAAATTTTGATTATCTTAACTTGCACAATATTTATTACTTTTAGTTCCAGTAACAGCCCGCTTATACTTTTTTGTAACGTAACGCCATGCATTATTTTGCTTTATTTTGACTAAAAATAGGTGCACCTAAATTACTAAGAAAGTTTCCTTGAATAAATTATTAAAAGAAAAAAAATTAGGTAACGTCACGCCAAATACTTAGAATAAAGCCAAAAAAAAAGACTACGGTTTCTTGACTTTATAAATTGTAACATTCTATTTTATTTGTAATTCAAGTCAATTATTTTTTTTTTAACATAACGCCATGCGCTTTTGTTTTATTTTTACTAAAATGGGTGCTACTAAATTGAGTAAATTATTTGAGAAAAATATTGTGTAACGTCACGCCAAGTAGTTGAACTGTCAACAAAAACTTAAAAATATTCTGATTTAAATTTTGATTATCTGAACTTGTACAGTATTTATCACTTTTAGTTCCAGTAACAGCCTGCCTATACTTTTTTGTAACGTAACGCCATGCGTTACTAAATTGCTACTAAATTGTTTGCATTGGCTACACAAAATGGAAGATATAGCTAAATCGAAAAAAATTGTCTTTAAACAATATGAATAATATAGTCAAATGACAATTTGATAATTTTATAATTGTAAAAATTCCATAAAATATTATTGCAAAATGCAAAACAATTAGTTGACAATATTATGAACATGCCATTATTATGAACAGTCTCAGTGTCTTATCTTTCACAAAATCTTCATTGCTCATCTCTATAAATAACGTCAATTTCTAAATCTAGGAAAACAAAAGTCCCAACTTTTACTTTTTAGCATCCACTCGTATATTGATTGCTTGTAATTGATCTCAAATATTGTAGAGACGAAGCTGTTAAGAGCAATTAGTCTCCATCACTGTCTCTTAAAAAACTGAGCACATGTTGAGAATAGGAAATATTACTCAAAAGTCTTTCGCAAACTTTGCTCTTCCGAGCTTCAAAAACTCTGCTGTGATTAACAAATTCTTGACTCGCTGACGTAATTGAATACAACAAGAATAAATAAACGAAATAAACAAAAAACAGGTTGGCTTAGCCCTTGTAGCTGCGAGGGTAGGCTAAAAAATAGTTGGCTTAAACGTTAATTTTTGTTTTGCTAACATTCTTGAAACAAGAAAAGAGTTAATGGAGAGCAACTTTCGAAATGGACGTGAGCTATAGACGAAGTTGTGCAAAATGAATGACGTAGGTAATACATAAAATAAAAGACGACTAAAAAAAGGCAGCATCTCGATACATTGGGCTGTTGCTGGCTTTAAAACATTACTCGAGAAATGGAAATATGATACGCATATGATAGCCACAATAACATAGCAATTCTTAGTTTCACTTTCCAAGTTAATTAAAGTATAAATATAAAGGCTGTTAATTTTCTAGAGCAAAAATGCATAAGCACAAAAGTGCCCAACCTAATAACGAGGCACAAAGGCAAAAAAGTGCCATCCTAAGACTAAGGCATAATTTGTAGCAGTAAAATAGGTGAAACAAATTTTTGGAAACTTCTTGGCTTACGCGATGCTGATCTAGGTACAAAAAAAAGCAGTCTTGGCAATGGAAATATATAATCTAAAATTGGATTCAAAACCAGTGATCTTCGATTTCAATTTAAAGAAAATGTTGCTTAGAAAGAGGTTTTGATTGAATTATATAGGGTGAGCCATCTGTCCAGAGCCAAAGGAAAGAACAGCATAGGGCAGATAAAATATACTATACCGATCAAAAAGTTTTTGGGAATTTCGATTTAAAAGGCTCTCGCAAAATAAATCGGTATTTCTTTTTTTATTAGGTTGGTGGGACTGTTTTTGATATCTTGTCATAATTTGAGCGCAATCGTTGTTGTTTTTGTTGTTAGTCGAAAAAAGGGCGCTCTTTTGAATTTTGCAATGGAAAAAAACGTGTTTCAACGAGTTTGTTTGAAATTTGCTTAAAATGTTGCAAAAGGCCTTCACTGAGGACTGTATGTCCAAAACACAGGCATACGAGTGGTACAAATTGTTCAAAGAGGGTCGTGAAGACTTCACTGATTTGCCTCGTCCCGGTCGTCCTTCAACGTCAAAAACCGAAGAAATCGTCGATGCAGTGAAGAAAATTGTGCTCAAAAATCATGTGTCGGTATTCGTGAGATTGCTTCAGACCTTGGCATCTCATATGGATCAGCTGAACACATTTTGGTTGAAGTTTTGGAAATGAAACGCGTTGAATTTTTTTTTTCATTATTTTGGAATTTTTGGTCAAACACTCAACGAATGTTATCGCTCAGGCTCCGTATTCACCAGATATGGCTCCGTGTGACTTTTTCCTGTTCCCCAAACTCAAATTGCCATTTAGAGGGAAGCGTTTTGACACCATTGAGATCATCAAACAAAATTCGAAGAAGGAACTCAAAGCCATCCCTGCCCAGGACTACCAGAAGGGTATGGATGATTGGATCAAGCTCAAATTATGACAAGATGTCAAAAACAGTCCTACCAACTTAATAAAAAAATAAATATACCGATTCATATTGCGCGCGCCTTTTAAAAAACGCATTTCCGAAAACTTTTTGATCTTAATAGTCTAAAATTAGTTCCATAAATAGTGATCTTCCATTTTAATTTAAAAGAATTGCTGACCAGAAATAGATCTGATAGGGAGGGCCATCTGTTGATTTGTTTGTTAATTGCATTTGATCAAATATATAATATTCAAATAAATTCGGCCGCCCAAATGGATGCGAACATCTTAGTTTTTGATGACTTTTTTATGAAAACTCATCCATTGAACGTCTAAGCGTTCGTTTTCAATTGCTACGTCATTTGAAACTTGTAAGCGTGAAAAATGCTACACAAAGTGGTGTTATACTTGCGAACAAAGTCGCATCGATGATCCCTGTGAGTCTTATACACTGGCTTAATATGCCGGAAAATCTTTAGATATGGGAAAATAGATACATAGCCTTTCTTTATCCTTATAATCAGAAAATAACAAGATCGTAATTTTTTCGGCAAAACATGGCCAACCCATTTTAGCCGTGTAGACCTAGATATTTTTTAAAACCTTTTCTATTTTATAACTTTGCAAAATCGTTTAAATTAACATTTTTTGAGAACTGAATAGACCATCTTTAAATATTTTTTCTAAACCACCTTATATTTATAAAATATTTCAAATTTCATTAACAATGTAAAAAGCTTATAAAAAATAATATGTGAAAAAAATTTTTAAATAACTTTATTTTATAATAATCCAGTTTGAAGATTGAGGAGACGTTCGATAAAAAATCGTATTCCCTTACTCCATATAACGGCCTGATTTGGCCTTATTGCAGTTGATGACCAATAATGGCTTCCGGCATTATAAAATAAATGAATTTCTGTCATAACTTTGGTTAACTCATGAGAGTTAAAAACACTTTAAACGGATATCTTTCGAATTAAGAGTGTGTAACAACCAAACCTACAGATGCCCCACCCTATATGTTAGTGTCTACCTAAGGTTATATTAAGCAATTAAAACAGTGATCAATAAATTTTCAAACTGCCCTCGTAGTAAAGACCGCAAGCAGCACGCGTTGGCGTCGGCGTCGACAGTGGCAGCGGCAGCGACGCACAGGTGTACGTTGTTGTTGGTAAGTGCGTGGGCCAAGCCAACATTGCAGCGCTGCAGTTGGCCAATGACTAATCCAAGCATTTGCATGCCAAAATCTAGCAATCGTTCAATGAGTGAGTATATATGTATGTGCGCGTGTGAGTGTGTGTGTGGGCGCCACAACGACAACTCATTGATAGCTGCCATTCATAGACCAAATACAACAACAACAACATGTGCTTGGGTGTGTGTGTGTGTTAGAGTGTGTGTCAAACAAGTTGAAATTGAAATTGAATTCGCCATATGGCCGATCAACTCTATAGACGATGATCGCGATTGTCTCTGATGGCCACAAATAGTATATTTTAAATTTGTGTGTATGCATTAATATTCAGGCCCACGTCTTGGCACACACACACACACGCACAAATATAAAACAGTTAAAAAGTCAAAAAAAATATAAAAAAATGAAGCGCTGTTTTGTAAATTTGTTTAAAAGAAAAGTTGAAACTTTTGCAACACTTGCAAGAGCAATGCAAAAAATAACAGATACTTTAAACTTCACAGATACTCAAGATATAAAACAAAAAATATGAGACAGTCGAGTGGAATACGCTATGCAATTGGGGAAAAAATGTGTCCAATTGGAAGTGGATTTAATATTTTATAAATTTTCCACGATTTGAATGTGGCGCGAAAAATAGATTCCTTCGAAATTTAAAATTTCTACAAAAGATACAAAAAAAGCCATAGAGTTTGGCGTATTAACAACTTAGTTAGCTTTTTTTGAACGTAATGCTCTAGTTCTTAGTACACTTTTAGACTGCCACGCCCCCTTTTGCACAAATCTATCATACTGTATATGCACTATAGCTGCAGGGTATATAAACTGCTGCCAATGAACACAATCGTCCAAAAATAAATGCTTTCGTAGGCACAAGATACACTCGCTGCGATCCTAAAAGATACGCCAGCAGCAGCAGCATATACAAATATACATATATGTGTTTTTTTATATATATATATATATGCATATATGTTTATATATATATATATTTAGCTTATTTTGTTCTCTTAGATATCTTGATGAGGTGCGCACCGTATTAGTCAGCGCGCTGTTTTAAAAATACATCTTCAAATGTTTCAACAGTTTTTGGGCAACCGTTTGCTATTATTTTTTGTTTTGTTTTATTTATTTATATTCATATTGTTAATTTTTTAAATTTTCATATTTTTAAAACAAAATTTATAGCCTTAATTTGGCAAACAAGTTAATTAAAAACAATTAAATGTGCGTTTAAGACAACAAAACTGACAAAATTGTGACAGTTGCTCCAATAACATCTATGTATTAACACGCACACTTGTACACACAAGCACATATACGTATATATATTTATATGTATTAAAAGTTCATAATTAAAAGCGTCAACTATTTTTTTTGTATGTTTGTGTGTGTGTGTGTGTGTTGTTCGATTGAAGGTTAAAGTTGTTTGCGTGCAAAGTTTGCGTTCTTCTAACATTCTTTTTTTTTATTTTTTGAGTTACTTTTCTCAACAAATGTTTAATTTGTAATAAACAAAAAAAAAAAACATAAAACACTTGCAAAAAAAAAATACACAATTTAAAAGAAATTAAAAATCGAACGAATACAATACGTAACGTAAAATATCAGAGCTGCCGTTTCGCGCAGCAACAACAACCCGTATCCGTGGCCTTTTTGGCTACACAACGCACCAAAAATTCATCAACGACTGCGGCGAGAGATACAATTGAGACAGCGGCAGAGACGGCGTCACAGACGGCAGCAGCAGCAGCAGCGCCGTGGCAGCGACGCAGCAGCGCTAGCGACTAGAACAGCCGCCTCTGACTCTGTGAAACAATTTTTGCCACATGTGAATGCTACGACGCACGGACGGACGGTCGATCCGTCAGTCGGCCATCTATGATATTACTACTAGAGTGAAGTGTATCTGTATCTGTATCTGTTTGTATCTTTTGAGCAAACACACCAACAATGAGCAGAACGATCTCTACGCCGTTGGTGTCGACTGCGGCTGCGACTGCGATGATGACTGCGACGCCTACGAACTACTTGGCCAAGAGCGCGCCAAAGTAAAAGCTTATAGCAACAACAACAACAACTACAACAGCAACAACTATAATCAAATTCAAATATGTATTTAGTTTTTCATTAAGAATTTTGTGTTTCTTTGGCTTTTTGGTTTATAATTTTGTGTTTTTATTTTTTGATGTGGGCTAGGAAATGTAGCCGATTTAGCAACAGTGACGGATGCAGAAAACATTTCGTAGGGGCCTTAAGTTTTCGATAAGTTTCCGACGCTCAGATACAAATTTACATATATGTATATATGTATTGCAAGACCTTTATCAAACATAAAATATTAAAGCCAGCATTCATGAAGTTAAGGGTATTAGAGATTTATATTATTTAGATATGTAAAAGGCAGAATGGGGCATAAAAGCTTAAATGTGGCTTAAATGTACACTTAAATAAACTCAATCTGGCTGAATACATCATCCTAGCCGCAAGATTCAGGCGTCCAAACAGCCAGACGGACGAGATCAATTTCGTTTCTTCTCTGGGCTAACTTTGGCGGGTCACACATTTTTATAAACTTAACGTTTTTATTTCTGTACGAGGGGGCTCGATAAGTACTCAGCTCTGATGGCGCTACTATCGCAAGAGATATTTACTATCGTTTAGTAAATTCTCAAAATTTCAGCCGAAACGGACTCGAAACGAATCCAAAATTTTCGTTTTTCTTTGGTAGACTTAGTACTTATCACCTTATAAAACCTCGCGATGTACTATATACGAGGGTGGATTGATAGGTTTCCGGCCTGACCAAGAGATGGCGCCACTAGGCCTACCTTGAGGTGGCGTTCTATAGTACCATCCTTAGATAGCTTGTAGCTATAGTTTCAGCCCAATCGCCATATTAGTTTAGATTTGAGAGCACACTGAACAAGACGCCTCTGTGTTTTTCTTGAAAATGGAAAAGCTGGAAAATCGTGCTGTCATCAAATACTTCTATTTGAAGGGGTTAAAGCCGAAGGAAATTAAAAAAGCGATGGACTCAACACTGGGGACATCCTCCCCCATCATATTCAACCATTAAGCAGTGGGTTTCCGAATTTAAAAAAGGTCGTGTGAGCACCTCTGATGAGCCTCGCTCAGGAGGCCCTGTTGAGGTCACAACTCCAGATATGATCGTCAAAATCCATCAAATAGTGCTGCAAGACCGCAGATTAAAAGTGCGTGAGATAGCTGAGACCTAAGATGTCATATGAACGTGTGCAAAATATTTTGCACCAACATTTGCATATGGAAAAGCTCCGCGCAAGATGGGTGGCGTGTTTGCTAACAGTCGACCAAAAATTGGTTCGAAAAAACATTTCTACCGCCAATTCGACGTTGTATAAGCGTAATCCAAGCGAATTTTTGCGTCGATTCATAACCGTTGACGAAACTTGGGTCCACCACTACACTCCTGAAACCAAAGAACAGTCAAAACAGAGGATTGGACCAGGGGAACCAACTCCAAAGAAAGCAAAAACAATTTTTCCAGCGAACAAGGTTATGGCTACTGTTTTATGGAATGCAAGAGGTATTATATACATTGATTACCTTGAAAAGGGTAAAACTATCACTGGTCAATACTACGCAGACTTATTGCAACGTTTGAGCCACGAGGTGAAAATTAAACGACCTCATCTGGCGAAGAAAAGAATCTTGTTTCATCACGATAACGCACCAGCGCACAAGTCAATCGTTGCGATGGCTAAAATCAACGATCTGAAGTTTGAATTGATGCCGCACCCTCCCTACTCTCCAGACCTAGCTACGAGTGACTATTATCTGTTTCCTAACCTCAAAAATGGCTTGGCGGTAAGAGATTTGCGGACAATGAAGAAGTAATCAAAGCTATAAATGGGTATTTTGAGGAGCTTGACGAATCAGTCTATAGAGATGGCATTACTAGACTAGAACATCGCTATGAGAAATGTATCAGCCTTGGAGGAGATTATGTTGAGGAATAAAAAAAAATTCTTAAAAACGTTGTTTTTCTTGGTCAGGCCGGAAACTTATCAATCCACCCTCGTATATACAAAATATATTTGGATATGGCTCAACAAATAGACAGCTTTTTTTAACCTAGATAAAGTTAAATTAGGGCGGCGGCTGGGACCTGGCATCCCAACTCAATTGGGCCAAAAAACAGGTACGTTGTCCACCCTTGCCCAATAGATGTTATTATGCATTGCTCGAAACATATTGGACTCTGTTTATTTATTCTTATAATAAGAAAATAACGAAATCGACAATTTTCGGCAAAAAATCCCTATACATAAAAACTCTGAAAGGGCTGGACGAATTTACCTAGTTTTTGTTTTATTTTGTTTGTTAAAGTGTGTAGAAGGTTTATAGCACAAAAAGTTTTGAGTAATTTGTAAGGAGGGTTGCCACCCATAACATTTTTTTTTAATTTTTCGACAAATTTTTTATTTATTTTTTTTTTGTGTGGCTTTGTGTACATTGTCAATCTGACTAATGTTAATATTTTACGTGTTACGGGTGTTCTCATGAACACGTTGTAGAATCTCAAAAATGATTTTTGCGTGTGTTAGAAGTTGTCAATACGCAGCTTCTATTGCGATGCGATTTTATATATTGGTTCGTAAGATATACGCATTTTTTGTGAACATCGTGAATAAAGAATAATAGAAAATTTTTAAACAACGGTTATTGGACATTAAGTGCAGAAAGAAGCGTAGGGGTTAAAACGTGGTTTCTGTGGGGCATGAATTTATTAGAGATGCGAGCTCTCTTAAGAATACTTAAGTTCGTTCATACGGCTTTTTAGAGAGTCATGAAAGTCAACTAATCCAAAAATCTTATGATTGTCTAAATAAGCTAACTAGAGAATCTTACGATGTTTATGCACGTTAAGAGTATTCAAAAAGTTTAGGCAGGAGAGTAGTAATTAAATGAATAATAATAATCCTAAATAATTTAATTTAAATTTACAATACGTTTAAAAGGCACTAGTTGGATAAGGTACTGGAAACTACCCCCAGTGATTTTAGAAAACTAATAATGCAATTTAATGCATAGGGCAAAAAAAAAAATTTTGGCATATTTCAGTTTTTAAACTTTAATTAATGGCGAGCAAACTTCTGAATATTTTTAAGTCATTTTTGTTAATCTGAGTTGGCAACAGGGCAATTAAAAAATGGTTTATTAAAAAAATACCTACATATGTCAATCCTTTTTTTTCTAAAACGTATTATACATATATATATTTATATGTTCTTTATTTGGTGTCAATATGAATCAAATCAATTTGGTAGACCCATTCATTACAAATTTTATAAGCTTTTAAAATTATAATATCCCAAACATTTTTTTAATTTACTGAATTTTCAAATATTTGGCTTTGCCATAACTTCAGTTGACTCATAGGAGCTTTTGATACTCTCTTACCAACATATATATTTTTATACCCTGTACCGTATGGTACCAAGGGTATATTAAGTTTGTGCAAGCCGAAAATGTATGTAACATATAGAAGGAGACGCCCCAAAGTTACCTAAAATATGATCAGGGTGAATAGAGAAGTCGATATACCCATGTCCGTCTGTCCGTCCGTCCGTCTGTCCGTCTGTCCGTCTGTCCGTCCGTCTGTCCGTGTGAACGCCTAGATCTCAGAGATGGTAAGAGCTAGAGTTACCAAACTTTCACATTAGATCCCATATTATTCCATAGGAGGCAAGTTTATTTTATTTTTTTGATATCGGGGATAAATTATATAGCTCCCATGGGGGTGTTTGAGACGACCTCGACAAAAAAAAAGCGTTTTAGATGAATAATTCGTTTGTTTATGAAGATATCGTAACGAAATTTGGTATTCGAAAGTTTTTTATAGTTCCCAATCACTGTACCAAATTTGATCGAAATCGGTTGACTATATCATATAGCTCCCATAGGACCGATCGGCCAAAATAACTTTTTTAAATCAAAATTCGCTATATATCGTTTTTTAATAAAGATATCGTAACCAGATTTGGCGTTTGGAATTTTTTTAGACCACTTAAGCAATGTGCCAAATTTGAACAAAATCGGTTGACTATATCATATAGCTCCCATAGGTCCGATCTTCCAAAAAATCGATTTTTTAACAAAATTTGTTGTGTTTCGTTTGTTTGTTAAGATATTGGGACCAAACTTGACATTATTGAGTATTTTATAGTTCCTAAGCACTGTACTAAATTTAATCCAAATCGATTGACTAGATCATATAGCTCCCATAGGACCAATCGGTCCAAAATCACGTTTTTTACACAAAATTCGATGTGTTTTGTTTGTTTGTAAAGATATTTGAAATAAATTTGGCATTCAGATATTTTTTAAGGTATTTAAGCATTGTGTCAAATTTTTTTTTTTTTTATTTTTGGCACAAATTTGCTAAAAGCTGCTTTTGGGCAGATAGAAATGGTGTACTAAACGTCGCGTAACAAAATAGCGTAGGCCACGTGAGTAGAATACAAGCAAATTTCGCAAAAAAAAGTGAATTTAAAGAGCAGTAAGCTTTAAATTCCTTTGCTCCAGCTACGAGCCTAATTTAGAACTCTAACTAAGTTCTATTCTAGATTACAATTTTTGTAGCCTTTGTTTCTTCTATTTTTAGAAATTAACATTATTTTTAATGAAAATGAATCAACATCCAGCTCATTTTTCCTTGCTAATAAAACTTAATATAATTAATTATATTTTTACTAACCTAAATATGAAATTTTACAGTTGTTAAGATTACATAAAATCTAATCTCAGTTTTTATAAATGCTAGCTTTAAGCAAATCTTCTACTTTCTTTAGCAATAAAGGAAATCTTTAAAATTTGATTAAGATCGTAGCATAGTTTCTTTTTTGATTGAGATCGTAGAATAGTTTTTTTTTTAATGTCTTTAACATATAAACTTTTTTAAGACAAAACTTATTAGCTCAAACTTGAAAGAATAAACTATTTAAATGTCGCACACTGTTTGAAGAAAGCTCTTAGAAAGAAAAATTCAATTAAAACAACAAAATAAAACAAATTTCCGTAAACTTCTTCACATCTAATTTTATGGAACACGTTCTGTTCCGGTTCTAATTTTTAGTACAATTTTTTTTTAAATGCTCAATTTTGGGAAATTGTAGATTTATAATCTGTCTCAAGACACCCAACTTATCAAATTAATAAACAAAAAAATGTTAAATAAAAGTTTTGTTTTTGTAAAGATCATCACTTTTTTTTAAGTATAATCGAAACAGACCTGAACATGTTATATAAATAAAATATGCTCTACATGCATATATCCATGTTAAGCCCACGCACATACACACACACACAAAAGCTATAAAAGGTGTAAAATTTAAACAACAAAAAATAAACAAATCGAAATATTGCACATACGCCATGCGGCCAATGCTTGTCACTTGCATGCATATATCAATTGAGGCTAACAATTTGAAAAATGTTAATGTTATAACAACAACAGCAGCTAGAGAGCGTATGAACTAAACGATAGACCCGAGCTATATAGTTTGTTTAAAACAAAAAATTAAAAAAAAAAAAAAAAAAAACACCAACAAACGATCCGCACACGACAGTTGCATTAAGAGGCACGCGCGCCCGACCTTAGTAGTGTACTAGGTGTGCTTGGGCATGTAAATGTAAATATATTTTTTGTATTGATGCTATTGATCGACAATATTGTATAAGCGTTTTATTGTACAATAATGTAGCCGCTGTTCTTTTGTTAGTATCATGAGGCGGTTAAAATTTGTAAATAACAAATGGCCTTATTTAGGTATATATGTATATATTGAACTAATTTATTTAGTTAACACTGTATATTACTAACACATTGCAGCACTTGCATTTGGTACACAAACAAACAAAGATAAAAAAAAAACAAATTTATGCAAAATAATGTGCAAAAATACACGCAAAATTTGAAACACTGTCACTTTTTTAACGGAACTGTCACTTTTTTCAACGGCTTAATGAAGCGCGCGCGCATTAATGACTGTCATACGAACTTTGCGCTACTAACAGTTGATGGCAGTGTGACCTTACTTAGAAATGAAAAAATCCAGTTTTAAGTAAAACTAAAAATATACTAATACTTTGATGGCGATACACAAAATACTAAACATTCGTTATTAGTTTTTTAGTGTGCAGCGCTCCGGTTTAAATTTGAATTTGAATTTAAACCTATAAATAAGAATGAAATCATGTACATATAAATTGCATATTTTTACAAGATCAATCAATAATGACGTTGTGGGACTTCTTTTTGTGGCGACGGCATTTGTTTATTATAAACTTATTATAATCTTACTTTTTATAAACACCAGTTTCATTATGTCCATCTAGTTAGGTATTCGACCATTAGCAGTGGGCTGAACAGATGGTGAGCTGAGCCATATATGACGTTACTAGAATTAAATCCATATGAGTTTTAGTTAGTACAATCCTTCAAAGGATTCGTGAATAAATTTGACAGCTGTCGGACTATTGGTTAACGAGATACACCATTCTGAGTGAAGCTACTTTTGTTATGAAAAGCATGGATAAAAACGAATTTCGTGTGTTTGTTAAATATTGCTTTTTGGCGAAAAAAAATCTTGTGAAGCACAGACTTGGCTTAATAAACATTATTCGGACACTGCACAAGCAAAATCAATGATTAAGAAGTGGTTTCCAAAATTGAAACATTAAGAAAAAAAGAACCGAAGACGATGCACGCAGTGGACGCGCCAAAGGGCTGGTACGGACGAAAACATCAAAAAAGTCCATAAAATAATTTTGGATGATCATAAAGTGAACTTGATCGAGTTGGCTGAGACTCTGAAGATATCAAAGGAACGTGTTGGACACATCGTGCATGAATATTTGGACATGCGTAAGATCTGTGCCAAGTGGGTGCCGCGCAGGCTCACAATCGACCAAAAAACGTCATATCACAAATCAATAAAAACGATAGCAAAATTGCATGAATTTGGCTTAGAATGACTTCCGCATCCACCGTATTCTTCATATCTAGCCCCCAGCAACATGATTTTTCTGTTCTCAGACCTCAAGAGAACACTCGCTGGAAAAAGATTTAGCTCCAATGAAGAAATGATCGCCGAAACGGAGGCCCATTTTGAGGCTAATGGGAAATCGTATTTTAAAAAAAAAATCGAGTTTTTAAAAATAGGCAACAAAAATTCTGTATCATAGACTAAGTTAAAATTCTAGACAACCTAAGAACTTTTGTGGTATATTTTATTATATTTTTCCTTTATGTTGTTTTAAGCTAGGTCTCAAAATATTATTAAATAAAAAAAGTGATAATACTTTGTCCAGGGAAACTTTAATTAAGTTTAATACCATATTTATACCTTTCTTATGCCTATTTCCAATAGTATTTTTGTAGTATTTTTCAAACAGCTGTAGTTGAAACTTGACGCTTATGGTCACTCTAGTGCGAGCAGGTTACGCGACTGCACGCGACAGTGCTAAAATTGTTATTTTTTTTTATCTGTAATACTTGTTAATCAAAGACTTTCACTTTTTTAAAATGCATCAAGCTATAAAGCGACTATCGCAATTAACGTTGCAGTCGATTCCCAAACATTCATTCATAACTCCTGCCTACCAACTACTGCCGCCAGCGCTACCGCAAAGTCATATCTCCGGCCTGCACACGGCTGCTAATGCAGGTGGAGCGTTATGCGCGAAATGGAACAAACACAATTATGGCCCCAGAAAATGGCTGGAGTACAATAAAATAGTGCATTCACCGCAACAGCCCGAGGAGGATCCTCGCAAAGCCGTAAGTAAATTTACTACCAGTAAACAGTCGAGAACGGTTAACATCTAATTGGAATATCTTACTTACCCTTATATAGTACATCTGTCACATGCGCACCAACATAAAATATAGCCCCGATAAAATGTGGTATATTGCCGCATTCGTGAGAGGCATGTCTGTAGATGAAGCTCTAAAGCAGCTTAGTTTTGTTCTAAAGAAGGGTGCAACAGATGTCAAAGAGACCATATTGGAGGCGCAAGAGATGGCTGTACAACGTCACAATGTCGAATATAAAAGCAATTTATGGATAGGTAAGTCAAGCACTTGTGGCGGCCAGCAAGCTCAGCTCAGCTACTGATACTATTTTCTCAAATGCAGCTGAATCATTTGTTGGCAAAGGTCGAGTTTTTAGGGGCATGCGCCGGCATGCTCGTGGTCGTTTTGGACGCGTCGAGTACAAGCACTGTCACTATTTTCTGCGGCTAGAAGAGGGAGAGCCACCGCAACACTATTATGCACCTGAGCCACAAACCCCAGAGCAACAGTTAGATAACTGGCTACAGCAGATGCGAAACCGCAAAATTACCAGCTCATTGTAGACCCTGTTACTACCCGCGTCTATTAAAAAGCTTGCTTTCAATAAATTGTTTCATTTAATCAATACTGGCGACGTTTATACGTACATAAGCTGAACTTTTTATTTAGTTGTCATCATTATCTTGCAATGCTTGTGATAAGAGCTCCTCTATAACAGTTGCATCTTCAGGCTGTTCCAGCTGGGCTTCCAGGTCATTGGCAATATTATCTAAGGCCGTAGAATTGCGTTCTCGCACAAGCTTATCAACATTTCTGTCAAGTTGCAAGCATGACATCTTCGCTAAATGAGATTTTACGGGTAGCCCTGCATCTCGTCGACGTTTTCGAATCAAGTTGGCAGACTTAAGCGCTGGCTTGGAAGATGTGCGCTTGGTAGTACTTTTGTGCTCACGTTCCAAATGTTTGGCCAAATTTTGAGCACTACTAAAGCAACCTCCACAATCAACGGCTAAGCACTCGAAGCGCCGACCTGCATGCGCCGTTTGCATATGTTGTCTCAGATTACGCTCATAGGAATAGCTACGACTACAACCGGGCTCCTCGCAAGTATATGTGGAGGGCGTCTCAATGTCTGGTTTTGAATGTTTGGCTTTAATATGTTTACTAAGATCACTGGGTCGGTCATAGCTGCGTTCGCAATGCTCACACTTGTGACGATTTTGTCCATGCTGCATTTCGCGGCAATGTTGAAGGTATAAGGTCCATTTGTCAAAATTCAGAGAGCAATTGGAACAGGGATATTGTTTACAAGAACGCTGGTGGCTTTCCTGTTGCCATTTTTGATAGAAACCTTTTTTACATTTGCTGCAGTTGAATGGATAATTTTTCGTATGTTTTGTGATTTCATGGCGCCGCAGTTTTATTTTCTGTGTGAACTTGGCTTCACAGTGACTGCATGGGTACTCGCGTGGATTCTCATGGGCCTCACGCATATGACGCTGCATATTGCTGGCCGTGGTAAACATCTTATCGCATTCTGTGACTGCGCAAGCGATGTTCTTTTGCGGGGCTGTGCCTGGGCGCTCGTGTGTGGTACGCAAATGCCGCTTCAAATGTGTAACTATTGAATAGGTTTTGTCGCAGCCTTCATAAGCGCATGCGTGTTTTTTCTGCAAAATTTAAAGAAAATCACTAAAGAATGCAGTGGAAACTCAAACCTAAACAACTTACAATGCCTGTGTGATGGTACTCATGACGATCCAAGTGATCCAAACGCTTGAAGCTTTCCTCACAACCGGCAATACTACAAGTGTATTTTGGGCCAGTGCTGTTGCGGCGTTTTTGCTTTAGCTTGGAATCCAGTTCAATCAAACTGTCCAAATCGCTGTCGGAAGTGATTTGTTTATCCGGCCGCATTTTTATTCAATTAATTAAATTACCATCACAAATAAAATATTAGTTTTTGGCAACGTGCTATTTGCAGCACCTTATCTACAAACTATGTTATCGATAGGCGATACAACAATTTAAGAGCTGCCAGAGCAGCTTAAATTCAGCTATACTAAAGGTAAACAAATCACTGGGGCTGCCAGATGTACGCACAGATGAGACCAGCTATAATAGGTTGGATCTGTTCGTCGTCATCGCCGGACTGTTCAAAGGTAAGCGATTGCGTGAAGGGGGACCATTGGAACACAGATTCCAGCAGCTGGTCCATGCCACAACTAAAAATATATTTGAAAAATAGAAACCAATACACAGAAATCAAAAATATATTTTTTATATATATGTACGTACTTGTGTAAGCTCAAAGCAAATTTGTGTTGAGTGGGTGGAGGGGAGCGATATGTACTATCGATGTGAAAAACAATCATTGTCGCACTTGTTTGTCTGACTCTGACTTCACCTTGACTAAAGTACACCCCACCCCACCACCAACAGCAGCAGGCTATGTGCATTGAAAACCACCAGATGATAACAATTGTATACATAAATTTTTTCCCAGTGTTTTTCCCACAGTTTGGTAGACCTAATTTGTGCTGCTTGCTAAGTGCATAATTCAGCCAAAAATATGCTGAAGCTACGTAACGTCTTGATTTTTAACAGTAATACCGGCCCTGCTATTGTGCGGTAAATATTGCGATTAATATTATATAGTATTCTGCTCTAAATAACCATATTTTGTATGCATATTCAGGGCAATCTCAACAACTGCCAACTGCAAGGAATCAGAATCATGGTTCTCCAAGCTATTAGTACGCAAAATTGAGCCAACAAAGGAATCGCACAGCCGTATGCTTAGCGACAAGGAAATTATATATGCGCTACATACGCACAATGTCCGTCCTGACTCAATGGCTGAATATCTCAATAACTAGTGAGTTGTTAACTGATAAGCATCAATAGAATCAACAAGATAGTTAATATAACATAAGCATACAGTTTAATTTGATTATTGCAGCTGTTATTTCAAGCATAACAATTATGTACTTTAATATTGATTTGATCATATAGCAAAACATCCGTAGCATTAATTAACGAAAAGAAGGCAAATCTATCGTGTAATTTGGTAGCATCATGGACTGTTCAAGTTGGCGATATGGATCAGTGTTTGCATTTATGGAAATACACAGGCGGCTTTGAGAAAATCGATCAAGCCAAAGAAGATCTTTGGCACGATCCAGAGTATCTTAAACTTATGAAAGAACGCGCAAAGTTCTTACGCTCCCGTCACTTACAATACTTGTTGGCCTTCAGTTACTGGCCACAAATTGAAAGCCGTAGTGGAAAAAATATCTACGAAATGCGGTAAGCGTTAATTATGCCATTGATTTGTTAAGATACCTGTGTATATATTATATTTTAAACTGTTTTGTTGCAGCTCTTATCGACTGACCCCTGGAACAATGATTGAATGGGGCAATAATTGGGCTCGTGCCATAAATTTCCGCAAGCATAATAATGAAGCCTTTGCTGGATTCTTTTCACAGATTGGACGTCTATATAATGTGCATCACATATGGTGTAAGTAAATCAAACTTATTATTTAACACATGTTAATGCCATAATACAACTTTTTCTGATTATTAGGTTATAAGAGCCTACAGGATCGAAAAGAAACCCGAGAGGCTGCATGGCGCTCACCCGGGTGGGACGAGTGTGTTGCGTACACAGTGCCATTAATCCGTGAAATGCATTGTCGTGTTTTGGCACCAACTGAATTTTCGCCCTCGCAATAAATATGAAGTGGCCGAGGGATGCATCTGCAAAAAAGAATACATACATACATGTAACTTAAAATTCTGTGAAACATTGAAAGAGATGAGATGTCATTAATTGATTAGATAGATGTATAACTGTGTCTATACGCATACAAATCTGCATTTTTTGACTACATATGTATTAGGCTAAAAGTTGATTATTTTTTTTCTAAATTATGTACACATAACACTTATATTGTATTGTGACCAATGTGTATATGTTTGTAGAATTTAACCAAAACAAAATGTTACACTTACATACATGTATGAATTTGTAAACAAAAAAAACAGCAAGCACAAAAATTAAATGCATTTATTGGTAAACAAATAGCCACTAAAGTGTGTTGGATACAGTGAGGCGTTAATGCTCTATTTGTCACGAAAAAGAAGAGTGCGGCGTACAATATGTAATGAAACAGAAGCTCCGACTTTGCCTTAAAGAGATCCCATAATGTATTTATGCAAAATACAATAATACAGGGGTGCCACAGAAAACCAATTCGATACAATTCCAATTCTTGGAGCCACACCCATGGCTAACAACGGTTTTAAAACCGCTGTTAGTCATGTATGTGGCACCAACAATTAGAATTGTATCGAAATTGAATCGAATTGGTTTTTTTAAAACCGTTGTTAGCCATGTCTGTGGCACCTAGAGTTGGAATTGAAATCGAATTGGTTTTCTGTGGCACCCCTGATAGTAAAATTCGAACATTATAAAGTTAAATTTTACTTAAGTGCAAAAATCTTAGCTTAGCCTTGCATTTAATACAAATAGTTAATTGGTGGAATCAATTTTATTTATTTTTTTATAAGTAACACGGTTACAAGTCGAATGAATTACGATTAGGCAATTTTAAATATTATTAAGCCAAGTTTAATCATTTATAATGCCTCTAATTGGCATTGGTTAACACAGTTTTTGTGTAAAACTTAGGATAAGAAAGTTTTAGTAAGGCTTTGCGCCAATCTATCAATTTCTAACAAATTTGCTTAATACAGCTACATAAGTCTCCAAGGACCAACAGCGTATCAGAGAAGGTAAATAAAAGCCAGCGGAAAAACGAAAACCATTTTTGGTTAGATACATTTGTTCAAACTCTGTGTAAAACTTAAGATCTATGACTAGGTGGTTTATTAATTTCTAGGCGCTTGTCAACTACTTCGTGTTGGTTTCCTGTCGTAAGGTTTTCAAATGTTTCTTGCCCTGAAGATGTTGCTGCAGTATAGATACGTGATTCATTAACTTATTGCATAGCTTGCAGTAATATGAACCAGATGGTGTACGGTACATAGCCAGCTCCTCCATAGCCTTTGGGTCTGTTACGCTGCTTGAAGTTGTGATGTCAGTCATTTCAATAATTTCGGCATCGACAGAAATTGAGTTCTCAGTGGATTGTGGTTCGTTAATGCTGCGCAGTTTCTTTTGATGTTTGGCACCATCCAAATGCATTTTCATTTGGGATGCAGATGTTACGCTGATCTTACAAATTTTGCAACAAAGACTATCATCTACAGGTAATGCCGGTGGTTTATTATCATCGGTGCTTGCTTTCGATTTTAATTCGGTGTTCGCGTCAATTGGCACAACGGAAGCTGCTATGGTTTCTGACTTCTCATGATTAAGAAACTTCTCACCAATACCAAATCGTTTGTCATAAGCCGTATCGCAATTGGGCATCGCTTTCGTGCCAGTACGAACCCATTTGCCATCAGTATTGTAGTAGCCCATACCCGATGGTTTTGTACGATTCTGCTCAACCAATTGGTGTTTTCGTCCGGAATAGTGCTGGCGGGCATGCGTCAAAGAGGTCAAATTCAAATCACAGAGATCACAGTGATAAGCATTTGGACCAGTTGGCCCTTTTTTTACTAGGCGTTTGACATTGGGACACTCTAGGCCAGCATCTGTATATTTTTTAGCCAACCATCCGCTAATATGACGGTCATGCGCCATAGACTCATAATGGTCTTTGGCGCTTTTAATTGATGTTAAATGCACTTTGCACAATTGACAAGACAATGGTTGAATTAATTTGTTAAGCTCGTCTGGGTAGCTTTCATCGCGCCCTTGGAAAATGGTCAGCTTGGTAGCTTCAGCTGTTGAATCTTCTACTACTTTTCGTTGTTTTGCAGCAGAAGTTCCTTCAGAATATTTGTAATAGCTTTCTCGTTGCTTAAAACGTTCAACATTTGCTGCTTTTAAAGATTTGGTGGAAGCATTTGGCAAATCCGTGATTGGCAGCGCCTGTGGCATGTTGTCACGGCGGTGCGGAATGGTATATTTCTTGGAAACTCCTGTATTTTTCTGCTTATAATTATTTACATGTTCTGGGTTCATTTCAGTCAGCAAATAAACGCCGAAGAACAATAAATTTGTAGGTATAAGAATAGTTTAAACGGCAAAACAATTTGCATTAGAGCTGGAAAACATGCGACTGTCTTATATTATCGATGTTTTTACAGCGACGTTACAAATAGTACATAAATTAGCAAATTGTATAATTTTCAACAGTCTGGCAGCAACGGCATTTCATATCGAAAATTTGCGCAGCTATGTGGAATCGAAACATTGTGGTTATGTTCATGTGCACACATGCGCATGTACTTGCATGTTTTTAATGAAACACCAAAAATTTCGCTATTCAGAAAAAAAAATTCTTTATTTTGCCTTTTTACACATTTCTAACATAATTATGAAGTTGAAAAAAAATTAGTTGTCAGGCAATGAACGAATAATGTCTGAATCTCCAGGGTCGGTGATAGACATGGTGCACACACGGAAATATTTACCGCAGGCGGTACCCAACTCAATGTTGGTTCCACTGTAATGTTGCACCTCCGTCTTGGCCAACATGGCGTAATACTCAATCTCTGATTTTCTGAAATGATAAAATGGCCATGTTTAATATACCAAACGAATTGCAGCTACAAAGATGTGCGTTCTTAAATAGCATTGCATAGTCAGAAAGAGTCTCTAGTTAATAATAAATTGTTCTTCATGGCAATCGGAATACAAAAATCATCATTACATGCAATATCAGCAAATATATAACTTATAAAAGGTCTAAAGTTCTTACCACCGAGTGTCCACAAGTGTCCGATGTTGGTGAAACCATTTGAAGCAATGACTTGCCCATATTGCTGCTGCTGTCTGAGAGAATACTACTCCATAGTTTCCACAAAAGATTATTGAAATCATATTTCTCAGTCAGCATTTAGCAAGACTCCATATGGCTTCAACAACAACCGTATACAGTGGAAATCTACTTCTCTGTAGTATTATGTGTGCTCACCTCAAAGCTGGAGTGTTGCTGGCAATAAGTACCAATTTGGCCTTTCCTTGGCGCAAGGTCTTCAAGGTTTGCTTGTAGCCCAGGCAGTATTTGCCAGATTTCATCACCAATGCAAGGCGAGTATTGGTGCTTTCCAAAGCCTTTTTCTGTAAGTTAGAAAAAAAAAAAACAATGTGTTAATGAAGTGTACGCAGTGCATAATTTGTTGCTAAAATTACCTGTTTCTTAACCGCAACCATGTTGAATGTTTGAGCTGTAAACTAAACAGAAAAAATATATACTTAGTATGTTGTTGGCAATAAAAAATTATTTAAGCAGCAAACGGCAATGCACACCCACCTTCGTCGGCAAACTCCGTCAAAAAGAAAGAACCAAGCATAAAACGGAAGCACGTTTTCATAGCCAATGCGAAAGGTTGCATGAAAATTTATATCGATAACAAATGCATTGCAACTCTAAGTCTATCGGTTTTAAACAAAGTAATTTTAATAATTTGTTTTTCAATACATATGTACACAAAATATAATAAAATTTATTTTTGGCTTAGCCTTATACAAATTTGTATGATCTAGCATTTTATTTAAAGACTGCATTGTCAATCTTTAATAACTGTCGATTACACAAATAGCGCAATCTAGTGTGCAACAATTACTAGCATACACATGTACATATGCCTGTGTGCATACAATAGTCTGATAGTTGTTGGTCAACATTAATATGCATAAAAAGAAGACTGCTAAATCTTTAAATAAAGCACCGCCTATTTTGGCTCCAAAAAAGGCTACATTAGACAATGACACTGATATACAGTTTGAGCTGGAGCTATGTTGGTGTATTCAACAGATGCAGCTGGCGTTGAATACAAATAAATTGAGTCAGAAAGTTGGCAAGTTTCTTTAGTAATATTTTACCTGGCTTTCCAACCTATTTTAACGTATTTCTACACAATTAATAGCCGAGGATACTGCTAAGAACCTTAAAGTACTGACAAGTCAAACAGCTCCACTTATCAAAAAGAGGCAGGTTATGAAGTTGGCCATGGGCGACTATCGTTCAAAGATGATACAAGAGGAAAAGAAAATGAAGCTAGGTAAGATTTGGAATTTTTTTCGACTGCTAAATATGTATTCTTATAAATAAAATTTCAGCTTCTAAACAAATTAAGTTCACAACAACTGCACCTAGCACTGAAAAAAAGTCTAGCTTTGTGAAAAAGTCGGCGCTGCTAACGTCTGGCAAAGATTTCCGTTTCAACTTTGCTCCACCCGACAACAATGACAGTGCCGCTGCAGCAACAACTCAAGAAGATACAACACCAGCAACCTCTATTTCACTTTCAAGCATACTGCAACAAACAAACAAGGAAGCCACGTTTAAATTTAACTTCGCGATTGAAGATCCAAGTGAAGATATAAATATAAGTGAACTTAATATAAACACTTAAATTTTAATAAATAACTTAAAAACTACATACAAACAACAATCTAATATAAGCTTAGATGAATATATTTATTCCATTATAGTTTGATTTGTACAAATTTTTGTGTTAAAAAGTGTTTTTCTTAATATTGTTAAAACGTTTTGCTTATAGTTGTATTTGGATTTTTGTATTTTATGTGTGTGTGTGTGCATTTGTGTTTTTGCATATGTGTGTGGAATTGTATCATACCTTTTTATTCTTAATTATTATATGTGAAAAGCGGTAATGTGCAGCTCCTAGATATACCACCAGTCTGTTGTTGGTACACCTCAATGGTATCACCTTCTTCCATTTCCAGTGACGTTGGCGTGTCGTTCTCGTTTATAGGCTGTCCGTCAAAACGAAACCGGACGACTTGCATAGATAAGCCCTAGAAGCAGTTGGAACATGTTGAGTATAGTAATACATATATGGGCACAAGAAAGATATAACTTACAGCGCGATCACAATATGCATTCATAAGTTTCCGCAATGGAGTGTGCTTTTTGATTTTAAATTGAACAACAGCATTATCTTGGCCCAAGACTTTCAGATTAATGTGCTCGGTTTCGGTCTGTTAGGTATAATATTAAAATTTATTAACATGTGCGTTTGAACATTCTGCAGGAAAAAAAAGCATTTGCCGCTTTCAAAACTATTCGCAAATGCAGCTGAACGCAAAATTGTTTTTTGTACAAGTACAAATGGGTACAAACTATACGGCAGAGATAAATACAATTACGCTTCTATGAGCATGCTTTCTGTATACTTTTTGCCATTTACATACAATTTTTGCCACTCTGACAAACATTGGCGTCGCATGTAAAGGCCGGCTCATTTTGCATAATGTAGGAGAGCCAAACAAATATGCACAAATACAATAGATCTAAATATTATACAATAAATTAATTATTGCTAGCTTACCCGCTTTTCATCAGACATGATTGTATACTTTTATTTATTTTTGTAAGTAAAGAACGAAATTGAGACGGATGAGTTGACGGACATACGAACGCGCTGGTACGAATAGTTCTTTTCGGAATTAGTTCAGTTGAGTCACATTTGTAGTTCATATGATTTTTTGCGCACACCTTGCTTATGAAATGAAAATAACTTTTCACGTCCTAATATATAGGAATGCCTTTTTTTACTGTTTATTCAAAAATATGTACTGAGGTAGTCTGTTATTTAATTTGGTGCCATCGTTTTTGCAAATATATATAGTGCATTGGTTACAAGCAATCCAGTTTGCGCAACAGTTTGTGCAATCGGCTTAATTATCGTGTGAATATAATTGCGCTATCAAACATTTAAAAAGATGTAAGGAAAATTTAAATTCTTAAACATATATCTATAAACAATAATTGAATTGCTGCGTTCGTTTTTAAACGCAATATTACATGCATAAAATATATATAATTTTAATGCTATATATCGATGTTTAAGCAACATTTCAATTCTGTATATTTTGACAGTCTGGCAACTACATAAACAAAAATATCCAAAACGTGGCATCTCTCATAGCCTCAGTTCGAATTTACCGAAATTTTCAATTGAGGCAGGCGTCCTTTACAAAGCACAAATTTTTCATTTTATTCAGTGACAAAACGAAAAAAGATTTATTATTCGATTTACATGGTATTTAAAACAAATTTTCCTAATTTATCAAGTTTGCATAATTGAAAGAAAAGAAAAATAAACAAGAAACAATGGCTGAGCCATCGGAACTTCGGCAAAACATACTACAGATGACCAGCGACAATGTAAATACTTTATATTCTATGTGGGCCGAAATGTTTGATCCTACGGAATGCACTGCACTTCTGGAAAAACTTCACAGTCATGCAAGCGGCTTTTACAGTGATTTAATATCTGAATCCATAGAAAAACGAGGCGTCCTGGAGAGCGAATTGAGCGATTTGCAAAACGAGGCTGCAGAGCTAAATCGTCTGCTTAATAAAGATATTCTTATAGACGAGAAACCTGCTGACGTGCCCCTGATTATCTGGCACAATCAATTGGATAAAAGTATCGAACATTTGCGCGAAGAGCTGCGTGTGCGTCGTGAGGAAATTTGCGAATTGCTCTTACAACAAGAACAGCTTTGCGAGGATTTGGGCGAACCTCCGCTGCCACTCATAGCCGATCCTCTGCCCAAGGCCAAGGAATTAAACGCTTTTCGCGATCATCTACAAAATCTTCGGGAAATGCAGATGCAACGCACAGATGAACTTTATAAAATACGTCAGCAAATCAAAAACGACATGAAAGTACTCGAACTACTGCCCCAAACTGATGAAATGATACGCCTATTGAACCAGCCCAATCATAATTTAACGCCGGATACCTTCAATACTCTGCGTAAGATGCAAGAATGCTTTGCTACACAGATCAAGGAGCTACAGCAAGGCATTGATCATATGCGCAAGCAGATACATGAACTTTGGAATCGCTTACCGGAATCGAACGAATATGCAGTGCTCTCAGTAAATGAAGCAGTCGAATATAATCAACGCACTTATGATGTTCTTAGGGCTGAACTTCAACGCTGTCAGGTACTGCGTCGGCAGAATCTAAAGACTTTTATAGAAAAACTACGCATAGAAATCAAGCAATGGTGGGATTTAACGCTCAAGTCGGATAAGGAGCGCAAACGTTTTTCCAACTACTATAATGATTGGTACAATGAGGATTTACTAGAGCTACATGAGCTAGAGTTAGAGGATCTAAAAAGCTTTTACAACAAAAACAAGGAAATTTTCGAGCTCTATGCGCGTCGCTCTGAGCTCTGGGCACGCATGGAAGCACTAGAGGCCAAAACCAATGAACCCGACCGTTTCAACAATCGGGGTGGCAAACTTTTAAAGGAGGAACGTGAACGCAAGGCCATTACCAACAAACTGCCCAAAATTGAGCAACAAATCACCGATCTAGTGCATGCATATATGGAGCGCGAGCATACACCATTTCTAATAGACGGTGAGGACATATTAGAACGGATTTCTGGCGATTGGATACGCCGCCGTCAAACCAAGGATCAACATATCTCAGCACGCAAACATCAAGGCGCAGCCACTGGCACCCCTGGTACAGCTAGCAAAATGTTACCACCTAGCTCTACCTCAACTGCGCGTGTTTTGCTGACGCCCAAGAACATGTCCACCAGATCAGCAACTACTATGTCGTTGCGTAAGACACCTTCCCAAACACATTTGGCCACCACCATCAACGCAGCTTGTGCTAAATCGACGGGTAATCTACACAAACGAAAATTAACCACCGACACTGATGCTAAGGCTCATACACCTGTGCAAGCCAAGCGCAGCTTAATGGCAGCATTGACCTCACTCAAGTCTGTAAGCAGTACTCCCACATTACGCAAACCACTTTATCAAAAAAACGGCACCAAGAAAACGCCCATTAAGAAGGTGCTCGCTTTAGATAATACTTTACGACGCAGCTCTGGTTTAAAACGTCGCAGTGTGGGTGGTGGATCAGCCAGCAAGTCAGCCAACAAGTCGGCTGCCAAAAAAGTAAATCCAAGGCGTTTTCAAATACCCAAACTGCGCATGCATCCGGCCACTTCCGACGAATTTGAGAGTGCTAGCGATGAAAATAAAGAAGCCGATGAGACCTATGGATCCTTTAGCAAATGCATTGAGCCCGCTGCACGTTCCTCGGTGCTGCCGCTTCGTAATCGCAATGCAGCAAATTTTGGGCGTCCGCGTGTTGTACCGAATAATAACAAAAAACTAACAAACCAGAAAGATCTAAACGAAAGCGAGGAGCTAACTGAAGATGAGAAATATCGTTTGGCCACATTACCCAATCCGCGTCTCTTTGCGGCAGCCAGCAACAGTAGCACAATCGCTTTGACACCGGGTGCCACTAAGCACTAACTGGGCAGCAAGGAAACAACGACACCCTTAAGCACCCTTGGCACACTACACTTAATTTACTCATACACAAAAAACCTTAAATTTTGTTTTTTTACACCTATAAGCTTTCTGGACTATAACTATTAATTATGAATCAGGGTTATAATCGGAGCCGAAATTTAAGTTGTACATACATGCAATTATTCTTGCTTTGCGATATGTTATGCAGTATTATGTAATCAATTGGAAACGTCCCGAGTTTGTTGGAAAATTCGTTTATACTCATAGTTCAAAGTATAGGCGCTGAGATCAAGTTAAAACATGCTTAATACTTATTGCTAAGATGCGAAACATATTAGCTTTTAAATGAAAATCGATCGTTTTTTTTTAGTTAAACCAAATCATTTTCGAAATGCCTATTCAAAATTTATATTCAAAGCCGCTTTCATAGTACGCTATATAAGTTTCCAAAATATTTTTAAGACTACTAAATTTAAGTGGCGAGAAGCTAATATTATTTTGACTTTTTTTGTGTCCTTAACATGTTCAATACAAGCTTTAGAAAGTACTTTTATATTGTTTCTAATTAACGTAATATTGTGCGCGCAATAAAATTATGTAATAAAAATGAATGGAAATAATGCTTAAAAAAGTTTTTATAATGTATTTTATTTTTATTAAAAATATCTAGAAGTTGGCCTGGCCAAGGGTCATGGGTCAAGACTGGAAGCATTTCTTGAATCTCTATTCATATGATAGGAAGCAAAAACGGTTTCGGATATCAATGAATTCTTTATTCCTGTGAAAGTACATTCGATGCCATTATGTATGGAACTCTGGATTTCTTTTGCAATGCCACCACGGGCACGCTTGCAGAAGTGCAGACGCTGAACCCAATTTTCGACGGTTTTCAAGCATAAATCGGTCGATACTGCTACAATTTCAAGTTCATCAATCGTCGCTGGCTTGTCTAGTCTAATAGTCTAACGGCGTCAAATCGCACGACCGAGGCTGTCAATTGACTAGGCCATTTTGCGAGATAACACGTTCACCAAACTTGGTTTTCAATAAATCGATTGTGACATTCGCTGTGTGGCCTGTGGCGCCATCCTGTTGAAACCACATATTGTTCAAGTCCATATCATCCAATTTATCATTGAGCGGTAGCGCTTCCTATTCACAGTAACGTGCCGGTCTTGATCATCACGAAAGAAGTATGACGCCGCCGGCCCATAAGCCGCACCAAACCGTAATTTTTGACTCATGGAGTACGTGTGGATAGCTGCCTGACCAATAACGCATATTTTGCTTATTGACGAAGCCATTCAGCCAGAAATCGCTGAAGATGTTTTTTCGATGAAAATCCGGATGATTTTTAAGTTGTTGCTCAGCCCAATTCACGAACATACGACGCTTCTGGTGGTCAAGCGGCTTCAGTTCTTTCGTCAATTTGATCTTGTATGGATGTTGCCAAGATATTTTCTCAAAATTCGCCACAACGACGTCACAGAGATGTCCAACGCTTAAGAACGACGAGTGAGAGACTGATTTGGGTCTTCCTCAATTGATGCGTTAGCGGCAGCAATATTCTCGACACTTGCACGGGAACATTTTGTACTAGGCCTATGGATTCAAATTTTTCCACTAGACGCTCAATTGTTGATTAGGCAGGACAATTGTGACGACCATAAATTGGACGTAGCGCTCTTAAAGTTGAGGCCACTGACTCCGAATTTCGGTAGTAAATTATAATAATTTCGACTCGTTGGATCGTATATTTTTCCATGACGAAATGGCAAACCTTACTGAAGAGAAATGTCAACAGAGCGGGAAAAAATATGGCGTCGTTTGCTGTCCCTACCGGTCTACTTTTGTAGCGTCCCTATTAAAAAACCCAATACTTTGCACCCGGGAAAGTTTAAATGTCACCGCGTTCGTTTTTTCTTTGTCTATATATTTTTTAGATTGGTTGTTGTCCGCACACATTTTTGCCTGAAATATGCTGGTTGCTTTTTCCATAGATGCTGAGACGCGTGTCAGTCCAGTGCCTTCTTTTGCCAAAGAGCCGTTGGCATGCCAAATAATGTGTCTATGTTAATTTACATTAGCTACGCCTAATAGTGTCAAAGTTTCTTTTGAAGTTTTACTCAGTGGTCATGTCATCTCTTGGCAGCAGAACTTTCCACTTTTTCATGTTCATCAGTGCTGCTTTCATATGGAAGGTGAGCATCGGACATAGAACTATAAGGCACATCAAGCTTATAATCTTGGTTGAAGTTAACCATGATTTTCCGCCAATCCTTCTGGAGGTGTAAAAAACTCTAATGCTTTTATTTGTAAGGTCTTTCCTTTTTATCGTAGTGTCTGGGGTGCCCGGCAAAGCTAAATACGACCGCCGGAGCACACATGTTAGTGCTTGAACTACTTTTATTGAACGTGTGCCTTCAGCCCGGCCGTTTCGGTAAACATAGGTGTTGGCTTAGGAGCCAAACCCAAGCGTCGGATGTGATAGAATAGGAGAGGGATAGGCTCCTGAGCGGGAATTTGGTAAGGCGTGTAGCTGTTAGCTTTTTAGGCGGCAACATAATCAGCTCTTCAGTGCAACAATCGATTAAGCATCTGGTGTACCAGTAAGAGTTAGCCAACAGGTTAGCCCCTCTATCTCACTGAAGAGCTCTTCAGAGCAGAGTCAAGTCGAATATTTAAACTACAATATTTTATATTATTGTTTGCGCAAAAAAATGTATTTAATAAAATGTAATCCGCAAAGTTTTATGCACAAATTTATACCATAACATTTATTACACATGTGTTTAAGAAATCTATAATTCATTCCCAAAATTTAATCTAGAGCAAGTTAGGGCTACTATATTACATATAATCGTATAATTTATGTGAATGCAACACAAAAATCTTCCAGTGAAATTTAATTTATTGAGCGGTTATAGCAACGAAATTCCTTTGCTAAAGATACTGTTGCGATTTGAATATTTTTGAAAATGCAAAATGATTGTTTATAATAAATAGCATCAAATTATAATAAAATTACTCAGAACTTTACTGAGAATTTAAATTTCTTTTAATTTAGTGAACAAATAGTTTCAAAATATACGCCCAACTAAAAACAACTGATATATTGTTTGGTTTTTAATAATTTATAAAATAAGGCATGTTTTGTGTATTAATATTAAAGTTTGCATAGAAAAATCTTACGAAGCCGTTAATTAAAGATAAAAAAAAAGTCAAAATAATATATTCCATACACTATTTATAACACTATAGTCACATATGTATGTACTACAGATACGCTTTTCATTTAAACAAAATTAAAAAAATTATATTTCATGCATAACACTTTAGCCAGAAGCATCTGGACTACGAATGCCCTGTACTCATTTTATTTATTTTTATTTAGAAAATTTTGAATTTGCTAAGCAAATAAGAAGAAACTAAAAGATTTTTGTTTCGTTACTTTAATATTTAATTCAACTGAGGCAAGTGGCATAGATTTAAATGTTCTCTTTTATAAAAAAAACGGACAGACGACATTTGTGCGTGATTGTAAAAAATTTCATACAGAGTAGTCTCATTTTTCAATAGTGCTCTAGTTATATGTTTACTAATAGTTCTGAAATTTTTTGCATATTTGAAGCGCCAAAATTGGACAAAGATCATCGGAAACAATAACGAAAATCGTTGATGTCTTAAAAGTATATTTGTTGAATCAAACGGAATGGCTAGCTGCATTTGGGATTTTTAACGAAAAGTGAGTGTGTGATAAGTAGCCATGAAAAAATAGAGCTCCAGTTGAAAGGTTATTAATATGGTATATGGGTAAAGGGCATTTAATTCTTAGTATTATTTTGGAATATATATATTTCGTTTTTATATATATTTGCTTGTGTTCAGAATAAGGACTTTATGCAGTTGCGGTTATTTGCTCGGCTCATTGCTGCTAGCATTGCTGTGCTGACTGTGCTGGTTATACATCAAATGAGCTGCAAGATAAAGATAGAGTGTGTTAGTACAGATTACTGCTTTATATAGAATGCTACTTACCCATAACGGCTGGTGGAAAATTAAAAGCAGCAAAAGGTGCACCAGCTGCAGTTGTGGCTGCGGCAAAGCCACTTCCAGCACCTACTCCAGCTTCAACCAGCGAAGGCGTTGGCGCCGACGAGGCATTCGTAGTTGTTGTTGCTGCTGCTGCTGCATTAAAAGCCAATGGTGAATGTATTATAGGCGACGATGTGGTCGCCGTAGCCATGTGTTGTTGTTGTTGTTGCTGCTGCTGTTGGGTAGGCGAAGGAGTGGTTGCTGTTGAATCTAAGGGTAGATGCAATAGCTGTGCCTGCGCAGCTGCCTGTTGTGCAGCCTGCTGATGAGGATGCGGCATTACCACTGTATTTAAATGCGACTGAGCGCCTTCCTCCAAGAGTCCAGTGCGTTGTAGTCGACCCGTCTTTGTCTCAATATGCTTGTTGTGCGCACTCAAACAATGATTGCGCATATTGTACAACTGTAGAAAGTAGGCATCGCAGTGAGGACACTTGTAACGCTCGCCAGTATGACGGCGTATGTGCGCTTTAAGATCATTGCTCTGGGTAAAGCTTTTAGGGCATTGATCGCACTTGTAGGGTCTCTCTCCGGTGTGGGTACGCATGTGTATGGTAAGATTGTATGCGCGATGGAAACTCTTGCCGCAGGTGTTGCACAGATTGGGCTTGGTGCCCGTGTGATAGCTAAAATAAACATTAGAAATTATTATTAAATTGCTGTTTTTACAGCTGGCCGGCCACATTAACATTTTTTTAAATATGCTTCTCAAGTTTCTTTAGCAGTAAGTTAGTCTGGTTATTGTTTATACATTTTTTTAAACAAATTATTAAATTGTCTGAGCTTCCATACTTTAGGGCTTGAAAACAATTCATAAAAGATTGATAGATAATTGATAGATCCCATTTAATTGATGCTAAGGATCATGGAAATAGTTACTTACCGCTCATGCACCTTAAGGTCGGTAGCTCGTGGAAAGGCTTTGACGCAGTAACGACACTTGTAGGGCTTTTCGCCATTATGACGACGCATGTGTACGCGTAGATAATCATTACGCGCAAAGCTGTCTCCACAAATGCAACATAGGAAATTGCGCTGGCCCGTGTGCGTTTTTTCGTGCTCGCGTAGCTGCGATCGCTCTTTGAAGGTTTCTTCGCAGCTCTTGCAAGCATAGAGAAAATCGGTATGCAATAATGTGTGTTTGCGGAGATAGGTTTTGCTGGAGAAGCGCTTGGCGCAGTACTCGCATGTGTGTAGCTTTACTTCACTATTAGCATCCAAGCCCTCGCCATTGTGTTTGCTGACCTTGTGGCGTTCCAGTGCATCGAGACGTGCAAAGGCGGAATTGCAAAGGCTGCACTTGTGCTCTTTGCTGCTGTGAAGACTTTGAACGTGAGCTTTCAAATGATCGCTGCGTGCAAAGGCCTTGGGACAGTGTGGACAATTATGAGGTTTCTTTTCTAGATGTGAAAGTTTGTGGCGCAACAAATGACAATGACGCGAGAATGTCCGCTGGCAGACATCACAACGGTTTTCGGAATTTGGTTCGTCTTGATTGCGACGCCGGCGTCGCTGTTTGTTGGGTTTTTTCTGAAGATATTCCCGCACAATTTCAACTTTAGGCTTCTTCTTTTGTACCTTCTCTTCTTCTTCAGCTGCGTCATCATCTTCATCGGTTGTGCTGTCCTCATCGCCAAATCCGTCTACATCTGCATCTGCATCGTCGTCCTCGTCGCTGTGTAGCAATTCTGGTATGTTTATATTCAGCTCACCCTCTTCAAGCTCTTGTTCCTCATCACTAACTTGGCGCACGCGTTCTTCTTTAATAGGCACACGCTCTTCTGGTTCATCTGAAATTATTTCAATAAGATTTATTCGTTTAGCGGAGTCATTATACGGTAGGGCTTAAATACCTTTTATAGTTGCTGCATTAGTATCAGCACTCGTATTAGATGTAGTCTGAATACGCTTTGGGTCTTCCTTCTCTTTCTCCTCACAGCTCACATTTTTGACGGCTAGGAATTCGTTGTCGCTATCACTATCAAGCGCCAACTTTGATTTCCAACGTCGCCTTTTTTCACGTTTCAGATTGATTAAAACATTGGTTGTCTCAGATGAACCTACGTCTTCAGTTTCCGGACAAGGTTCTGGCTTGATATTCAACCATAGTGTTTTTTTCGCTTCGTCCTCAGCGTCACTGTCCGCCTCATCATTACTGGATATGGGATTTGTATTGGATTGGTAGTCCTGATCATCGTCTGCACAGGCGTCTTCGTTAAGCATAACCGCCGTGGACTCCAACTCATCTCCAAGGGTAGCATGCGGCCAAGTAGCAGTTTTCTGTGGCTGCTTCTCCCTCTTCTGCACCCTTTTAGCTGTTACTTTACGTACTTTGCGCCTATTGTCGTCCTTGTGTACATTCCGAATGTGTCGCAGCATGTGATCGCGTCTTGAGAACGAGCGATGGCACAGGCGGCATTGAACATGCTGTATGGACATAGTTTGTTTATGTTCCTGCACCAAATGGCTGCGCAGCTGACGCAAATGTGGAAACTGCTTCGCGCAAACCTTACACTTGAGATTATCCGTGCCGATGAGGTCCTTGTGCTCCCGATTACGATGCAAACGCAATTCAAGGCTATTAAGAAACTTGTCATTACACATTTCACAAGATAACAGGGCCACCTGCTCAGTTTGTGTGCACACATCGTTATGGTTCTGTTTATGAACAGGTATCCGCCCAAGTAAGGAGACCAGCGAACGATAGGATTCCTCGGCACGTCGCTTAAAGCGATAGGCATGGCGTGCCTGTGCAATGCAATTGGCACACATGTGATGCGGCATTGTGTCATAGCGTTCACAAGTGTAGCGCGTGCATTCATTTAGTATTTGGGCAATGTTGGCCCCCTGTTCTACAGGAGCCTCATCGTAGATAAAGAAAAATTCGCCGACTTCGCAAAGGCAAACGCGACAGACGCGGTCTGCGTCAATTTTAGCTGGCGATGCCATTAAACTAACGACGACGAGCTGTTATAGCTTTAGTTGTTTATACAGACTCATTAAATGCCTATATTTTGAATGGAATAAAGACCTTTTAAATCCAAAGTAAACTTTGCAATTTTTTATTTTCTTTTTACAACATTTTCACTTGTTTGTTTCGTGTATAGCCTGTTTTTTTGAGTTTCTTCAGATGGCAACGCCAAACAAAATGAACAGTGTTGTGCAACGCAACAAAGCGCGAATGTAAATTAATCGAAATTCGTAATATATGCAAAAGTAAAACAAAACATTTATTTTAATTTTAATACACATTGTTTAGGAAACTCTTTTGTATATTAAAGCACTTTAGTTAAGCTTAGTAAATGCAGCTCCTGCACCCGCATCCATAATTAAAGTTACTTGGCCGTGTGTTGGTTTCACTAAGGCTGAGGGCAACTGAGCATCCGATTCCAAAAATGCACGCTGCAACGATAAAAAAAATACTACCATAAGTGACCTATTACTACTGATCGAGCTACAAATCCTACCTTTATGACATCTGCTTTACCAGCGCCTGTGAGCACAAATATAACGTCTACCGCGTTGTTTATCAGCGGCAAAGTAAAAGTTATTCGTTCTGGTGGCGGTTTTGGTGAATCGCGTATTGGTAGGACTAGACGTTTAGATTCGGCAAGCACCTCTGTCTGTTCCGGAAATAATGAACATGTGTGTCCATCCGGTCCCATACCCAACAATAACAAATCAAATTGTGGCAATACATTTCCAAACTCAGACTTCAAACGGTTTTCATAGTCGAGCGCACAGTCATCCAAAGATTTTGTGGTAACAGCTTTTATAAATTGTGTCTCCGATAGAGTTGGTATTTTTGCAAGCAATTCCGTTTTATAAGCATGAAATGTTGAATCCACATCATTGTGAGATACATAACGTTCGTCACAAAAGAAAAACCTCCACGAAGATGTATCCTGCTGGGATGTGGCCAAGGCTTTGGTTAGCAGCTGTACGAGTGAGCCACCTGTTGGTAAATGTAGCAGTAGAAAATCAATGGCTTAACAACTACACGATCATTTGCCAACATTTGACTTTGTAAAAAATCTGCTGCAGTAAATTAACATACTGAAAGGTCACCTTAAGTTGTGCTTATCAATAAGTATGCACCACACACTCCACCACTTACCTGAAAGACCAATGCGAAAAGCAGCGCTTTTTTTAAGCGCCTGTTCGGCACAACGTTTTAATTCGGCGCTTAATTTATTAACCAAAAGTTCCTCGCTATCTAAAACGAATGAGCGCTGTCTCTGCGTTGCCATATTTATGTAATAAATTTGAGTTCGAAACTTTTGGAATTAGCTTTGAATTTAACTATGAAGCAGCTATTTTTAGAAAGTCCAGAGTAGACTTGTGTCTTACCAAAAGTTATATGTAAAGCTCTTTGCGTTGGTCGTTTTGTTATTATTTGGTTGCTAAAGAAATATCGATATTATCATTGTTGTTTTGTTTTTATTTGCCTGGAGCATCGATTCTTTAAACAAACATCGATATATTGGGATCCATGCAATAGTATGTACTACATGTATAGGTATAAGTTACATAAATTTACAATATATAAACATTCGAATGGCAAAAATGTGTTTTCATATGTTTGCCTGCGGTCGTACTACTTGTGCTAAACACCTTTAAACAAATGTCAGTCATATTATTAAATTATTTGTGTGCTGAGTCATCGATATACAGACCAATCGATAGTTAGTTGTCAGTGTCAGTGCTGCAAAACGTTTTTCGAGCAACAATCATACTGCCCAAACATCTTGTGCTATTTCGTTTTAGCAGTGTAGTTTCTTAAAAGTTAAAATCTTGAATTTAATTATAATCATTGATAAATATCTTAATAAAACTAGTGTGCAAACAGTGTGCACATTTTATGCATCAATAAGTGCATTAAAAACTTTAGCTTTGCACATATTCTAACATTGCAATTTACTGGCGCGGACGTGAATTTCGTCAGACCCGTCCAATTTTTTATAGAAACGCACAACACAAACAAAAATTCCACGTGCAGACTTTGCGTTTTGTTTATTGCGCCGCAGGCTTTAATTTTGCTATTATTTCTTTAATTTGCATTATTTTGCATTGAAAAATGCCTAAACGCGGTGGCGGCAATGGCGGTCAGCGCTACAACAACAATAATTCAGGCAATGGTGGCGGCAGCGGTGGCTCGCGCTATTCGGCCCTCAAGGACTTTGATGGTATGTATTTGCATTAGCGATGGAAAAAAGACAAATTATGACAAATTTCAAGAACATAAATAAATGCTGCACAAACCGTGCATTTTAAAATCATTTTCTGTCCCAGCAGCGTTATTCCCGTACTGTTTACCATATCAGTGCTTATAAAAATTGCGCCAACAAATACATTTTTTTTTATTTTACAGAAATCGAAGATCATCAACGTCAGAAAGATCGTAACAAGCGACGCGTTAGCTTCAAGCCTTCAAATCTTGTGAACAGGGATGTTCAACTGCGGCTTAGTGATGTGCGCCGTTGGCATGATGATGAAGATATGGGCGATACAACAACTAATGCAAAGGTACTTATCTATATTTTATAAATAATTACTTGATTAACAATCCATATGTTTTTTATAGGATCGTCCCAGATTTCGCCGTCGCGGCTCGCCTAGACCACGCGCTAAATATGCAGTTAATGACAGATTTGGCAAACTAACGCCGAATCCTTATGGCTGGTACCAAGTGACGGTGAGTTCGCAGACACATTTTACTAAGAAGCATTAAATTAGATTTTGCAGTAGCTGGGTAAATTTGAGATTATGCCTAAAATTGAATAATAGATCTTTACGGAAGTTTGTTATATGCTAGAAATGCTCTCGAAACATGAGGACAAGGGTTTTTGAAGCTAAGATTAAGTGACTTTTTAAAGGTAGCATTTGTGAAGATTTGAAAAAGAAGACACTTATAGCTTAATATTATCAAATTTTTGAACCAACTTGTGTTTGCTCAAATAATGCTTTATTTTTGGAAATATGCAACCCATTTAATATAATTTATGATTTGAAGAACACATTCCAAGTTATGTGAAATCATGGCATATATCTAAGTTTGCTTATCGGACGCATGATTGTTGCATTATAAGATATATGTATTTATTCAGAGAGATAAAAGCGTCTGTATAGTTATAGAACACACCATGTACTGTACATAAAATGATTCTATATTTTTTTTTCTACTTTACGACTGAGCACAAAGTGCGAACCAAATGTCTGGGCTGAACTGTTTTCACGTCTGGTTTGGTCTAGTCTGTTTGCACTGTGCTCTGTGTGGCCCGTGGCGTCGGTATCCCGGTGTTGATGTTATTAATTAATTTCAATCGTAAAAATCGTAAAGCAAACAGCGCAAATTTGCAACTTGTGGTACAACAAAAACACAACGACTGTGTAGACAAATAAATATTTATTAGAGCTAAGCATAAAAAAAACCAAATGCTTGACTTTGTAACAATACATGCCCTTTTAAGATAGTCCACTTATTTCCTCGTTAGGTTGGTATTAGGCAAAATATAGGAAAGGTCTTTGAAAATGTTTTAAATACCAGGAAGTAGATTTTTACAGCTCAACTAAACTTCTTTCTGTTCAAGTAATTTTTGCTCTTCACATTTGAATCCTTTGCTGCTGATAAAGCTCAAACTTTCAACATTCCTGAAATTTGGCAACACTAATTTAATACTGATTTAATATGCGTTATCCAAGTACTTTACAACTGTTAGTTAATCAATGTTTTGCCATCGTCATCGTCGTCGCCGTCGTCTTGCTGGCGTCTGCACAGCGTGACACTAAGTGTACTAAGAGCCACAAGCACCTTACTCCACTATCTCTCAGCTCTCAGCGCAAGGTTTATTTCTCTTCTTTTTTTTATTTGATTTTTACTTTTGGCTTTTGTGTTTATACTCACTTCATTGACAACCGGCAAACGTTAAAGTCACGCGCGTGTTTCGCCGCCAAAAGAATCTCAAGTCCCGGCCGGTTTATCGCGTTGCGCCTTATCATTTGGAGTAGTTTGAATAGCCGATTAGGCGACTATTACGCATATTAACGCAAATCCCATCAAGATGGCCAGTCTAGGCGGCTGGGATTATGCCATACTCGCTGTGGTGCTACTCATATCCATTGGAATTGGTCTATATTATCGTTTTGTGGGTGGCAAACAGCAGACCACAACGGAATATTTACTAGCCGATCGTTCCATGAGCATAACACCAGTTGCATTCAGTCTTATGGCCAGCTTTATGTCTGCCATAACCATATTGGGCTTGTCCATGGAGATCTATCAATATGGCACCATGTTTGTCTTGATCAATTTGTCCTATATATTGTCCACGCCTATAGCCGCCTATCTGATCTTACCTGTGTTCTATCGTCTGAAAACGGCCAGCGTTTATGAGTATTTGGAGCTGCGTTTCGGACGCACAGCACGTTTTTGCGCCTCCACAGCTTATGTATTGCAAATGATACTGTACATGGGCATTGTGGTATATGCGCCAGCCTTGGCTTTGGAGGCAGTTACAGGTCTCAAAGTAGTCTTTTCCATATTGATTGTGGGTTTGGTTTGCACGATCTATGCCACGCTAGGCGGCATGAAAGCGGTGCTCATAACTGATATTTATCAATCGCTGCTCATGTTTGTGTCCGTGTTTAGTGTCATCATTTGTGCGTCTATAAAAGCAGGCGGCTTCTCGGACATTTGGCAAACGGCTGTAAAAAATGGACGCATTGATTTTGCTAACTTTAGCTTTGATCCTACGGAAAGGCATACGTGGTTTACGCAGATAATTGGCGGCAGTGCTACGTACTTGACGCTCTATGGCGTGAATCAGACCCAGGTGCAACGACTGCTGTCTGTGCGTAGTCTGAGTGCAGCACGTGCCGCACTATGGTGGTGTTTGCCCATCTTGTGCTTATTAAGCATGAGCACATGCTTCTCGGGTCTATGCATCTATTGGTATTATCAGCATTGTGATCCAGTACTGGAAGGACGTGTTGGCTCGCGGGATCAGGTTATGCCGCTGTTTGTTGTGGACACTATGAGCAGCTACGCAGGCCTCTCGGGTCTATTTGTATCGGGCATATTTTGCGCAAGCTTGTCTACAATTTCGTCGGCCATTAGCTCACTGGCAGCTGTTACTTTGGAGGATTATTTAAAGCCTTTGGTGCAGTTGCTGGCCAAGCGCACGCTCAACGATAGTCAGACCTTGACATACTCCAAACTTTTGTCAGTGTTTTATGGTGGCGTATGCATAGGCTTGGCATTTCTAGCCGGCTCCATGAGTGGTCTGCTGCAAGCAGCACTCTCCATCTTTGGCATCGTTGGCGGCCCACTACTAGGTCTATTTACGCTGGGCATGTGTGTAACCTCGGCAAATGAGAAAGGCGCCGTAACAGCGCTGCTAGTGTCATTGGCCTTTTCCTTTTGGATTGGCTTTGGACAGCCCAAACCGCCCATATCTAGCTTGGATATGTCCACCGAGGGCTGTCCCATTGACAAAAGCTATGCGCGTGATATTTGGTTGCTGGCCAAAGAGCAGCAAACTGCAACTGAGCCGGAGCACTTCTTCTATCTATATCGCATTAGCTATATGTGGTATGCAGTTTTGGGTTTCCTTATAGCGCTACTGGGCGGTTGGTTGCTCTCCTATGTCTTTGCGGCTCTCAAATGGGACAACAATCGACGCATTTATCATGATACGGAATGTACTTTGATTAAGCATGATCTCTTTGTGCCACCCATTGCAAATCGCTTGAGACGCAGGCAAATGCCGCGTTTGGTGGTCACAGGAACAAGTTCAGAAAATGGTGGCAGTGGGACAGCACCGGAATTGCTGGATGAGTCTAAGCAAACGGAGCTTGCGTAGTTGTTGTTGAAATTATAATTTTTTTTTTTTTAATTAGTTTATATTCAAAGAAGAGATGACTGTATCTGTAGTGCTCTTAATTTGTTTACTTTAGAAGTATATTTTTTTTTTTTTTACGTTTTTCATGTGTAGAAGCTAAACAAAATATTGTTAGTAATTTAAAGAAATTGGATTTTGAATAAATACTAAATAAATTGCAAACATATTTTGGAACGCCATATATGTATTTTTGTAAGCCTCAGACTTAGACGTCTAAAAGTTCTAAGAAAATGCCGAAGCGTTTATTTGTATTTGTTTTTTTAATGTATTAACTAAATATAATTTGTTTTTATCTACTCTGTAAGATAAATTTGTTGCAAACAATTTATAGCCCAATAAGTAAAGGAAAAAATTACTTAAAACGTAAAATAATTGTATAAAATGTTTTTTTTTTTCTTATTACATTCTTTTAAGAGTTCAAATGTCGTTTTATTAACTTTAATATTAAAATGGAAACTTATTTGGATTGTACAAAAACGTTCTATGATTTTTTTTGCGATAGAGTCTTTAAGTACTTAAAATGTTTGAACGCAATTAAATTATTTACAAACAACACTTGTTAGATATGTAAATATTGGATTTAACTTTTATCATTTTGTTATAAAGTTAAATTAAATAAACTATTAAAAAGATGGCGTAGGTTAAAGTTGGACGATGATGATTTTGGCATACCCTGTATATTGCTTAAGAGCACCAAAATATATTTGAATGTCAAATTTGAATACATTATGAAAATATACATATATAACAAAAAAAACGACGAATTTTGCTCCTAAAACGTTTTTTTTGGTATGAGTATAGTCAACCGATTTTGATAAAATCCAAAAGTCTTAAAAACTTTTGAACGTCAAATTTTGTTACGATAACTGCATACACAAACGAGTTGTCCCTCTAATGCTTTTGGTTTTTGTCGAAATCCTCTGAAACAATCCTATGAGAGCTTTATAATATAACCCCGTTAATAAGATAATAAGGGATCCAATCTGAAACTTTGGCTGCTTTGAGAGCTGAGCGTTATTACAGACAGACAGAGGGGTAAGGGTATATTCATTTCCCTAGTCATCCTAATCACACTTTAGTTACCTTTGGAGAGCCTAAAACTTCTTCTTTTGTACGTTAGTTATATTTTCGACTTGCACAAATTTAATATACCTTTTGTATCATAAATCGTAAGGTATCATGTATAATAATAAAACGCGAATTTCCTAGACACAAAACATTTTAAAGCACGTCTTATCAGAAAAAAATCTATTACTTTTTTCTAAGCGATTTTCACGTGTTTTCAGCTAAAATTGGAATGATACGGCTGTTATCTTTGCAGTTTCTTACTAAAGACAAGTAAGTCGTATTTAACAATCTGAAGGAGTCATAATATACCCTAAGCATATTCGTTTGCGCGTTCCTCCGTTTGCTTGAACACCTAGAACTCGGAGACTAAAAACACCAAATTTGAACTTACCCAGATGAAGTTTGATCATACTTTTCCTTTGCTCTTCATGCTCTAAAACCAATTTACGAAAAGGATTTTTTCACTCATGCCAGACGAGTCTGTTTAAGCTCGTTTTAGAGATGACCACTAATCTAAAAATCCTTTACCAAATAGTAATTTACTTCTGAAGTTGGGAATACAAAGATGATCATTATGTGAAGAACTCTTTGCTAGCTTCTCGCCAATGGGTTTATTTCGTAAATTTTCCAAATATAGTAAATAGCTTGGTAACATCTTTAATTTATCCTCGTCTTTTATTGATCGATAATTCCTATCACAGCTATATAATATAGTGTTCAGGTTTTGATTTAATTTAATTTACTTAATTGAATTTTCCAAATGATGTTTACAAGCACAAAAACTGATTACGATGTCTTAGAAAATTTTCAAAATTTTTCACTACAAAGACTAGTTTTTTAACGATTGTAATATTGTGCTTGATATAGTGTACCGAACTAGCCGATCTTAACAAATTAACTTACTGTAGCTAAAGAAGAAGGTTGTGCCAGGTTTAGGATTTCTGCAAATTCATATTTCTTCTTTCTTAATTCTTGGAAGAGCTTGCTGGAAGTAGCTGGCATGGGCTGCAAGCTTGCACAATATCATAATTTTCGAGGAAGTGCTCCGAGAGGTTATGTCATCTGAAGCTATACTGCTATATTATTATTATTTATCCCTGCTCGACGTTTGTGATTACGAGCTGCTGTATACTGGGTCCAGGGTATCTATACGTTGTTTTCATTGTCGTCTATTCGCCGCGACTTCACGAAGCTCGATTATATTTCTGATACCGATTCTTTCTACAGCAAGCTGTCCAATTATTTCATTTAATGTTGAGCGTCTCCATGATGACTTTGGACGACCACTACGTCTGTTTCCTTTAGGGTTGTATTGTAATGCCATGTTAGCAACATCATCTTGTGATTTACGCAGAGTGTGACCGATGAAACGTCTTCGAATTTCAGTGTTATTTAATATTTGGAATATTCGTTCTACTTCGTAGCACTTCATTGGATATGCGGGTAGGCCAGAAGATTTTTAAATTCTGTGAAAACGAAAAATTTTTTGTTGTAACTGCTCAGTTACGGACCACGTTTCGCAGCTATATAAAAGCACCGATAGCACGCAAGATTTGAAGATGGCAATTTTATTATTGAAGCTAACATATAGCAACATGCAACATTAGGCCCGTAAAAGCACCAAAAGTCTTTTTAATTCTTGGGTCTATATCTTTTTCAGTAACTCCTTTGGGTGACCCAATGCTTCCGAGCTATCGAAAAAATTTTACTCGTTGTATAGGTTGGTCGTTAGTTTTAAAGGTTCGTTTGGTGTAACATTTATTCGCATTTCCTTTTTATTTTGAATATTGACTTGTAATCCGACTTTAGAGGATTCATATGCCAGATTGCAGATTTGCACTTGTCGTCTGCGTAATGCAGCGACTCAATTCTGGAGGATTCTAGGCGATTCCCTTTGGCTTATCATTTGTTGGGCATCTTGTTAGTGCATCAATTACTATAAGAAAAATAAGCATCGAGAGGTAACTTTTTTTTTTTTTTTCTCCTCCGAAAAAGGGGTTCTCTCAAAGATGTGGGGCATTGCGACCAAAAGGTCCTTTGTACCATACCCTCAAGTTAAATCAAAAGACTCCGCTTTCCGCATGAATAGCAGTAGGTCTTTTGTTGGTGTTGACCTGAGATGGAAGGGACTATTCCGTTCCTTTCCCATGTGACAGGCTCTGTCCCAGACCAGCGCTGGGCAGAGCATGTACGGCGCTGAGCGTATTTCCGCGGATTGCTCGATGATGACTCGGAAGTGTATTTGTTTAGGCTAGGTTAGGTTACACCGGTTGACCCCTGGGAGGCGTCACACATAGACTGCATAGTCCTTAGTGGAACTGGAGGATGTGGCTGGTGTACAATGCACGTTAGTCGACGAGTATGCGCGTGTGCTTGGCGAACGGCACCAGCCGGTGTTAACAATCACGCTTTCCACCGACATTGTTGTTGTTTCCTTAGAGGACTTCAGCGCGGGGGGGTTTGTTTGCATTTTATTTTTAAGCATAGCATTTTATGCCTGTTGCCAGGCACCTTTGGCCATGGCTCCAACGTAGCAGCACCAGACTTGAAAATTTGAATACTGCTGCCCCGTTGCCTCAGCTAGACAGTGCACTGGCCCATGTGTCAATGGAGGACAAGTGGCTGACTGTGGTACACAGTCCATTGCCCGGCCGGCACCCTCTTGGAGGGTTCAACCATGTATTTATTTGGTCAATGTAAGATTTGCCTAGTCGAAAACCGAAATTACAAATGGATGGTTGCTTTTCCTGGCTTTTATCGTTGGATTTGAAAACTCTTGTCGTATTTTTTTAACATTGCTTTATTAGTTGCATTACAGTCATGCGCTTTTTACAATTAATACACTAAGTAAATAAGTAAATATATAACACAAAACAATATTATATATAAAAAAAAAACAAACAAAAAATATTTGTAAAAATTCTCATCAAAAACAGAAAAAAAAACACGCTTGGGCACAAAATACAGTCCAGTCGCTTTGTTAGAACTTTTGTTATCTATCAAAGTATTACGATCAAATTAATTGCTTATCGATGGCGTCTATTGCTGCTATGAGTAATTACTACATTAAAGTTGATAGTTTTGTTATGCTTGTTGTAGTTGTTGTTGTTGTTCACGCGTCGTATGCTTTTGGTGGCTGCACTGCGTCAGCTGCGGCAGTGCGTTGGACAGGAGCAGCAGCGGCTTCATAATAATTGCGTTGCTGTGATAAATGCCAGAGACCCAAAAGACCCGTCAGCTCCTTGTAGCTTAATGTTTCCAATTTTTGCTTTTCAGCAGTTTGCACGCCGGCGGCTTTGAGTTCCTCGACTATAGTTTGTAAATCCTCATCAAGTTGCTTACCCTGCCGCATCGATGATGATGATGATTTGGGTGCAATTTTTGTTATATGCTGAGATGTTTGCTCTCGTTGCTGTGCCTGTTGCTGCTGCTCCTCCTCCTGTAGTGCAATCAGCTGCTCATCATCTGTCATGGCTGCAGCCACACCCATTAGTAAAAGAAGTAAAGCAATTCGCTTGCAATACGACGTCATCATATTTGAAAAGAAATGCTCTTTTTTTCGATATTTGGTTTTATTTTATTTTATTTTATAGAATTTGGTTATCGTTATTAGTTTTATTATTTTTCTGCGTTTCTTCTTGCGTTGTACTCGCTGCGGGTTCGCGTTTGTACTGAACTGTTCTGGTGCTGCTCGGTGATCGTGGCCACGGACTACCAATATAGATGACGAACTGACTCACTGATTGAATGATGATTGAATGGGCATGCCAAGGGGCTGGCAGGGATGGGTGCCGTGCCGTGCCGCAACAAACCTAAGGTTTGGGGTGCGCGCGAGTGCTGCTCTATTTTCTCTGTTTTCTATCACTGGCGCGCTGTTGTCTTGTTGATACACTGTAAACAAAGTGCATGTTAGTTTGTTGGTTGCAAATGTTCGCACAAGCAAATAGTTAGATGTAGTTTAGATGTTCGAATGGTATTGTTGTTTAAAAAATACAAAACTAGAACTCAAGTAATTTGAAGTTAAATGGGAGTAAAGTTGTGTTTATTAAAACGTATTTTATCCGGTGGTTACAATTTGCTGCCGTTCTCTTTAAAGCGTAAAACCAGAGTGTGATAGTCGATTACTTGCCAACTGGGCCTCGGCTTCGATAAATTGCAATGAAAGAGCATATATATCAAGTCTCTGTCTTATAATAAAATGAAGCTTAAAAAAAATTAAGAAAAATAGCATAGGAAACTGAATTTGTGTAAAAGCTGTAAATTTCATGACAATCGGTCCAGCCGTTTCGAAGGAGGATGGTTACTAACATTGTGACACGAAAATTTTATATATAAGAAGAAACTTATGTTTTACCTGTTACAGGTGTTCTCATGAACGCGTCGACGAATTTCAAATCTGATTTTGCATGTTTTAGAGGTTGTCAATACGGAGGTTTAAAGCCTATTGCGATGTATTTGTGTCTATTGGTTCGTGAGATATATACACGAGCTAACTAGAGAATCTTACGATGTTTATACGCTTTAAGAATATTTAAAAAGTTTGGGTAGGACGACGTCTGCCGGGCTCACTAGTTAATAATATAATAGGATCTGAACAACATCGAATTTTTGAACCTTGGTTTTGATGTACAAAATGAAATTTAAGCAAAGAAGCGATATAATATGACATGGATTTGAAAGATTATTGAACATTCATTGTAATTTTGATTTTATGCAAATTGAATACGCTTGTTGTTGTTAAAATGATGTTAGTAACGAATTTAGGAACTTTCGGATAATTGAATATATTTCAATAGTATTAAAAATTGTTTGCATGCTGTACATAACCTTAAAACTAGAAAAAAAAAACAGTTTTTCTGGTACATAAGCTGAAATTTCTCAAAATCCTGACATGATGGACCAATTCAGATTCTGCGCAGAAAACTACTTCGGAAATCACTCTTATTTGTAGATCTGTAAAATTTTAATGACGTCGAATGTATGGATGTATTTCGTAACTTCGAATAGCAATAACTTTGCAAAAAAGAATTGATCCCGTGAACTCTTAAATTAAAGGGTAAGAGTGGTACTAAATGGTGTACCTGGAGAGACAGATTACCAAAATTTGGTGGACCCTGTGCATAATCTCAAAAATTAAAAAAATACGCCGCTAACTGGGTACATAACCTCAAATATTTGAAATCGGAAAAAATCGGATTCTACGCAGCAAGTTACTTTGGAAATTACTCTTGGCTTTCCAACAACTAAGCCATGATGAGGTGTACTACTATTAGATTTGTCTACATTTTGGGAACACCGCCCATCTTGAACTTATTTTTCGTTCCGTCCCTGCCTCAATGCCGCAATCTTTCCAATAACCTTACTTTTTGTTACTAGCACTATTAACCCTTTGCACTCGAATGTCGCCGCATTTGCGCCATTACATATGTTAAGACTAACTCGAATGGCGCCGCATTTGCGCCACGCTTATTTTTCTCACTCAGCACTCTTGATTCTTAGGTAATGTTTATGTTAGATAATTATTTCTTTCTTTTGGTCTTGAATATAAGCTACAATATGCTTTATTACAATATATGTAAAAATAAATTAATTTCTTTAGCTGCAGCGACCGCATTTTTCTTAAACATTAATGCATTCACTTTTTACAAAAAAAGCTCTCGAGTTGTTGGTTGCTACTTTTGTTTTTTAGGCTCGAGTGCAAAGGGTTAAAAATCCAAAAACTGAAATATTTGCGCTTGGACTTTCTGTTCTTTGCAGTGTATTTTATATTCGCTAATTTTCCTCTAGTTTTTGATTGGGGCAGCACACAAGAGTCTTGTCTGTACTGTAGGGTCGTTGTTATTGTGGAGCATTTTGTAGAATTTTTATTTTTTTTATTTTTTTATTTATACATATGTATGTATTTTATCTATGGTCCGGCTGTGCTGGACGTCGCTTCGTCGTCAGTTTTTATTTGTTTGTGGCTTGCATTCTTTTTAATTTTATACACATATGCTTGCCTTTTTTTCCGTCGAATTTTGATTTTATTCTTTTTTTGTCGAGCCGGCAAATTTGTTTATATTCATTTAATAATGTATTTGTTTATTTGCTTAAATTTAATTAAATTGCGTTTAACTTGTTGTTTGCTTAAACAAAATTTTCTGCTTATTTTGCTCTACAATTTGTATATAATTATCAAATGTTCTTTGTTATCTTATCTAAAATTTTGTAACTATTTTTGTTGGTTTGGGTTTTTATTAAATTGCAGACAAAAATGTGTAGCATACGTTTAGGCTGAGTTTTAAACTGCTTGCATTGCAGTCAATTTAAAGCGCTGTGGCTGGCAAAAGCTGGCTGCTGTGAATTTTCTACAGACAAGAAAGCTTGAAGGTTATTTGATTTCCCACAGTTGGTAAAAAATAAACATTTGTTGTTTGTTGAGACATTTAGCAGTTTGTTTGGAAATTTTCTTTAAGATTGCTCTAGCTGAAAAAATACGTTTCTGTACATTGGCTTTGATTATTTCTTAGTTTCCATTCATATTTTCCAAGGCTACGCCACTGGCAAATGGTAGTTTAAAGTCGTGACAGTTATGGATAGGCTCGACGGTTAGCACCAGTGACGTATCCACGGGGGAATTTCGCGTGTGAACCCCCCACCAAATTTGGAAACATGGGCTAGTCTCACAAAAATTGATATATCCTTATAGCTAAATCGATTTTATTCTGTGATTGTGCAGTTTTGCGTTAATACATTATTAACAATATTTGCCTTAACGACATATATTCTTAATTATATATATATAAGTTCCTTTAACTCCGGGTAAAGCGTAGGGCCAAAACAAAAGAATTGAAGGCCGACCGATTTTTTGCAAGTTGTTTAAGGCTATTCCAGTCTGTATGGGAGTCCCGAAGGTCAGCATACACCATGCGACGCCAAGAGGTTGTTGGTCTTCCACGGCTTCTTGCGCCTTGCGGGTTCCATGAAAGCGCAGCTCTACAGATTTCGCAGGTGTCTTTGCGAAGGGTGTGTCCGATCCACCCGAAACGGCGGCGTTTGATTATTAATTCAATAGGAAGCTCATTAGTGGCTTTCAGTAATTCCGCATTAGAAATGGTGCGTGGTCACCAAATCCTTAAGATTTTACGTAAGCACGAGTTGACAAAGGCTTGCAGTTTCCGTATCAGGGCCGATGTAAGCGACCAGGACTCGCAAGCATATAACAGGACGGATTTTACGTTGGAGTTAAAAATCCGAAGTTTCGTCTTGACCGATATCGCGTTAGATGACCAGATGTTGTTTAGTAGTGCAAAGGCACCGCGGGCTTTGTTTATACGGTTGGCGATGTTAGCGGATAAACCGCCTGCTGCAGTTATTTTGCTGCAAAGGTAGCAAAAATCCTGTTTGAGATTGAGTTCTTTCCCGTACACTGTGAAACTTGGGACGTTATTATCGTCGCAGTTCGAGATAAATTCGGTCTTGTTAACGTTTATTTTCAAGCCGAACTCGTCAGCGCGAGCGCTGAGCTGATCCAGGTTCAACTGCAGGTCCGACCTTTTGACGGCAAGGAGGGCGATCTCGTCGGCGTATGCTAATTCTTCAAGATGTTCGTTAAAATTCCAGGGTACACCATGTTTTCCTGTTAATGCTGTGTTCAACACGTCGTCGAGAACAATAAGGAACAACAGCGGAGACATGAGGCAACCCTGCTTTACGCCGGTTTTGGTGCAAATCGGGTCGGATAGTTGTTTGTTGTGTAAAACTCTGCATTCAAACCCATCATAGTGAGCTTTGATGATGTTAATTAATGACAACCCTCGAGGAGGTATTCTTAATAACAATGAAATATACCTTTTGATGAAAAAGTTTCCGGAAAGGATCACGCGGTAAATGAATCGGAATATTTCTTTTTTTATTAGGTTGGTAGGACTGTTTTTGACATCATGTCATAATTTGAGCTTGATCCAATTATCCATACACTTCTGGTAGGCCTGGGCAATGTTTTTGGCACGCGACGCGTTTTATGCCCAAAACTTCAACCAAAATGTGTTCGGCTGATCCATATGAGAGGCCAAGGTCTAAAGCAATCTCACGAATACCGACACTACGATTTTCGAGCACAATTTTTTTTTACTGCGACCGATTCATTTTGCGCGCGCCTTTTAAAAAACGCCTTTCCGGAAACTTTTTGATCTTAAGGTACATAGTATACCAGAGTATATATCAAGCATTACGTTAAATTTTATTAGCAGTTTTACTTGCTCAAAAAATAATTATTGTTAAGGTCAGTTTCACGAGGTTGTATATTTTCAATGACTATAAAACAGTCAGTTGATGACCCGCAGGGTTGTCATAAAAACCTCGTGTATTGAACGGAAAAACTATTCAAATTTATTCTGTAAAAACCTGAAACTAAAAGTTGCAAAAAAAGTTTTCTACAATTTATTTTGTTGCATAAGCTAATAATAAATTTAATTTCTTTAATGGAATTAGTTTTTATAAATAGCAACTCTTTGCTGTAATTCTCGTTAGAGCGCATTTACTTGGAAATAATATGAAATAATAAAACTTTTTAAGTGCATATAATTAGTCATTATTATTAAGTGGCCTAATCTTGAGTCAGTAGAAATTCATTCTGAAATTTCCATGACTCACAGCAGGGATGGGAACATGCCCAAAATCAAATATTTTTGGTTGCTTCCTGTGGCGGTTCACCGATCGCAATGCAATGCAATTACTCTCTATCACTCTCTTAGCTAAAGCAGTTTGCTCTTAAGTTTACTCTCTTGAGTTTGCTTTCCAGTTATGTATATGCGGCTCCTCTGATGTCATGCCAAAGCTATGCGACTGTTTGGCTGACACTGTAAAAAAAAGCTGCATAGGGTTCTTATCTCTTAATTGCGTTGGCGTTCACGTCGACGCTGACGTCGACGCTGACGCTAACGTTGACATTGGCACTGCTTTTGAGTCTGGCCTAGTGCATTGTGCTTATTAGACTATTAATAATACTTTGTTTACACTCTATGTCAAAAAGTAACATCAATTTTTGATGCAGCCTGCAAAGAAAAAACAGTCGTAAAAAAAGTTTTGAAAATAAACTTTTAGATAAGATTTTAATGGAAATTTTTCTATTGGGTTTTATATCCGTGACATGGTCAATGTTTTCTAATTATTTTGTAGCAAACTTGCAATAATTTCTAGTAATTTTTGGCAAATCATAGTTGTTTGCCCATAATACTGAGACCCCGTCATGTGCGTGATGTTCCCAAAAAGTAAATGAAATAACTTAAGCAAATAAGCTTCTAGACAAACGGCCTTAATTTTGGTAGCTATCGGCTATAATTCCAGAAGTTTCTGGTATCTGGTTTTAACAAAACTTGCATCCATATATGGGTTATGAAAAAATTAAAGTGACGACTAGAAAACGGCCAAAAAGTTGTATAAATAGCTTGATTTTTGTAAAGTTTTTGGTGAGGGGTATCTGAAAGCGACAAATTGTTAGCTCTTACTTTCGAAGCTACGGTGGATATATGAGCTGATAAAAGCTTGATCTGTCTGAAAAAAGCAATATATGGCTCTCTAACTGCTATAATCTTTGTATAGTATGCACAGACATAGCTATACCGACACTACTCAAGAATATAGGCTCTTCCATTTTGGCGTAACGTTACATAGACAATAATCATAGCCAAAGGAAAGGCAGAGTTTTCAAAAGTTTTTATATTTTTATACATTTTACCACCCCAAAACAAAAAAAAAAAAAAATTGAAAATCGCGAGCTTGGCATTTTTTGCTAGGAGATTAATCTACCTGACAAAAAATCTAAATATCCATCTGAAGTTTTGGCACAAAGGAACTAATTCAATGCCCTAGACGACACAACTACTGAAATCTACAAAAAAAATCTTCAGAATTCACCCCACCTGCTTGTACTGGGCTAGTAAGTAAAAAATGTGTAAAAAAATGATATAGGAAAAAAAAACACTTGGCGTAAAAAATAGTAGTGGGCATATTGGACAAGTTTACTGGCTTAAAATTAAAAAATATATATACTAGTGAGCCCGGCAGACGTTGTCCTGCCCAAACTTTTTGAATACTTTTAAAGTGTATAAACATCGTAAGATTCTCTATTTAGCTTATCTAACAATCATAAGATTTTTGGATTATTTGACTTTCAAGACACTGTAAAAAGCCGTATGAACGAATTTAAGTATTCTTAAGAGAGCTCGCATCTCTAATAAATTCATGTCCCACAGTAACTACATCTCAACCCCTTTGCGACTACGCTTCTGTCTGCACTCAATATCCAAAACCCGGTGTTGAACAATTTCCTACTATGCTATATTCACGATATTCACAAAAATGCGTATATCTCACGAACCAATACACATAATCACATGGGAATAAGCTTAAAACATCCGTATTGACAACTTCTAACACACGCAAAAATCATATTTATAATTATACAACGCGTTCATGAGAACACCTGTAACATGTAAAATATAAGTTTCTTTTATATATATAGATTGGTCAATTTAGTAACTTAATAAATTAAAAAGCTTTCTATTTTTATAATATTTAATTTAAACAAACTTAGAAAATTAATTTTGACTTTCATTTTAATTACTTGAAATGTATTAGACTTTTTGAGAGAATAACGATAATAGCTATAAGGCTAATAAATTATAAATAGAAAATGCGCTAAGAATGGCGAAAACTGGTCAAAACTATACAATTGATTCTTAACTTCGTAGCCAGATTTCTGTTGTACTTTTAGCTTAGTGTGACCAACTCAATTTTGAGCGAAACCGGAACATTTTCTTAAAAAAAATATTAACATCCGAAACACTTGAAAACCGGTATTAGAATTTTTAGGTTTTTCTTTAAAATATTTGTAAAAATTAACACATTCGTGCTATGAAAATCTGGGCCACCCGAAGAAAGTTATTGGGACACTGGGACGTTGCTTTTAAAATTGGGCTGTGTCCTGGTTTTTCGGGCTCACACTAATCATATTGGACCTTTCTAAAAATGCTTCTAAATATATTTTATGGGGTCTAAGGCGCTTTCTTTCGCCTCTTGCAGACATTAACATGAATTTTTGTAACTCTGTTAGAGGGTGTAAAAAAAAGAAGATTTATATAGGGTGGGTCATCTGTTGGTTTGGTTGTTAAACACTCATAATTCGGAACGTACCTATCCAAAGTAGATGTTCTTGTACATATAGTATGTCAAGTTCAATTTTAGTCACGGATGGTTTAACAATCCAAGAACGCGTAAAAGTGCTATGAAAATGATCGTTCTATGAAAAAAACATACTTGAGACCACTGTCGACGAGCCGCCGGAAAGAATTACACCTTGCTGGGACTTTGCGTTTAATTTGGGCTGCGCATCTGGTTTCCTCAGTAGTTAATACTTTTACGTGACCATAAAATTAAGCTGTGAGCTGTGCGTTCGTTAGCCCGCGACTATACTTCTTTGCACCAGTCCGCAACTACTTGCTTTCAAAGCAGTTAATGCTTTTACTTGATCATAAAATTGAGGTGTGAGCTGTGCTGAGTTAAACGCGCTCTTCGTTAGCCCGCGAATATACTTTTTTGCACCAGTTCCCAACTACTTGCTTTCAAAGTCGTTAATACTTTCACGTGAGCATAAAATTCCTGTAGAGAAGTTCAGGTTTACAAGAATCAAACGACGCACCATTCATCAAACAAAATTTGTGCGAAAATTACGATGTTTATATACACTGTAGAGCCAATCGCGACGGCCATTCGGGCGATATTATTTTTCATACATAAATGAGTAGTTTCAAATTTGCATTTGCCATAAAAATTTCTCAAATGTTGTTGGAAAAAAATACGATTAAAATGCAATTAACCAAACAAACCAACAGACGGCCCACCCTATACCTTTAAGCTTTATAATTCTTTAGTATCTTTCAGTTTCTTCATTAAAGGTTGTTCACAGAAGCGAAAAGAAAAAGTATATTTTTTATTGGATTTATCCATTGAAACATAACGCTGCAAATCTTTTAATCATTTAATTTTAAGCTTTTAAAGAACGTTCTAGATTTGTGTCAAATTTTTTGGATATTTTTGTAATATAAAAATTTAGTTTTAGTTTCTTTGGAGCTCGTTTAATTTTGTTGGTTTCGAAAAACTTTTAAAGGGTATATTATAAGCGGCACCCCCCACAAAACCGATTTGCTTTCAACATTATAGTTTATTTTTTTTATGTTATTACTTAGACGGCAATCAGCTGTTGAACGTGCACGGAATTAATTTGCATTTCATTTTCGTTAAGAATTTGGTTAATTTGCGTTTGTTTTTTTTGGTAAACAATTTATTAGTTTAAATTTGGTTGCATTAATATTAGTACAAACTGTAATTAATAAAAATAAATAAACAACGTAGCTTGTTTACGCAGACACACACACAAACACACACACAGATAAACACACGCACATACGCACGCACTTGATTAGATACACTCGAAAAAAAAGGGTTTAAGAAAATTTAATTGATTGCTTTTTATTGTTGCTCCGAATTTGTAGCTCCTCCAAACTCCTTTTGTTCTTGTGTTGTTGTTGTTGTCGTCATGTTGCGTTTCAATGTAAACACGCCCGTGCCCGCATCATTATCCAAAGGTTGAGCTATAATCGTGGACGTAGTGCTCTGTAAGGAGTTCAATAGTTCAATATTTGGCTCACTACGACGGCTTGCTGCTGGCTTTTCTAAGACTTACGCCATTTTTGGTTTCCTCAGGACTCCAAGAAGTCTTATCATCCAAATCCTTTGAGCAACAGCAACCCATTTTGTTATATCAAAAAAAAGATCGTCACTTGTCTAATATTCTAATTATTATGGGCCTTTGGCTCTTGTTGTTTTTACTTGGCGCGTTTGTCAGCGAATGGAACTCGATATATGCCGGTGCGCAACTGTTAGCCAGAACCAACCGACAGAGTTGTGGCCTCCCAGGCCCCACCAAAAAAAAAGTTAACGTTTACGTCGACGTTGACGTCAGCGTCGCTGTCGACGCCGGCAGCAATTGTAGCAATTGTGCCGTAGGTTGTCATCGCTCATATCAATCCCAGAAATATGTCTCAGCGTCGTGCTCATAAGTGGGTTCTATACACAGCAACTTCTATAGTATATATATATAGTATATAGTATGTTATAAAACAAAAAGTAAGAAAAGAAAAACAAAAGTATATTGCACATTGCCATTCAAACAAGAAAGAAAAAAAACCTCATACGATGACTCGTTTTGTTTATTAAAGGCTTTTTGAGTTTCGCTTTTGTTTTCAATAGGAACACTTACTCACTTGCCGCCCACTTCACATACATTTGTGATTACCAAATTAACTGTAAATAGCCTACACTGAGCGACTTCTGGGCTAAAACTATTTGGCTAATCTGGTTAAAGGGGGGCTTATAAAACGAATTCCCCGAAATCGCTATGGGCGGCTTTATAGAAGTTGGGAAAAAGCTACTCCAATTATTATCAAGGGAAGAAAGTACTACAGATGGGTTAAGGTCGAATATTCGTTGGCATCCACGATTTTATTAGTATTCCGAATTTCCCGCAGGAAAATGTCATCATATACTCAAATTATTATCAAATTTGCGTTTGAAGTACTCAAAGCAAGAACGTACTAAAGATGGGATTGAAAGGGATGTCCGATGGCATCGTTGCGATTATGAAATTTCCGATGGTCCCGAAGTTATTGATGGAACCCGAAACACAACAGAAAGTTGTCATTTGAGAAAAAATATTTTCGAAATATGTAAAGAGTTGGAAAGGTAAGGTGTCTGTTTCGGGACAGACCAGTATGGCATTCAAAGGATATTTTATGGCATTTATTTTTTAAAATTAATTTCGTTCAAATGTTGGCCGCAACTGCGTTTGAAATGGTCCATCCTGAAGGTCCAATTCTCCATGACTCGTTCAAGTATTTCCACTGGTATTTGGCCAATAACACGAGAAATGTTGGCTTCCAAGGCCTCAATCGTTGCTGGTTTGTCCACGTAAACTTTTGACTTTACGTAACCCCAAAGAAAAAAGTCGAGCGGTGTGATATCGCACGATCTTGGCGGCTAATGTACGGGTCCAATAGAGCCATTGTTTCATTGGCAATGTGGACCGGAGCACCATCCTGTTGGAACCAAATGTCGTCGAGATCACGGGCAACACTTTCAGGCAGCAAAAAGTCCGTTAACACGGTCCGATAGCGTGCGCCATTGATAGTAACGTCCGCACCTTGCTCATTTTTAAAAAAATACGAACCAATGATTCCACCAGCCCACAGACCGCACCAAACCGTTGTTTTTCTTGGATGTAATGGCAGCTGGTGAACCTCTTCGGGTTGATCTTCTCCCCAAATACGGCAATTTTGCTTATTCACGAAGCCGTGGAGCCAAAAGTGGGCCTCATCACTGAACAAAATTTTGGTCGAAAATAACGGATCTTCATCGATTTTACCAAGAGCCCATTCACTAAATCGGCGACGTGCAGGAAGGTCATTTGGCTTCAATTCTCGCCTGAGTTGAATTTTGTATGCTTTCAAGCCGAGATCCAAATGTAAAAAGCGCCAGGTGTTTGAATACGACAGGCCAAGTGATGTGAGCTCCATGATGTTTCAGGGGTATCTAAAGAAATGGGCATTATTGTGAGGAATAAAGCAACATTATAACGTCTTATAAGAACCACATCCAAGCACTATTTCGGTGCACCACATGCATTAAAAGGGTACCCTATGCAGCTCTAGGAAGAAAGCGGACTCGATTGGATCCAGGTTTTAGGGGTATCTAAAGAAATGGGCAGTATTGTGAGGAAAAAGCAACATTATAACGTCTTATAAGAACCACATCCAGGGACTCTTTCGATGCACCACATGCATTAAAAGGCTACCCTATGCAGCTCTAGAAAGAAAGCGGACTCGATTAGATTTATCCAGGTTCCAGGTGTATCTAAAGAAATGAACAGTATTGTGAGGAGAAAAGCAACATTATAGCGTCTCATAAGAACCACATCTAAGTACTATTTCGGTGCACCACATGCATTAAAAGGGTACCCTATACAGCTCTAGAAAAAAAGCGGACTTGATTGGATTCAACCAGGTTCCAGGGGTATCTAAAGAAATGGGCAATATTGTGAGGATTAAAGCAACATTATAACGTCTTATAAGAACCACATTCAGGGACTCTTTCGGTGCACCACATGCATTAAAAGGTTACCCTATGCAGCTCTAGGAAGAAATCGGACTCGATTGGACTACTCCAGAGAAACTCAGATGTCAGTTCAGCGGGGTTCACAGAGCATCTTAAGAGTTGGGCAGCTTTATGAGGACGAAAGCTGCATTCTAACGTCCTATAAGAATCACATCCAGATACATGTTCCAATTAAAGCTTAAAACAAGGGCAAGAGGCTCTTATACGGAACGGTGTCAGTAAGTTTCTTCTGCTGCAAAAGACACTTTTGTTACTGCTCTGGAAGACTCTTCTGCAAAACGACAATTTCATTTATTACGAAGCCATTTTGAGAAATAATTATAATTCGTTCCTCTTGTTCTAATATATTTTGGGTACATTTATCTAAAGATAAATTTTATACTTTGCTTAAAATGAATAAACATCTATGTCTCTAGCACTGAATACGACTGCTATCTAGAGATTAAGGTGAGATTGCAATTAAGTGACTAAAGTGAATCACTAAAAAAATTTCTATAATAATATAAGCATAATAACTTTGTTGGTCGGAGATGAAAAGCTTAACTCAACTGCTTTTAAATATGTCTAAAGTTGCACCAAGCAAGCAGTGCAATTGAGCTTATTAGCGCTTAAACTGCTTACTGGGCTTATAATGAGAGCTGGCAGGTTATGCTGCTGGTAATTGGTGATCCTAGTATTTGTTTCGCACTAATTCTATTAATAATATAAAACATAAAATAAGTCTATTTAAATTTTCATAGAATACTACAAAGCATTTTCTATGGAACTTATAACTTAAGCATACAAGCACCTGCTTCCTTATCGCTTGAATACGTAAATTTCCAAATCTATAGAATCAAAGGCGCTACCTTAGTTTGAAAGCAGTAAAGTGTTCAAATATATGTCAAACTGCTTTCGAATATTAATGTAATTTGTAGAACCCATGTCGGCTTTGCCGAAGTTGCTTATATATCGAGTTTACTGATAAGCCTGCCACTCATAAATAGTAAATATAACAAAAACTAATGCGATATAATAAATAAATTTATCGTAGCAATGTGTGACAATGTGTGCTTGATGATGATATGGATGGGTGTGGGTATCTTCATTCTGGAATATTTTTTTTTTTTTTTTTGAGTGTTATCTAATTGGCAAACGAGTGACACGAGTGTGTGGGGGCTATAAAAGTGTGATAGTAGATTACTTTTTCATTTATTTAACCGAAAAATGAAAAACTCTTTAGTTGTTAAGAATTTTCTAGTCGGCTATAGTAAAAATAAATTTGAATGATTGATAAAGCTGTTAATTATTATTATGTAAGAGACAGTAAGACTGGGTAGACCGTAGAGTCGATACAGTCATCGCTATTACACTGCTTACAAACAGCTCACACTGCTTTGTGGGCAGTGGCAAGCAGTGCTAGCACAATTTGAATGCAGAATTGCAGAAAATCGTAGGACTTCAGCATGCAGTCTATTCATTTCTTAAAAAAAAAAAAAAAAATTATCTTAAGACAGATTAAAGGCGAATTTACAAAAAAGAATTTCATAGTTAGAGGCCTAATTATTCCAGCATTTGCAGCAACAATATTAAGCTAATCATTGTCATTGTGTGGCCATGACAACCCGTTTTTGGGTTAGGTCCGACCTCAGCAGCTCTCGCCAGGGGCGTCTGCTTTGCGCGCGCCTTCTCCAATTCGAAATACCAAAGGAGGATAGGTTCTCCACTTGATCTTTCCATCGGAGTCGTGGTCGTCCCCTTCGTCTTCCTGCGTCGACTTTCGCTTCGAATACCTTTTTCGCTGGACCATCGTTATCCATACGTACGACATGCCTGAGTCAGCGCAGACGTTGTATTGTGATGCGCTGGACAACATCGTAGAGCTCTTGGTTCATAAGTATGCGATAGTCGTCCTCAAATCGGACGGAACCGATGATTTTCGAAGAATTTTCCTCTCAAACACCCCAAGAACGGATGCATCTGTTCGTGACACAGCGGTCCCGATGATATCGATATCATCAGCGTATGGAAGAAGCTGGACACTCTTGTAAAAAATAGTGCCATTGCGATGTATACCGGCCTTACGCAGTACCCCTTCCATCACGAAATTGAAGAGGTCGCCTGATAGAGGGTCGCCTTGTCTAAAACCTCGAGCAGTATTGAAAGGTTCGGAGAGGTCCGTTCCTACCTTGACAGACGAATCAGTTTTGCAGGAATACCGAACTCAGACATGGTGGTGTATAGGCGATCTCTTATCGGGCTTTCGAATGCAGCTTTGTAATCGATGAAGAGATGATGGTTATCGATCTATTTTTCGTGGGTCTTTTCCAGAGTTTTGGCGTAGAGTGAAGATCTGGTCTGTGGTGGACTTACCAGGTCTGAAGCCGCACTGATAGGGTCCGATCAGTGTGTTGGCATATGGCTTCAGTCTTTCACATAATACGCTCGACCGGATCTTGTATGAGATGGCAATAAGACTGATTCCCCGGTAGTTGGCACATATCGTCGGGTCACCCTTCTTCAGTACAGGACAAAGGACACTGAGCTTCCAATCGTCGGGCATGCTTTCCTCTAGCCATATTTTGCATAGGAGCTGATGCATGCACCCTATCAGCTCATCGCCACCAGCCTTAAACAACTCTGCAGGCAGTTCATTAGCACCGGATACTTTGTTGTTTTGGAGCCACATTATTGCAACTTGGGCTTCTTCTTGGCTAGGTGGTGGGACACACATATTATCGTTTGTCGGTAGTATCGGGTTGTTTTCCCCAATGGCGGCATTTGTAGCGTCGTCGCTTGCAAGCAGCTTGGAGAAATGTTCCTTCCATTACCTCAGCGTCCACTGCATATATGTAACCGGTTTCCCATATGCGGCTCGGCAGTTGGATGCTCCGGGCTTAAAAACTTGGCTTAAACGGTTGACTTTTTGGTAGAACTTTTGAGCGTCATTTCTGCCCGTAACACCTCGAGATCCTTACGATCGCGCTTTTCTTGTTCCCGTTTCTTCCGTCTGAAAAGGCATCTCTCTTCCTGTCTCTTCTCTCTGTAGGTTTCCAATATAACACGCGTTGCGGCAGACTGCAGTGTTCTTTTATAGGTTATTTTGTTAGTCTTTCGGCAGAATGTCCATTATCTCATGAATTGCAAGTCTGTCCCTAAGGACTTAGTTACACATGAAAAATCTGTTTGAATTTTTTTACTTGGCATTTTTGATCCATGAATTTTGAGTTCTTTTATACACTTTTAATGGAGTTTGCTAAAATGGAGCGTCGAATGGAATGTCCGTGGGCTAATAACATTCAGAATTAACATTCAAAAGTAACAATTTTCCAGAACTGAAAGTCATTTGCTCAATCCGGTTTGTCATATTGTATTCGCCATTTTGTATTTTTTAAATCCAAATTATCATCGACCCTAAATCGTGTATATTACAATTTTCATTACAATATATTTTTTAAAACTTTAAACATCATTTTGGTTTTTAAAAATCAGATAATAGACTCCTAAATCTTACGAAGGATAAAAAACTGTGTCGTATATTAAATTATTTTTACCAAAATTACTTTTTCATATAGATAAAAATATTGTAAGCCAAATTAACTTAGATATAAGATATGCGATCTAATATATGGTATGGATATAGAGACGACGCAAACAATTGAGGCTTAATTTTAAGCTAACGAACGGAAAATTTTGCATGTATCAAAAAAAAAAAAAAAATAATTCATTTATTTACATTAATTTATTGCTGTTTTTTGTATAGAAGCAAATTTTTACAGTGCAAATTGAAACGTGTTGGACTTGATGATGATAAGACGCATTATATTTGCACAGCTTTTTTGAACAATCTGGCAATGCCTAGCCTTGCATGATTTTATTTAATAAAAATTCTTTATTAATTAAAACAAATATGATTTATAAATTTAAACATATCTTTAGTAGAGTTGCCTATATCGTATTTACTTGCTGTCAGGGGATGGTATAGAAAACAATTTCTGTACAATTCCAATTATTTTCGAGACGGTTTTAAATCTCTAATAAATTTGCTCAAACAAAATTATTAATAGAAAATTACTTTTTTAAAAGGGTTATTTAATTTTTGAGCTATCCGTAGCTAAACAGTTTAATAATTTTTTTAATTTAGCTCAATGTAGAATAGTAAAAGTATAAAATACTCTTTCTATACTATAAATGGGAGCCCAAGACTTTATTTAGCCAATCTTTTTTGGTCACTCACTTGTTAATATGACCACCATTAATAATATTGTTAATCTATAAATATTTCTGGACTCTCTTGTTTTGTTTAAAACCCAGACTATCTACACTCTTTGCACTTTCACTGCAATTTATAGCCGTATTGTAAAAGATAAGATTAATTCCCCATGCATTGACCTTCATACAAGTTAGTGCGATTAGAGTGGCCCCTATTCAACTCTGGAACAAGGGAAATGCCAAAGCAGTTAGAAATGAGGTTATACTACGTATCTTGTTCTATAAACACAATCAAAAAAGGGTTATAATTAAATCACAGTCATTGTAAGATAAGCCGCAAAAAAAAAAAAAAATATTTATGAAAACACCCCGCGATAATTAAAACATAAAAGCCGGCGGAGTCATAGATTCGGTATGCAAATATACAGTGCAATTGATTGTTCGTGTTCAGGCTGGTTCATTAGCAGATACACTGAAAAAAAAAATGTTTACCTACCTAAAATAATTTCCTTTACAACACCTTATCTTTACAGATTCATAATGGCCAGATCTATGACAAAGATACCATCATACGCTCCCTATTGGCTGCCATGTCACCGCATGTCTTCATACCACAACATTGGCGTGCCGAGCGCCACTGCGTCATCTTCTTCACGGACAACTTTGAGGTGGCCGAAAATATACAATTGTTGGGCAGAAATGCACAACTGCCCGATGGCTTTCGTTTGAATCCGCGCGTACGCCATGGCATACCGCTGGTCACTATCGATGATGCTATAAAGGAGCGCATGAAAACTACCATGGGCAAGCGTTACAACATACAGACTAAGGCATTGGATTTATCACGTTTTCATGCCGATCCCGAGTTGAAATCCATCTTTTGCCCACTCTTTCGTGCAAATGTAATGAGCGCTGCATTGGATATCATATACGAGAATATACCAGATGTGGAGGCCATCAATTTGAATGAGAATAATATATCCAGCATGGAGGCTTTTAAAGCCGTGGACAAGCGTTTGCCACATTTGAAGATACTCTACTTGGGCGATAATAAGGTAAGTGATTTTATTCTATGAGTAAATAAAGCGTTTCGTTTGCTTAATTGTTTCACGTTTAAGGCACTCCCAAAAATTGTACATATTTTGAAAGATTTTAGAACTGTGTGTTAAAAAAGACTTTTTATTAACCATTTTTCAAGCCCTGTATTTAAAATCGAACTTTTTGAGTGTTGTTCTAAGAAAGTGTATACCAAATTGATCAGCATGACAAGAAAAATCGATTTATTTATTCATGTTTAAAGCCCTCCTGGAAGATCCAGAAAACGATGATAATGTTTTGACCACTGCGTTTTTTTTATAAACTAAAAGTTCAAAGAACATGAAATTTTTCCTTGTAATAGAAACAGTGTCAATCATAGAATAGGATCAAAAATTTCAATTAACTAAACTCATTCGGTCAAAAACATTTTTTCAAACTTTATTTTATAAATATCGGTGCATTTAAAATATTTTAATATATACAGAATATCCTATTTTTATTTTTTTTTTTGTCTTTCAATAAAATCCGACAATCTGCAAATTGGCAGCATAATTTAACGACTTAATAATGTACGTGCTTCTGTTCATAATTTCTTAAGCTTTTTGCTAAAATTTCCTATATTCTAGAGATGATCTTGGTGTGATCTTATACGTATCTCAATGCTTAAATGCAGTTGGTCAGTTTGTCGAGTAACTTCGAAGACACCAATTGTTCGCTTTGAATTATTTTTACGAAACATACCGAATTTTGTATAAAAATCGGTTTTTTGGACCATTGGTATATGGTCTTCCGATATTGATCAAATTTCGTTCAGAGCTTATGTACTCTAAAAAACCGATGAATGCCATCTTTGGTTATGATACATTCTTTCATAGACTAACGAATTGTATACCCCCCGATATCGAAAAAATAAAATAAACTTGTCTACCCTGACATAATAACGAATCTAATTTGCAAATTTGGTGCCTCTAGATTTGACTATCTCTGAGATCTAGACGTTATACAGACAGACAGATGTACATGGTTATATCGACTTCTCTAGTCACCCTGATTATATTTTAGATAACTTTAGTGAGTCTCCGACGATTCCTTCTATATGTTACATACATTTTCGGTACAGTGTATAAAAACGCCCAATAAAACAAATACAAAATATGAACTCACTTCAACCTTACCTTTATTGTTTTTACCTTTCTTGCATTATTTTGTTGAAGCATTAAAATTTTAGATCAAGAAGTAAGGTATGAGAGGAAGTAATACACTGTAAAAGACGGAGTGTCTGAGTAAACACATATTTATTACGCAGAACTTTTAATGTCTATCTGCCATAATTTTTTGGTTCCAAAATAAGTTGCTGCACATTGGTTTTGCTTGTGGCGTCTGTTATTCAGCTGGCGCCATCTAGTGTTAACCGCTGGCAACTAAAAACAAACAAAGGGTATAATAAGTTCGTGCAAATGTATGTAACTGGTAGAAGGACGCATTATAGATCCATTAAAAACATATTCTTGATCAGCGTCAACAGCTAAGTCGATATAGTAATGTCTGTCTGCCCGTGAGTGTGTCTGTTCGTATGACGGAAAGAATCTCCGAGTCTATAAGAGCTATGGAACTCCAATTTTACTAGGCAGATTATGTTACCGATTTATTCCGATATCTTTTCCCGTTTCCTCGTTGTAGAATTTCGCGGTTTATACACACACTAAAAAAACATCGGATGGCCTATACGCCATGATTTAAGAAATAGTGTTCCGTGGAATTTTTGAAATTGAGTGAAAACTTTAAAAGATATTAGTAAAACTAGGTATATTGAAGTATCTACGTACTCTGATATTAAATACCAAACGTAATTGATAAGAACTATCAATAGTGTATTGAAGTTGGAAGAATAAATAGTAATAAAGTACTCGCACAGTATATATGTAAGTGCTCGTCGTGTGCTAAGGTTTCAGGATTTGCGACAAGTGGCTTCAGCGTCTACTATGCAAAGATTGCATCTCAGAGAAGACTTAGAGATTAGAAAAGTCGAATAGGAGAGGGACATAAGGCGTAGACGACGAAGCAGTCAACACTTAAAAGTTCGGCGACAAAAGCAAGCTCTGAACGCAACAGAGAGAAGACATAGAATTTAGGAAAACTATGCAGGAAATACTATGCATGGAAGACAGATCAGGGAAACTTGGACTTGAGCATTGCAGGGAGAGTGATACACTGCTTAGATCGTAAAGTACACGCTGAAGATTTCAGGCGAGAAGAGCAAGTAAGGAACATGTCGCGTGGAACATAGCTCAGAGAAAACTTGGAGTCAAGGACGTAGAGCAAGAACATGCCCACTGCAGAGTGGGTAGGTTAGGCGAGAAGCGCAAGTAAGGAAAACAGACTAGGGCTGACCCAACATATAATTTAGTTGAGCAGGCAAGAGATGCAATAAGTTGGAGAATGCCAAGATACGGTCACGCACCGTAATGGCAAATGGACATCTTATTTTTATTTGCCTCTAAATCTATTTCCTTCAACACATAGTGAATTAGAAAACTAAATGATATGTACAGCTACTGTATTGGAAAGGGACGTCCAGGCAAAAAATGAGGAGACGTCCAGGAGACGGACAGCAACGTTTGAATATAATCAAAGATTTTGATTCAGAGGATTGTCTTCTTCCACCATTTATGCCGAAACGAAGGGAAAGTGTACGGAGAGCTAAACAAAAACCGTTAAGACCGAATTAAGAAACTTTAAAGGAAGTTTGTAGAATATATCGGGCTTTTCAATAGGGATGCGACAAAAGTACACCGATAGGGTCAGCAAACGACGCCATTTTTTTCCGCTCTCTTGACATTTCTCTTCAGTAAGGTTTGCCATTTCATAATGGAAAGATATACGAACCAACAACCAGTCGAAATTATTAAAATTTACTACCGAAATTCGGAGTCAGTGGCCTCAACTTTAAGAGCGCTACGTCCAATTTATGGTCGTCAAATTGTCCTGCCAGATCAACAGCGTCTAGTGGAAAAATTTGAATAAACTGGCACAGTACAAAATGTTCCCGTGCCAGTGAGACAAAAAGGTGCTCGTAGTGTCGAGAATATTGCTGCCGCTAGCTCATCAATTGAGGAAGACCCAAATCAGTCTCTCACGTCGTTCTTAAGCGTTGGACATCTCTGTGACGTCGTTGTGGCGAATTTTGCGAAAAGATCTTGGCCTACATCCTTACAAGATCAAATTGACGCAAGAACTGAAGCCGCTTGACCACCAGAAGCGTCATATGTTCGTGAATTGGGCTGAGCAACAACTTAAAAATCATCCGGATTTTCATCGAAAAAACATCTTCAGTTATGTGGATTATTTCTGTCTGAATGGCTTCGTCAATAAGCAAAATATGCGTTATTGATCAGGCAGCAATCCACCCGTACTCCATGAGTCACCATTGCATACCGTAAAAATTACGGTTTGGTGCGGTTTATGGGCCGGCGTCGTTATTGGGCCGTACTTCTTTCGTGATGATCAAGACCGGCACGTTACTGTGAATAGGAATCGCTTCCGCTCAATGATAAATTGGATGATATGCGCTTGGACAATATGTGGTTTCAAGAGGACGGCACCACAGGCCACACAGCGAATGTCACAATCAATTTATTGAAAACCAAGTTTGGTGAACGTGTTATCTGACGAAATGGTCCAGTCAATTGGCCGCCTCGGTCGTGCGATTTGACGCCGTTAGACTATTCCATGTGGGGCTTGCTCTCCCATGAGAGTGAAATTGACGACTTAGTTTGCCATGATGAGGGTTATAGAGCAGGGAGTTCTTTAGTTATTTATATGAAGTCTTTAATTTTTGTTTGGTCTGCGTAGGCTATAGCTTTTGACAAACTCTTGGTTTATTTTTGCTCTCAACCCATTACCTGCTTCTTTAAGCAATGCCTGATTTCTTCAGTTAAAAATTAAACAAGTAAACCAAAAGCTGTCCAAATTTAGCCAAATCGGCCCAAATCTTAAAATATTCGCAGTGTTATATAGTTACGAGATCAACAAACTTGCCATACTTCTCATAATCATAATCCTGTCAGCATAATCTTCTGGCGCAAACTTATTTGTAAAGGTGCATCTTAAAGGTGTTTGGCACTAATGTTCAAATTAAAAACAGAGCGAAGAATTTGAGTTCTTGCGGAAGTTATAGTCCACCAAAGACTGTAAAGCTAAAAAGAAAGGTTCTTAACTGGGAGGAAGATGCACATGATAGAGATTATTGGGGATGATGATAAAAGTTCAATCGATATAGATATTCGCCATTTAACGTTCGCCAAGCATACGCGCATCTTAACGACTGACGTGCATTGTACACCAGCCGCATCCTGACTGGAACATTACGCAAATAAAGTTTTATTATAGAAAACTATTTTAAACTATTTATACTAACTGCGCACTATCTTTTTAGCTACCTTCCCTGGCACATCTATTGGTCTTTCGTAATTTACCCATTGAGGAGCTGGTTTTGCGCAACAATCCCTGTCGTAACCGTTATAAGGATCCACAGCATTTTGTCAGGTATGTCAGCATTATGAACATGTTTATAATATGTGTTGCCGTTGCCTTTCTAGTGGCAGCCCGAGCACATGTCTACCAGAACAGCAGACCGCCAGATTGAAATCGCAACTGCAGCAGGCAACGTGGGAAACGCGAAAATATATAATAACCGCATTAGAGCCTTGGTAGCTCTAACTAAAGTGTTATACCACAAACAATTGTTTTAAACAATGCATGTGCAGAATTATGAATTGTTGTTGCTGTTGTTGTAAATAGCTCAAGCATTATAATTAAGAATGTATTAAGCGAGTTGTGCAAGTGCAAAAGTGCATTTTTAAGCAAGCAAAAGCATGTAATTAAATAAATTTTAATGTACAGGCCAAAAAGTGGCGCGTAAAGCACAGCAGAGTCCTTATAAAGTTTAAAAAAAAGAAAAAACTAAAAAAATGTAAACAAAAAGAAAAGAAAAAAAAAAACAAAATGTTATGTATAAAAAAAAAAAACAAAAAAATTGTTAAACATGCACGCAACCACCGAAGCGGCAAAGCTACACAATAACAGACTGTTAACTACCAACTGTAAACAGCCCGAAAGACTGTCAAATGCACAAGACAAACATAAACAAATATATAAATTGTTAACCAAACCAATAGAGGACAGTTGACAAGGCACAAAAAGTGTATGAGTGATAACTAATACAGGCACACAAACAATGACACACACATGCGCGAAGGCTCAGTGAAAAGCTTATATACACAGCTTATATACTCAGCAAGTGGCGTTGTGTTGTTTTGGCTAAAGTCTTTGTTGTTGCTACTGCCTGCTGCTGCTGCTGTCTGTTGAAAGCTTTATGGCATGACGTTTTTAGTTGGGCAGCGTCAGGCGCACAGTAAGGACCAAACCAACTGCAACGCAAGAGATTAAACGACTGACCGTACGTGACGTCACACACGACTTACATGCTGTGCGCCAACTGCAAGCTTTGTTAAGCACACCAACAAATTGAACGTGCATGCAAAAACATAGAGAGCGAGAGAGAGAGAAAAAGAGAGACACGAGCACGATCGATTGAGACAGCGTGTGAAAGAGATAAAGCGTGATTGTATGTGCAACTATGTTAACTGTTATAAGATATGTAACAAATGATAATAATATTGGAATTTATGTTTATGTTTGTTTTGCTACTGAAGCATACACATGCAAACTAACGTGACACGATCAATGTAAACTTTTAACGGAACAGAGCAGCTGTAGCAATTAGCTTTGGTGCGTGTGCAACAAAAAAGATGATTGAAAAAATTAAAAAAAGAGAAAACATAAAAAAAAGAAAGCAAAAAACTAAAAAAGCAAAGAAAAAACAACAAAAAGAAATACAAAAAAGAAAAAAGTCAACTGCTTAGGGATTTTGTTGCGCTATGTTAAAGCTTTAAGCAAATAAGCAGTAAAGCCCTGCTTTGTAGAAAATTATTTGCTACTGCTTGTTTATGTGCCGTATATAATAAAATAAATAACTATTAATATAGCAAACATATTGTTTAGCTGCATATGTTGTAGCTAGCAACAACAACAACAGCAGCAGCAAATTTTTCTTTTATTATTATTTATTTACGCTCATTAACTTTATTTTTTTGGTTTCAATACTCATGCATTTTTCATTTTTTCAATGTTTTCAAACATACAACGACATACCCTAAACTATTTACAGTGAAGTACGACGCAAATTTCCCAAGCTTGTCAAGCTGGTAAGTTTTTAATTTATGCTTAAACAAACATGTAAGTCACATACATGCATGATTGCATAAATTTGTTAAATAAACAAACAACACATTTAACCTAACTTTATATATGTATAATATTTAAAAATAGGACGGCGAAACATTTGATTTGAGCGACTCGACGTTGCCTGCCGCCAAGGCATCCTTTCTATGCGACAGCTCTGGCGCTACAATGGTGCGCGAATTTTTAGATCAATATTTTAATATATTCGATTCGACCAATCGTCAGCCCTTGTTGGATGCATATCATGAGCAGGCCATGCTGTCCATATCCATGCCCTCGGCTAGTCAGGCGGGCAGGTAAGTTGTTCTCACAAATACAAAAAGTGGCTGATAATAACTTTTACATATATTTGCAGATTGGAACATTATTGGAAGTTCAATCGCAATTTGCGGCGCATGACTAATAATGATCGTGAGGATGGCCGCACGCGTTTGCTCAAAACTGGACGTCTTGCCTGCGTATCCACCTTGGATGAATGGCCGCGCACTTTACATGAGCGTCGCAGCTTTACCGTAGATCTCACCATTTATAATGTAAGTTTCGAGACACTTTTGGCCAGTGGCGGATTTAAGGAAAAGGCCCAGTGGGCAAAATTTCTACAGGGACTGCTGTTCAATGAAAAGTATGCTGAAATCGTCCAATGCTTCTGCACTTATTGTAGAACGTTGAAGATCTTTGACTCTCTTCAATGAACTCATTGTTAGTGCTGACGGAAACGTCAAGAATAAACGCAATAAACTGCAGCACTCCGGGAAACTGCTGATCAAATTTTTTTCAACGATGACGTTTAAATATTGCAATGGACTATGCTTGATTGAATCTTGTTCTTATGAGATATATATATCCGCAAAACTGATTAGCTCATACTTTAGAGCAGTTGTAAAAAAAGTTGGATATATCTCCATCAAATTGCACACATTTTTTTCAAATTCATTCCCTTCCATGTTTTTGAAGGATTCAGGCTTGAGAAATCCGAAAAGTGAGTTTATTTCATCGAAACCTTTGGCCTTTTCTTGTAATTCACTGCAGAACTTCTGTATAGAACTTCAAAGTACCCAATGCGATGTTTCGTTGCTATATCCAGAGAACTGTCCTCAGCTTTTTCGCCTGGCATCTTTTTTGTTCGTCGTTGTCTAATGATCGGAAAATCCGGATTCTTCCAACCCATCTTCTCCCATTGAGATTTAGCTTTCGAAACGAAAGCATCATACTTGCTCTCCTCACGCAAGTTTTGCAAGTTCTTCATTACATTTTCGAGACAATTTTGGGCCATCAAAAGATCAACTTCTTTTTTCTGTAATTGCACTTCAGCAATGTCAATGGATGATAGGACTGAATGCCACCATGTCAGGTTTAGTAAAAATAGCCAATTGATCGCCTATAGTAGAGAACTTGCGTCCATTATATCTTCTCCAGTAGCCTTTTCTCTCGATGTTTCTCGTTCTAAACAGTTGACAACACAGTCAAGATTTTGGATAATTGCTTTTACTGCTTTCAGCCGTGCAGACCAACGAGTATCACTCAAGTCTTTGATGTGGAGTCTTCGTTTCTTTGACAGCGCTTCGCTTTCGATATCTTTCAATGGCTCAGCACATTGTTCATCTTGTGTCTCTCTTCGACAGTCCGAGTTGGTCTCAAAAAGTTCAAGTTTCAATTCTTCCAGAAATTGGATGCCGAAAGATTTTGTATTTTGAGACAGATTTTTGCTTTCTTCCAAAGGTTTTCCCATCGCCGATGAGACTGCGAGAAATAGTTGAAAATTCGCTGTAATGTTGCGAAAAAGAGTTTGATTGAAGGGCTGGCGAATTTTTCAGCTGCTTGATATAGAACCAGGTTGAGTTGATGCGCTGTAGAATGGATGTAAGGAACGAAGGCCTTCTCTCCAACATATCTTCTGATAAGTGCTTGTAATCCATTCAGCTCTCCTGACATATATATTTTTCAAACAAGACCCCAATAATGTCATGAGAAATTGAGACAGCATCCCCTTTTTTGATTCGAATGAAACATAAAAATCGTTTTTTGATGCATAGTATCTTGGCTCCTGTCTCATTTTTTTTTTGGGCAATATAGCCATTTGTTCCAAGTGAGCAACATCAGTTGTTGAGTCGGCGATCAGTGTGAAGAATTTTGCTTCTTTGCATTCATTAATAATAAAATTTCGCGTTGGAGCAGCCAAGATATTCAATAATTCGAATGTAATCGTTTTGCTCAAGTACTTTATCCGATTCGAGAATTCCATGTGATCATATAAAGTCGAGTTATGTCGGGAGATGAGTTTGATGTTAGACAAATATATACCAGTATTTTCTTTATCCATTTTTTCACGATGACCTCGAAACGCGACACCCAAGCTAGACAAAGTTCTTATGGTATCAAAAAAAATATTCAGGATGTAACGCCATTTTTTCGCTTTTTCGCTAGTTTGTTGACTAAGTTGATGACTGATATCAGCTTCTGTCCACAAGGGACTCACCGAAACATTTTGTCAACAAAAAAAAAACAAAAAAGAAATCGAAGGTATAACTTTCAGCAAGAGGGGCCCTGAAAGCCTTTCGTCGGAGGGGGTCCAGTGGGCAAGCGCGCTTTTGCCCACCTGTTAAATCCGCCACTGCTTTTGGCTTAACTAACTTATAATTGGTTTTTTTTTATTTTTTGTTTTTGACAGCCCCTCATGAGTGTCTTTACCGTAACCGGTCTGTTTAAGGAGCTAAGCGGCGAAGCCAATAGCGCCGTGGCTCCCAATCTACAGAGTTACGAATTGCGTCATTTTATGCGCACCTTTGTTGTTGTGCCGCAGAACAATGGTTTCTGCATACGCAACGAAACAATTTTTATAACCAGCGCTACACCGGATCAGCTGCGTGAGTTTAAGCGTGCACAGCATCAGCCGGCACCAGCTACGCTGCTCGCTAGTCCTGCTGCTGCATCCACATCCACATCCATGGCCACCGGTGGTGATTCAACAACTCTAAATAATCGCCTACAAATGTCGCCACCAGCCGTTGTGGGCATATTGCCAGCTCCAACAGCCGCCCCCGTGGCGACTGCATCAACTTCTGCTGCTTCTGGCGGCACACTGGACGATGTTACTAAAATGCAAATGGTGCAGACCATGAGCGCACAAAGTCAAATGAACTTGGATTGGAGTCGCAAGTAAGTTTTTGTAAATCTTTTTATTTTACTATAGGTTAGGTTAGGTTAGGGCGGGAGTCGGGACTGAAGTCCCAACTAACTTAGGCCAAGGATAGGCCCGTTGCGATACCGGTAGAGTGAGCTAGTTAACCACTCTTCCCCACTTGAGAGGTCCCCTATGAAAGGTGAGGAATACATCCGGCTGTCTGAATAAACCTTAAAAGGCATTTTGGACTCTGTTCAGAGAACTGAGATAAATCGTCTAGAAAGTGTGACTGTAGGAACCTAAATATTTTACTGCCCAGTCCAGTGTTCCACCATCTCCTTTCATCGAAACAGCTTCTACAGAAGTCATGGTGGGGAGCATTGAACCTGGTTTCCTACCAACCAGTGTCCCGTGATGCCACGGATAACAGATGAGCACTGGACTCTATTTAGACAGCAAAGTTTTTTAGTTCTTTTACTGCAGTATGTCGGCCAAGTCTGCCGCGAGATTCTACATCCGATATCCGATTCCACGTTTTATTTGCACAGAGAGCGAAAAAATTTCGTATTCTCAGTTTACAGCTGGCCATGGGTATACCCAGGCCCTCCTTGTCTTGAAGGAGGATACTGGTAGTTCCTTTTCTAGCCAGTTCATCCGCAATGCAGTTTCCCTCAAAGTCCCTATGTCCTGGGACCCATATGAGGTGAATTGAAAACAGCTCAGCCATCTCCCCTAGAGACAAGCGGCAGTCATTCACCGACTTCATACACGAAGTCATCGAAACTAGGGAGTCAATAGCCGCTTGGCTGTCCGAATATATACAGATGTTCTTATCTTGAACTGGAAGGTTTCTTATTGTTATTAAAGCCTCCCGGATTGCTGTGACCTCTGCCTGAAAGACACTGTAGTGGTCCGGGAGCCGAAAAGCAATTCTAATGACGTAGACGCCTCCCCCTACACGGTCATCTAGCTTGGAACCGTCCGTGTATACCTTTATCGAGCCCACTGGGCCAGGTGTGTATTCCACTCCTCTCTGGTTGGAATATAGACTCTGAATTTTGTTGTAAAATGTTCCTGAGGTATGCAGTAGTCTGTACTTTCGGGGTTAAGTGAGTTCCCTTTAAGAATCTTTGCATGACCAAAATCTTGATCATTCCATTTTTGCACCTCATGCATAAAGCTGATAGAATGGCTTGTTGTTTCCCCATCTTGTTCAGTGATAGGAGGTTTAGAGTAGCATCTAATGCTTTGTTTGGTGTAGAGCGTAGGGCACGACTAATTGTAAGTTCGGCGGTTCGCTGAACCTTACTTAACTTTTTGAGGTTGGTCCCCTTAGCTAAGGTAGGCTACCAGATCGAGACTCCATACATGAGTATGTTATGTTGCTATGTTTAGGGATATGCCCATTTAAATCGAATGGCTTTCTTCCAAGTATATAAAGCGATCGTAGCCTTTTTTTTATTTTACTATAAATTTTACTATAATTTTTACAATAATTGTGTTTTTTGTGCATTGCAGATGTTTGGAGGAAACAAATTGGGACTTTAATCATGCCGCCTTTGTCTTTGATAAATTATTCAAGGAGAACAAAATACCGCCTGAGGCCTTTGTTAAATAAAAAAAAAAATGTCAAAATACAAACAATTCAGCTACAATTAATTACAATAGCGCAAAACTTGTAAACTTAACTGCTAGCAGACTAGCAACAACAAAAAAATCACATTTTTTTATGTAGTTTATATTATTAAAATGCGCTGTGCACATGTTAAATAATTATAATAAGTTTCTGTTTTATTGGTCCTTGTTTGTTATTACAAATTGTACAAGCAGTGCAAGCAGCTGAAACGAACACATACATTTATAATATGAATCAAACATATTTCATTACACAATGTACAAGCAGTTCAAGCAGTAGTGAATGCACACTCTAATTTTATATAAACACATTTATTTGTAATTTGTTTAGTTTTAACACTTAAACAATATATATATTTATATAGTTGCATAAAAATTAACATAAATTTATATAACAAAAACCAGCTCAACTGCAAACATTAACTTGCTTGCATTTCTGTTGGTTTTCTTTTAAATTTTTAAAATGTGTTAGTGCCAAAAAAAATAAATAAATTTACATTGAATTCCACATTTTTTTTTGGCACTATCTATATTTAGCGAAATTTTTTCATTTTTGTAAATATAAGATTCTAATGCATAAGTTATATAGTTTATGTTGCAATCTGTCACATAGATCAATAAAGCAACAAAAAAATCTAATAGTTTTTACGTACATTTTTGTATAAATATCTTTAACTTTTTGCTTGATTTTTTTTTCTTCATTTAGTAAATAAGGAAATCTTCAAGTTGTAAAACATGAATTTTTCGTTATACGTATAAATATTACTAATAAACATAATTTTAAAAATTTAAATGAAGTCTTTATTTTTTTTTTTTTTAAGCAGAAATCGAAAACAAAATTCTTGGGATGCTGTAAAAGAAGTTATCTGCATTTTGTAGCTGATAGTTTTAATATATCTTTAAAATCGAATAGTTTAAGAGCAGCGTTTTGCAAGCTTCATAAAATAATGATAATTATTAGCTTAAGCCTAAACCAACTTATGTATATTTTTAAAGAAAACATTGACAGTTGTCTGTATAGTCAAATAATTAAAAATATATATTATTATATTATAATATAATTTTCGAGATATTAAAAAACAAAATCCGATAATTGCTGTTTTCTTTGCATTGATTTTGAACGCGAATTTCACTGTGGTACCCTATTTCTATGGTAAGGAGTACGGGCTCAGTTTCTGCAAGCTGATGCTGCCCCATTTAAGCAAATGATTTAATGAGAATACGATATTATTATGTTATTAGCGGTGTAACCTATATTTGTATAAATAGAGAGAACAAACAAGAATGATTGTCTCGGGAAAAAAATTTACATTTTCGCCTCACTTATTTTTCTTTTCGTTTTGTGCCCTGCTATCGCCGAAGGAGAGAAATTCGGGCACAATAGGATAATTTTTCAATATTTAAAATATCATCATCGTCGTATGGCCATTACAACCCGCTCTCGGGTTACGGCCGAGCTCAGCAGCTCTCGTCAGGCGCCTCAGCCTTGCGCGCGTCTTCTCCAATTAGAAATACCAAGGGAGGATAGGTTCTCCTCCACTTGATCTCTCCATCGGGATCGTGGTCGTCCTCTCCGTATTCCTTCGTCGGCTTTCGCTTCGAATACCTTTTTCGTTGGAGCATCATTATCCATACGTACGACATGGCCGAGCCAGCGCAGACGTTGTATTGTGATGCGCTGGACAACATCCATGTCGTCGCAGAGCTCGTACAGCTCGTGGTTCATCCGAATGCAATACCCTTCCTCAAAACGTACGGGACCGAAGATTTTGCGTAGAATAATAATAATTGTGAGTAGGCAATTTGCCATCTCACAACATTGTTCCGAAATTGCCAATAGGGCAATATCAAAACTGCTTCAACTGCTTGAACTGCTTGGTGAGAGTAGCGGTGAAAGCGCTTTTAGGGATAGTGTTAGGTAAGGCGAACTCTTTCTTTATTATTAAAATAGTTATGTCGATAAGCAGAGCGCCGTTTAGGATTTATTAGTATAGTTTTGGGCGGGAATTCCAGGATTTGGCGGCGATCGAGTTCCTATATAATGCGGATCAATAGCCAAATCTGGACAGAACACTCAGTGAGTTAAGAGACGGAACAGTCAGTGAGATAATAAAGACAGACAGTGCAGTGAGAGTTCAAGTGAAAAGAAAGTCAGTGCCGCAGTTAAAGGCGTTATTCGTATAATAAAATACTACATAAGACCGTCGCAAAGGACGGAAAAATAAGCACCGGGTGCGACCACGTCGGAGTTGGTATCTCTGCTACCAGGATTTACATATTGGTGAGCGTATCGCCGTAAAAGGGCGAATTAATGTAGAATTTGTTAAATTACAAATTGTTAGCTTTAAGTGTAATCTTGTTTTCCACAAATATTTCTGCTAAAACCATTATTTTGTGTAAAATAGAGAGCGTGCGGGCTCGGCTTAAGTGTATTGTGATAATAGACCGCAAAAAGGCGGATAATATAATTTTAAAACTCAAAGTAAATTGTGCATTATTTAAAATATCGAAAGTTTTAGCAAAATATAAATTTTGTTGTGACATTTACCCTGGGCATAGCTGAGCTATCCCAGCCGTTGTTCTGGACAAACCAGCGGTCGTTACATAATATGAATAAAATACAAAATTTGTTAACAATTCAGAACTCTAGAGTTGAACTTTAAATAAATTCTGCTTCATACCGGCACGCATACCACTGACTCATCAACACTGACCCGGAATGAGTGTTAAAATTACAAAATGTATAAGGAAGAACAAATAAAACTTTGCCAATTAACGGGAGTCTGCATGCACCAACATTCCCCTCGTTTGCTGCCGCCCGCCCATACCAACAAGCGCTATGCTGAATTTGAGAGAGATGCACATTTTAAGTACACACACACATACATACATACTTAGTTCTATATTCTTTGTGATATATGCCAACTTTGCTCTGCCAACGCATAAGGCTTGCTAATGAGACAACATCAATAGTAAGTCCGTTACGCTGAGCGCGCAAGAAAGCAGCATAAAAAGAAACAGGAGAAAGAGCTAAAAATTTAACTGTGACATGATACTGCTGCTTGGCTTTGTTGTTCGTGTAATTAATTTTCTCTTATATTTTTCCCACAAGCATATTCTGTGTCGCCCGCTCTTCTAAAGTCAAGTGTCAAAAAAAAGTAAAACAAAAGAGAATTACATTTTAATTGAAAATTTATAGGTTAACGCTTTCCAAAAATGTGTTAAAATGTTTTAAAATACATAGTTGGAAATAATTAGCTAATATGCGGCATTGTTTAAAAAAAGTAAATCAAAAAAATTAGTAAAATGCACATTAAAGTTGGCAGTGAAAACGGTAAAAGAGAACACAAATTAAAAATTCGTGTAATGAGCGTGGGTGTAAAAGGGTGAGCGTCACTGTCGGTCAATTTTGTTTTTTTTTTTCTGTTATTTTGCAGTGAAAGGAATGCAATAAGTGTAAGCGTGGGTGCGTGTGTGTGTGCGTGTGTGCGTATAGAAAGCAACACTTTATCTCTGCTTGCTTTTTCTAACTAAGTGCAATTGAATGTCTATTAAAAGCCGCTTGTTCTTTAAGCTTTTTTTTTAAGTGTGTGTAATCAGTGTTTATACCCTGTACCTATGGGTACAAAGGGTATACTAGATTTGTGCAATGCATGTATCGGTCGGAAGGAGACGCTGCAAGTCCTTTATACCAAAATGCTTATCATAACCACAGGTAGCGATTGAGCTATGTCCGTCTGTGTGAACGCCTAGATCTCGTAGACTAGAAGAGCTGGAGACACCAAACTTTACCAGCTGACGTGCATATTTATGAGAAGATGAAGTTTGTTGAATCATGTCAATATCTTTCCCCGATTCCCCGCAGTAGATTTTCGCGGTTTTTGGCCACACCGTTTAATATTTTCATCTGAAATTTGGCAGAGTGATGCGTTATGGTTCCACGTGGGTATGTGTTAAAAATCGAACAAATACAGTATACGTTTTATAGTAAAAATATATAAATTTCACCTTGCCTATAAACTGCGTCAATATTTGACTCTACCTAATTATGTTTACAAGTGACAATCACAATTTTTAATAAACGGACTCATGTGGCTAAAATCCACATTCAAATTTTATCGATGCGTAATCCCCCCGTAATCGATTTATCGTTCTTCTTCCTACACACCTCAACATATCAACTTGAAACTTACCCCATATACTTTAAATAGCTTCTTTGACGTAACTTTCGAATTTCATCACAATCGCTAAAAATTTACGGAAATTATAGGCATAAATAGTGAATTCCACAAAAAAAAAAAAATAATTATAATTGGAAAGTTCTTGTAGGAATATGCAGAAACATTTTTTTCGAGAGAAAAGGTACGGGGTATTCCAATGTCGGGCACCGCCTCGACTTAAGGGTACATTAAATTTCTGCAAGCCGAAAATGTATGTAGCATATAGAAGGAGTCGTCGGAGACACCCCAAAGTTACCTAAAATATGATCAGGGGACGAAAGAAGTCCATATACCCATGTCCGTCTGTCCGTTTGAACGCCTAGATCTCAGAGATGGTAAGAGCTAGAGTAACGAAACTTTCACATTAGATCCCATATTATTCAATAGGCAAGTTTATTTTATTTTTTTGATATCGGGGTTATATTATACAGCTCCTATAGGGGTGTTTCAGACGACCTGGAAAAAAAAGCAAAAGTTTTAGATGGATAATTTGTTTATGAAGATATCGTAACCAAATTTGGCATTCGAAAGTTTTCTATAGTTCCCAAGCACTGTACCAAATTTGGACCGATCGGCCAAACTAACTATCATATAGCTCCCTTAGGGACGATCTTCCAAAAAATCGATTTTCGAACAAATTTTGTTGTGTTTCGTTTGTTTGTGAAAAGGAGGAATCGGTCAAAAAAAACGTTTTTTATACAAAATTCGTTATGTTTCCATATTTGAACTAAATTTGGCATTCAGATCTTTTTTAAGGTATTAAAGCACTGTGTCAAATTTGATCGAAATCGATTGACTATATTATAAAGTTCCCATAGGAACGATCGGTCAAAAAAAAGTTTTTCCTTAAAAATTCTTCTGTTTTTGGCTATTTATGAAGGAACCGGAATTTATTGCAAGCTAGTGGTACAGGGTATCCCAAAGTCGTCCGCGCCCGACTTAACGTACGCCATTTTTTCTTATTCTAAAATGGAGTGAAGTCAATAAGTGCAAGTGGGATGTCTATTCTGTGTTAAATTAAAAGCCGCTTGTTCTGCTTTAGTATGAGTGGTTTTTAATCTTTTTTTTCAAGCGTTTGTAATCAGTGTTTTTTTTGTTCTTGTGATGCCCTGTAGCCATTTACTTAAAAGCATTTTATTTTCACTTTTAATCTACAAAAATCGTATTACTGAGTGTAAATGGTACGTAAGAAATTCGACCTTGCTCCATGACCTCAGGCTGGAAACCGTCGACCTCCAAATAAATAAGCACACAAGCTGCTACCACGGATGGCTAAAAAGATAGGCTAAAAAGGGATTCCATCCTATAAAAAGGCTTAAAAAATAAGTTTTAAAAATGGCGGACGTAAAGTCGGGCGCGGACGACTTTAGGATACCCTGTACCACTAGCTTGTAATAAAGTCCGATTTCTTCACAAAAAACCAAAAACAGAAGAATTTTTAAGCAAAAATTTTTTTTGACCGATCGTTCCTATGGGAGCTATATGATATAGTCAACCGATTTCAATAAAATTTGACACAGTGCTTAAATACCTTAAAAAAGATATGAATGCCAAATTTATTTCAAATATCTTTACAAACAAACAAAACACATCGAATTTTGTATAAAAAACGTGTTTTTGGACCGATTGGTCCTATGGGAGGTATATGATCTAGTCAAACGATTTGGATTAAATTTGGTACAGGGCTTAGGAACTATAAAATACTCACGAGTGTCAAATTTGGTCCCAATATCTTAAAAAACAAACGAAACACAACAAATTTTGTTAAAAAATCGATTTTTTGGAAGATCGGACCTATGGGAGCTATATGATATAGTCAACCGATTTTGTTCAAATTTGGCACATTGCTTAAGTGGTCTAAAAAATTTCCAAACGCCAAATCTGGTTACGATATCTTTATTAAAAAACGAAATACAGCGAATTTTTCGTTAAAAAAGTTATTTTGGCCGATCGGTCCTATGGGAGCTATATGATATAGTCAACCGATTTCGATCAGTGGTTGGTATTGGTTGGTTTGGTACAGTGATTCGGAACTATAAAAAACTTTTGAATACCAAATTTCGTTACGATATCTTCATAAAAAACGAATTATTCATCTAAAACGCTTTTTTTTGTCGAGGTCGTCTCAAACACCCCCATGGGAGCTATATAATTTATCCCCGATATCAAAAAATAAAATAAACTTGCCTCCTATGGAATAATATGGGATCTAATGTGAAAGTTTGGTAACTCTAGCTCTTACCATCTCTGAGATCTAGGCGTTCACACGGACGGACAGACGGACAGACGGACATGGGTATATCGACTTCTCTATTCACCCTGATCATAGTTTAGGTAACTTTGGGGTGTCTCCGACGTCTCCTTCTATATGTTACATACATTTTCGGCTTGCACAAACTTAATATACCCTTAGTACCATACGGTACAGGGTATAAAAATCTGCTCCAACAAACGCCGAACTGAAACAAAACAAAAGACAGTGAGAAATGCGGACCAAATGATGGCCTCCTGATTGACTTAACTCCTTGATAAGTCTAAGACATCTTTAGCCAAACAAGCTGGATTGGCAACCACAAAATAAGAAACCTGAAGTTCATAAAAATATATGTTTTTGATAATTTTGCAAAATAAATAAAAAATAAAAATCCTTAAACTAATCAAGGCCATGCATAACGATTTCAAATGTCGAAAACTATCAAAACCATTTGACGTGACAAATGGGTTAAGACAGGGCTGTATCCTGACGCCAATCCTTTTCCTTCTTATTGTTAACGATGTACTACACTCAGCCTTAAGTGGCAAAAGCGGTATTCAATGGACACCCTTCAACCAACTTGAAGATCTGGAGTATGCTGACGATGTTTGCCCTCTAAGCCATGCGCCTAGACACCTGCAAGCAAACATAGACATAATCAGTACTAATACCCTAGCCGCAGGACTGCAGATTAGTATTAGAAAACGCACGAGAGGAACAGATGCACGCCTACAAGCTTTTTGCAACAAGTGCTTGTGCCAGATTCTACATATATGGTGGCCCAACTGTGTTAGTAATGTACGAGGTGTGTTCAAAAAGTATCGCCAGCTTTGAATTTTCGCGGGTTACGTATATTCGAATTTTGATTTTTTTGTGGCGTTATGTTGCTACTCATGAATCTCACTTATGCCGACAAGCTCGGTCATTTTGAATGTTCACTTAATAGTTGACAGCTACTTTGCTTGCACGTGTTTTGGCTCGTCTTCGATTTGTACATATATATATACTATTCAAAAAAATGGATCAAAGAACCTGTATCAAATTTTGTGTGAAAAACGAAATTATTGCGCGGATTCATTCTGAATGTTGACTGTGGCATAAGGAGAAGCTACCTTGAACCGAAGCAACGTTTATCGGTGGTACAAAATGTTCTCAGAAGGCCGAGAAGATGTGAACGACGAAGAGCGTGCCGGACGCCTGAGCACTTCAACAACAGACGAAAAAATTGATGAAGTGAAGAAAATGGTATTGGCCAATCGTCAAATTACCGTTAGAGAAGTAGCTGAGGACCTAGACATATCGATTGGCTCGTGCCATTCGATTTTTATCAATGATTTGGACATGAGACGGGTCGCCGCGAAATTCGACCAAAACAGCATCGCATGAACATTGCTAATGAGATGTTGGACTCTGTCCGCGACGACTCAAATTTGCTCCAGAGGGTCATAGCTGGTGACGAATCGTGGGTTTATGGTTATGATGTGGAAACCAAAGCTCAATCATCTCAATGAAAGCTGCCGCACGAGCCAAGACCGAAAAAAGCGCGCCAAATTAGGTCGAATGTGAAAGATTTTTTTCAATTGCAGGGGCGTGGTGCATCATGAGTTCTTGCCACAGGGTAGAATGGTCAATAAGGAATAACACAACACACTAATGATGCCGCAGCCACTGTATTCCCCAGATCTGGCTCCTGTGACTTTTTCTTGTTCCCTAAACTGAAGAGGCCCATAAAAGGACGACGCTACGCTATGATTGACGAGATAAAAACGGCATCGAAGGAGGAGCTGAACAAGATAAAAAAAAAATTATTTTTTGAAGTGCTTCGAAGATTGGAAAAGTCGTTGGCACAAGTGTATAATATCTCATGGGGATTACTTTGAAGGGGACAAAATAGATATTCATGAATAAATAATTTTTGAAAAAAAAAACAAAATTCACGATACTTTTTGAACACACATAGATCTCTGGAACGTAACTAATCAGAAACCTGCACCAGTAGAAGTATGCGAGAGTAAGTGGCAATGGATTGCGCATACCCTCCGGAGATCCAATGAGAACCTCGCTCGACAGGCACTTCGCTGGAGCCCTCAGGGGAGAGTTCGTCGCGTTGGTGCGCCAGCAAGAAGATGGAGAAGATCTATTGATCATGAACTACAAGTTACTCATGGAATGATATCTGCCGTGAGACCCGTAATAGAGTTCGCTAGAAGAGCATGGTCGAGGATGACAGAAGAAGAAGTCGCTCTCTCTAATCAAAACAAACGCACCATAATAAACATTTTTCCTGTTTACAAAATTTTAAAGTTACTCCCTTCGAATTTCATAATGCCACCTTAGAAAGTTTTACTTAAATAAAAAAAATTAAGTTGTTGCTTAAATTTATAACGCAGATGTGAAAATTAATTGAAAATCTACAAATACGAATTCTCAAAAAGACAAACATATCTATAGAAGAAATTGCAAGGAAAATAACGAACGATCCATATGTTTTCCTAAAAATTGGATTAGCTGTAGGAGCTTGTTTTTTGACGGGAGTTCCATTAAGGCAGCCTAGTTGTTTTCCCCTCAGCTAAGTCAAATGTCTCTAGCTTATGTAATATGGCGTATCCTGTGCGTATGAAAAGGTCCGCCAAAAGCAAATTTGGGCTAGTATTTAGGCAATTACAGGCACCAGGTTTCGCCCTTCACCTTGACCTTGCTGCTGAGCTGTTGCCAAAATATTCAAACAAAAGAAATTATGTGTAGGCACGTGAACGTGAATCATGTTGATAATTAAATTAAGCAGCTTGCCCCAGGACCTCTTAGCTACTGCAATTAGCACAGCGTCTTACCAAAATCAAAAAAAAAACCTTGACCATTATGGGTGTTGACTATTTCATCAAAAATTTTCGTCACTTTCCAAAAGAAGAGCGTTTTTTAACCTTCTCAATGCCAACTTCCGCCAAAACTGCTTGTACACAGCATTGCCAAGCAGTGCCGGCTTTAAATTTCAACTGCCATCAAATTATAATACACATAATTTTGTAAAATTAACCCAAACAGGCCGATTCCCTGCCCTATGGTCAGCCTATTGTCCGCACCCAACGGTCCGCTGGCATTTGGGCCATTGTATTTAAGCTTCTTTTGTTAGCACAATAGAATCATAAGAAGCTTGTCTAGTTTGGCACTTGGGTGGCAAAGAAAACAGCAGCTGCTGGCCGGACGTTACTCGTCAACTGGTCAGCAGCGGCAACTCCTTTAACGGTGTGTCCAGTTTGGCAAGGCGTGTGAATCTTGGACCGTACAGCATCCCAAGCAGCCCAGGTCCATATCCAGTTGCAGGCAGCTGCCCAAAAAAATAAGAAACAACTAAACAATGGCGCATTTTTGGGCCTAAGCTCAAATATTTTAATGTAGCTTTTGTTATTCAAAATTAGTTTAATTGTTTGTTAGCAACTCGGATTTTCCCAAAAAAAAAAACAAGAAAAGCTTGTTGCTTCTACGGCTAACAGCTGCTCAACTGGACCAGGATGCAGGCTCATCTAACGGCAGTTAACATTTCCCCAGTGCGCGCTTCTCGGCCGCGTCTGCGCTTAACCTATGCAAGACCCCCTCCCTGCTGCCCACTGTGCGCCAGCATTAACAACGACTGCAACTCAACTAAAGGGCGAACTCAACTCAGACGAGTCGAACTCAAGCAGAGCACGAAAACTGCATTGCAAGGTGGGGGTGCAAGCAGTAGAAAAAGCCGGCCGGCTGGGCTTTTTTGTGCATGTATTGGTGCATGCGTGTGCTGGCCAGCCAACCAGTGAACTCACACACACAGCCATATGCATATGTGTGTATATGTAGTATATAAAGCATGCACGTGTTGGCTTTGTGTGCTTGCAAATTGCATTTCGCTCTTTTTGTTGTTGCTGTTTTAAATGGCGTCACTGCGTTTGCCTATTGGGCATTCGTTTATTGTTTTTGCTTTTATTTGCTGCGCTAGAAAATGGCTGATGGCTGATGCCTGCTGCAGCTGGCCTATTCGTGTAATGGCAGCTGACAGGGGCGGATTTACGGGGTGGCCCAGGCGGGCGTCGGGACTCCCACAAAATAATGAAAATTTTAAACATATTTTGGTCTCTAATAGAATATTAGTAGCCTAAGAGCCTAAGAGGCTACTAATATTACGTATAGATATTCGTCTAAAAAACTAATATTTAAGATTGTTGTCCTACTTTCGGTTAAGTTAAGTTAAAATTATAGCTTCTATAGATACTATTTTATATAAATGTATTTTATCAAAAATTTACAAATTTAGACATACAAAGAAATATGCAAAATACTTTAACTGATTTGTTTTTATTCAAATTTTATAGTTCAGATTACATATGATATAACAGCAAGTTTTCACTGAAATCTAATATTGTGTTTGGCGATTCTAATAATAAAATATATAATGTAGGGTCTGCTCTAAAATTGTACTAATCACAATCACTTAAGTTTACGCAAGCCCCACCATATACTAAAAATTCGTAGAGTTTAAAAACGCGCATATATTATATATAAATCTTATTTATTACAAACTAATACGTACTCTATTCCGTAAATGTTTCTAAGACTCACGATATTGATCGTTCCCCTCCAAGCCACACTACAAATAATGGGAATTTGTTAAAAAAATGTTAAACACGCTACAGCTGTTTTTTTTTACAATTATTTTAAACATTTCTTAAGCTAGTAGGGGCATTGATTCCCCTAATTGCCCCTTTCTACGCCAGTGTTGTGAAGGCCCCAAAAGTGGCACACATCATGCGGCCTCACTCCCACACTTACACATGTATAGCAACTGTTGCTTCGCTCATTTATTGGTTTTGTTCTTTGCTAAATGAATTTTGCTTAATTTGTTGCTCTCTGCCGGTTCTTTGTATGTGTGCAGGTATGTATGTATGTATGTGCTTTGACATTTAACTTTGTTGCGCATCTGCTGAGCGATTTTACACTCATACACACACTACACTCACTCACACCAATGTACTCTTTTAAAAGTTCAATTTTTCACTCATTTGCCAAAGCAGTTTGAGTTACTTTGTTGCTGGCTTTGCATTAGTTTTTTTTTTTTTAACATTTTTGTGCTTTTGCGAAAAAAAGTATTTAAATAACATTTTATTAACAGTCAGTCATGTATGTTCAGTGCAAAATTATGAAAATAGAAAATAAATAAATTTATAAATATAACGCCTTAAATTTATTTTTTTATAAATTATTTTATTTTGATATTGTATTTTAAATGAAGCATTATATAGCTAAATTCATAAATAATTAATAAAAATGCTTGCTAAATATTTTATTTATTATACTCTGAAGGATACGAGTTTTGTGCTATATACATAGGTATATATATACACCTGTACCTCGGTTTACGCGGTACTCGTTTTACGCGGATTCGAATTTACGCGGTTTTTAAAATCAAAAAAAAAATTTGTGAAATATAATTCACCGCTTAAGAAATAAAGAAAGGATGGTGGATATTGCCAAATTTTAGAGAGACAGAGATAAGACTTATAATTTATGTAAAGGCGATCTTTCAGCATTCAAAATCCGTAAACATAAAATAGCTAAACTTTTTAAGTGCCTCAGACTTTTTCTGAAAGAAATAGCGATAATTGTAGAAAAAGTTACAAAAATGTTGTGTTTTTTGGGCTTTCGGGCATACATTTTAGGCTGTGGTTTTTTCTTCCGCCTACCGATTTTTATGATTGGGGGCATTATGGAAAGGAACTCTATTCTACTTTTATGGAAAAAACAAATTTGAAAAAATTCGAATTAGTACAGATTTTATGACATCATATGTGCAACCGTTTTTTGAAAAAGGTCCTTATTCACTTAAATAGTTCTAGACAAAAAACCAGCTATAAGAGGATAATAAAAAATACGGATTTTGAATGCTGAAACATCGCCCTGTCATAAAATACTAGTCTCATCTCTGGAGCAAACAAATTGTGAATTTTGTCGACTAGTGTAATATGGGTAGAAGACTAAAATCAAAAAAGATTTCCAATAGATACAAATGCCAAACAAAATAAAGCTTTAATAATTAATGACACACTGCAAAATCAAGTGCAGTCTAATTCTGCGGATAAGATATCTTTTAACGCAAGTCGTGGCTGGTTCCAGCGATTTAAGCAATGACTGCTTGAATAGTCTCAAATTAAAAGGTGAACATCTGCTAATTTGGAAGAAGCACAAAAATATCCACAAAAGTTTGCTGAAATTATTACTGCAACGTCATACAGCACAGACCAGATATTTAATGCTGATAAATGCGAATTATTTTGGAAGAAAATGCCTTAGAGGACCTTTCTAGCAAAACATAACAAATCAGAATGCGGACATAAGGCTGCAAAAGATTGTTTAACGATTCTTTTTTGTAGTAATACTTCTGGACGTCTTATTATGAAGCCATTGGTAATTGTCAAAGCTAACCGACAACGATCGTAACCGTCCTAACACTGTTGAGATCGTTGGTGAGACTCTCAATAATCTCCATTTTGTGACGAAGACGCGCACTGTAAGCGTCAACTTGCTAACAAAAAGGCGTCTCTCTTTTTCTTAACATCAGCGTTTGCTTTTGTTGTTGTTTATGATAGATTCATTTTGGTGCCAAAAAATAAAATTGTTCATTAAAAGAATACTTAAATTGACTTAATGTAAGCCAGCAGAATGGAAGGAATGCGAACTTTTATTCTGTGTCAATATTTTGAACAAAATTTGAAATTTATAATTTGAATATTAAATAAATAAATCTCTCTAGCTAAACAAAAGCAATGCAACTTCAGTTTTTTATAAAAATTTTAATTCAATTGTTTCTTTTGATTACAGAGTAAATTAAATAAATTGCACTGCTTGCACTCGCAAGAAAATGCGTTAAATTAAAACACAAAGAGCAAGACAGGCTGCTTCATATTTGTTAAAAAGGCAACTAATAAGTCGCGCTGCTTACTCTAATACCATTTATATTTGTAGTAGAATAGAAAAATAGGATCAAAGAGAAACCAAAGAAGGCAATCTTTGCTCTTCTTTTGCACACCCACACCCACGCACAGTAGAGTAGAAAAATAGGATCAAAAAGAAACCAAAGAGCGCAATCTTTGCTCTATACGCGCATACACTTGCACTTTTTACTTCCATTGCACAAAGAAAAACAAGAAAAAACGTATATTTGCGTGCACTTTCTCTCTCACACTCGCACTCACACACAATAGAATAGAAAAATAGGATCAAAAAGAAACCCAAAAGCGCAATATTTGCTCTATACGCGCATACCCACACATACACTTGCACTTGTTACTCTCATTGCACAAAAAATAAACAAAAAAATAAGGTATTTTTGTGCGCACTCTCACACTCACACCCACGCACAGTAACGGCAACCACGATCGGCATTTTTTAAATTTTCTTTAAATAATAATTATTAAAACAATTGCGCTTATAGCTAATAATGCCATTTGTGGTTTATATATTCACTAACTGATTTTACACATTTTAACACTCTTTTAAGCGCGTAAATTTCTTAATTTTTAATAAAACAGCAGCGCGCATCACCGAGTTGTCTTTTTGACTTACTTATAATACCCTTTATCCATAGAGTGCAAAGTCTATTATGAATTTGCATGAAGGATGTAACAAAACACAAATGCCATATCAAATAAATAGAGTATCATTAACTTGGAACTTAAAACTTGTCACAAATAACTTTAAATACCGTTTTAGCTGAAATTTTGTTTCAGTTCCATGATTAAATATTTTACATGGAATAACAAATATTATTTATTTTTATATTTAAAATTTAAATTGTAGCTATATAAAACTAATTGTAAAAGTTAATCGAGCTTATTAAATGCAAAGTATGCCTAAGTGCTCACAATAATAATAATAATATACCATACATATAACTAAAACAAAACTATGCAGGGTATGCTACGGTCGACTCATTTGAAAACATTTTTATTTATTTGCTCTTTCTATCTTCTCTTTTGGGAGCGCAACCGGGTTGCCAAAGGCTCAATTGCCAATAAGAGTTAGGATTTGACCAATGGCCCTTGCAGCAGTGCGCCTATGCGGCAACCCTGTAAATAAACGTTTAGAAAAATAGAGCGCTCAGTTCGTTTTAACCGCGTAAAAATTAATATTTTATTTATTAACGAATTGCAACAAGTGCTAAATAATATAAAAAGTATTTAATATTGTTTATATAATTGTTGTTATTAAATAAAGTGCATATTAACTGCAAAATAATGTTTAAGTGGTAAAAAAGCTGTTTGCGTGTGTGTGCGTGGGCCGCAGAAGTCTCAAAAAAAAAAATCGCGCGTTTTCGGCTTGAAAGTTATGAAAAAGTGCTAGAAATGATTATTAAATGAATTGCAAGTTAAAATTGTTAAGTGTTTTTATTAAATTATATCTAAGGCAGAGTCTGTAAGACCTGCACGCGTCGCATTAGGCTTAAAAAAGCAAGTGTTTTTTTTTTATAACTTTTTTTTTTGTGTTTCATATTTACAAAAAGTGCGTAATTTGGTTATTAATTGATTTCTGAGTGCAGCAAGTGTTGTGTTTTTAAAAGTCGAATATTGTTATATAACATCTAACAAGTGAAAATTGTTAAAGCATTTTGTTTTTATAAATACATTTTGGGCTTTTATGGAGTCCCAACAATTTTGCAAGTAAGTAAGCAATACATTTTTATTTATTATAAGTTTTACTCCTGTAGAAAAGTGCTAGTGTGGGAAGTGGAAAAATATATATAGGTGCCCCTTTAATATAGGTCCTGGTTGGTTGGTTGGTTTGGGTGCCGTTTGAGTGACAACGTATTCAAACTTAATTAGCGCTAATGCGCCATTTTGTTACACCACTTATGGGAACCACTGCTGTTCGGTTTACTCAAACCATCTCGATCCGTTAATAAACCTGCTGATGTCGTCTATGTTCTTTTCTGCCAAGTCTCGCTTCCTAACGCGAAGCTTCCTAGTGCTCTGTGGCGTAAGGACCGCAATCGTGGGCACTCACATAAATAATGATAAACTATCTTTTCTGTGTTCTTCTGGTCACAGCTTCGGCATCTGACGTTGTAGGGCCAGCCCATTTTCTTTGCATGGTCTCCTAACGGCCAATGTCCGGTTATTGTCGATGCTATTTTGAAGATCATTGTTCTTGACTTGCTTAGCAGTTCGGCCGTTCTACACTTGTCGTATCGCGGCCAAATTTCCTTTGCAATCTTGCAAGTGCCAATATTTTTCCATCTGGTTTCAGCCTTGTTCTGAGCTCGCAGAAGAAGTTCTCTCTTGATAGCGCTGAGGGGTTATTTGACAGCTACCTCCGCTGCTTCGCCATCTAATGCTACTTTTCTCGCCAGTTCATCAGCTTTTTCATTCCCGTATACGTTCCTATGTCCGGGAACCCATACGAGAGCGATGTTCATTCTGCTTGATGATTTCTAAGTTCACGGTTGGCGATCGCCAGCAAAGCTGCTTGACTGTCGGAGAATATACACACCTCCGCCGCCAGCTGATTCAACACCTTACATGCTTTTCTGATGCCAAAGACTTCCGCCTGGAAGATGTTGTTTCTGCTGCCTAGGCGATAGGAGTATCCATCTTGGATCCGTCAGTATAGATTGCAGCTGCGTCTGCTCTCATTACCCTGTTCATGTCCCACTCCTTTCGCGTCGGGAATCTGACGTCGAACCTCTTCTTGAAGTCCAGTACTGGTGTTATGTAATCTGTTGATTTGCTAGTCTCTTGACCCTTCAGAATGCTGCCATGTCCGAAGGTACTAGTCCTCCAAAGTCTAGGTCCTATATACATACTTTTCTTAGATGTATTGCATTAATAATTTTAGGGATATTTTTTTGCATTGGCAGAGAGCACCGTTGTAAAATAAAATTAAATTCGCACATACATAAAATATTCGATTTTATAAATTTATTTATTTTCAAATTACGTTAGTAAGTGTACATATAAGCTAAATAATTAGCTCCTTTTATATAAGTTTCATTATCTATCATACAAAAATACAGGATTTAATATATTTGAAAAATGCAATAAAAAAATCTGAAAAACACTTTATATTATAATCAAATCTAGGTTAAAGGTTCGCCAAAAGCATTTTATCTTTACAGATTTCTATTGTACCAATTGGCTTGATTTTATTCGAATTATAAAGTAGGTAGTTAGGCTAAGGCGGCAGTTGAAACTTAGCGTTCCAACTCACTTATGGCAAGAACAGGCGCTTTGTGATACCGATAATGGGAGTAAGCGATATTATTATTAAGGACATATTCATAATTTAAACAAATTATAAACTTAGTCATTCACAAATGATTTCCAATGATCTCTGTTTAGCGCTATTGCTCGGATCTCGATGATGGATTTCCCGGACTTGCAGTTCCTGCGCTAGGTCATTTTAGGTCTGCCTTTGGATCGATTGCCTTGTGGATTCCATTCCATAACTGCATGCGGTATCTCATAATAATCTTTGCGCAGCGCGTGACACAACCAATCGTATTTGCGCTTATGAATTTCAATTTCGATTGGTTTTTGTTCGCAAAGTTCCCAAAGGCGCACATTGGTAATGGTTCGGGGCCACCATATACATACGTAATACGCTCTAAGATATTGATTGACAAATGTTTGGAGCTTCTTGACAATAATACTGGTAATGAACCATGTCTCACAACCATACAACAGCACCGACTTTATGCGTGCGTTGAAGACTCGTACTTTGGTTTTTCGCTGGAATCTATTTAATTGTCCAAAGGCGGCTCTGACTTTACGAATTCTGTAGTCTTCATCGTTCTATGGTCCTCCGGATGATGTAACTTGGCTTCCAAGATATTCGAATTTGTCTACGTTTTCAATATGCAAGTTGTCAATACTAAGAGCGCTTGTATTAGTGGGGCTTATCCGCAAACTTTTCGTTTTTGCGCAGTTGATTTTAAGACCAATTTTTGATGCTTCTGTGGCGAGTCTATCTAATTGGGTTTGAAGGTCCGCAGGACGGTTAGAAATTAGAACAACATCATCCGCATATTCTAGATCTCCTAGTTTACGTTTAAATTTCCAGTTGATTCCAAAACTATTCAATTCAGCTGCTTCAAGTACCAAATCAAGAACGGTGATAAAAGCAAGGGCGACAGAGTGCATCCTTGTTTCACACCGCTATTGCATTCAAAAGGATCGCTTAGTTGTCCGCCGTGCAAAACCCAGTATACAACGCTTTTATGATATTGATAATTTTGTGTGGAATCCCTCTAGCTCGAAGTGCTATCCAAATTGCTTCCCTATCAAAGGTGTCAAACGCTTTCAGAAAATCTATGAAAGCTAAATATAACATAGAGTTGAATTCCTCGGATTGCTCTACGATAATACATACAGTGTTTATTAGATCTATACAAGATCTTTGAGGGCGAAAGACAGCTTGATTTCTACATAGAACGTTGTTAAGTGGCTCGGAAATACGGTTTAGTATGATCTGGTTGAGGATTTTCAAAGCGGTTGGCAGGAGAGACATACCCCTCTAGTTGGAGCATATTTGACGATTTCCTTTCTCCGGAATCTTGATAATTATTGATTCTTCCAAGATCGGAGTTAACTTTTGTGCCATCATGTGAGCATTCGCTTGGAAGCATTCAACGGCCATTTTGGCTGCTTCCGGAACTTTGCTTTTTTTTCAGGGTGTTAATTCAATTTCCTCTGTTGTGGGAGGGCTAGTTTTGATTTGCCTGTTTACATTATGTCTTCTTCGGATTGGTAGATTCTCATTGGAGCTATTTTAGGAATTAAGTGTTGCTTCGAAGTATCTTTCACTGGGTTTTTGAACCTCTGATTCAGATCCCAACAAAATTGAACTAACATTAAAATCTTTTTGAATTGTGTATTTAATAATTTTTTTGCTCCGACTCGGACTCAGCGGCTTAAAATCGGTAAGGATAGCTCTTTCGGTCTGGGCAACACAATTACAAATAAATCCTTGATCATTTATAATTCAAGACAAGTCGCCTACAAAAAAAAGTTTATTTCGGAGCTTAAAGTAAATTCAAAGGACTTCCCTTCTCTTCAAACTAATTAAATTCCACATTTTCTTAATTTTGATTTAAGCGCATTATTATAAGACGATTTGCGTCGCAACGATCCCAAATGAGTTGAAATATATTATGCTCCGTCATTAAGGATATACTTTGCTACTTTTTACTCACATTTAATTTATTCACGTTTTGTTGCCCTCAACTTTAAACAAATTTTCGCAAAACTTTACATTTAATAATGCAAACTTGGATTTTAAATGGGCGTTTTTACTAATTATTTTGGCAGTTCTATAAAATGGTTTCGGGCCTTAAGTGCCAGACAAACAGCCGCACATTGTGGCCAAAAGTCCATGGCCAGTTTAAGGTTCAGGTTGAGTCAATGTCTCAGCCATAAATTTAAGCAGGACATGCAGGACACAGCACGGCGTCGCAGACCTTGCCTGACAAAAGTCAATGATCGCACAGAAAAAGAAAAACACACACACAGTACAAAAAATAAATAAATGGAAACGTGAAATCGCAATCATGCGCAAAGGATCAGCAGTAAAGCCGCTGTCTGGTCATAATCCGGCTGACGTTGGATCAGAGCACGAAGCTCGAAACAAAATAATTCCAATAGAGAGGGCAACACTAGGAACATTTTCGGCAATTATCAAAATGTATACTATATATAGGATAAAAAAACAAAAAAAATAACCGAAATAATGCCAGGACATTGCCAAAACAGACATAACACAGCGGGCAGAGTGCAACAGTCAGCTTAGTAAGCTGCAGTTGGAGAGAGGGGCAAGAGAGAAAAGGAGTGCGAGAGAAGAAGGCAGAGAGACAGAGAGAAAGGGTAAAGGAGAGTTTTGCACCTGTCCCCCAAAAAGCGAACGTCGGCGACAGCCGGGCGCTGCGAGAACAAAAAAAAATATGTTCGTGCAGGGGTACTGTAGTCGACTATAAGATACACTATAAACCATTTGTCTTGGTTGAGCATGTAGGGTTGGCAATATAGAAGGCATTTGGATTGTCTATAATTGTTATTTTAGAAGCCCCCCATAATTCAATTTTATTATTTTTAAATTCTTCGGCTGATCTTGATCTTAAACCGAGCAGCTTAACTTACTCATACTATGTTTAAGATGCATTCAAAGCTAAAAATGGTATAAAAACTTGAAGATATTGTGCGTTAGCAGACGCTTATGGACCTTAAGTCACCAACTAGACGGATATTGATGCTAGGTGAAGATTATATAGCTGCCGTAGTGGTCAGTATTGAAAAAGACCCAAAACATCAGGGGAATTCAAACTAGACAACAAATGACTACAACGTGGGCTTACTGAACTCAAAGATTCAAATTATTTTTTTGAAAAGTCAGCTAAATTTTGAATGAGGTGATATATACCAAATAAAATGGCATGTACCCACCTAGAAGAAAAAACATAGGCCCACAAAAAAAAATGATGTTAACTTTACATGTAACCCCTATGGTTTTTAAGCCACTGAATCCGAATCTGAGATCCAAAAAATATCAGTAATCCAGGCATCTTGGGTAACCTTAAAAAACCCAGGCATCTGGGTTTCCATTCCATTTTTTTTAAATCTATTGTACGGCTTTTTTTGGAGTTGGTGAATCCAAAACTGGGATCCAAAAAAATCCAGCAACCTTGAGATCTAGGGTTACATCAAAAAACTAAACAACGTGTGTTTTTTGCAATCCGGCGGGCTTTTAAATCTGAGATCCAAAAAGCCCCAGCAACCCAGGGATGTGGGCTAACCTTAAAAATCCATTGTACGACTGTTTTTGGAGTCACTGAATGCGTATCTGAGATCCAAGAAAACCCAGCAACCCAGGGAGCAGGGGTAAACTCACAAAAAAAATTTTTTTTTTCAATCCATTGTACGGCTGTTTTTGAAAATGATAAATCCGAAACTGAGATCCAAAAAATTCAGCAATATCCAGAAACGGGGGTTACCTCAAAAAACCCCAAAACTTTTTTTTTCGCAATCTATTTTTCGGCTGTTTTTGAAGTCGCTGAATCCGAGTCGGAGATCCAAAAAGGCCAGTAACCCAAGGACGCGGGGGGGTAAACTCAAAAAATTATAAACTTTTTTTTTTTTCTATTTTTGGAGTTCCTGAATCCGTAGCCTAGTTCGAAAGAAACCCGTACGGCAGTTTTAAGATATATCCTCCAAAATACCTTGTTTAATGGTATTTGTTTAATAATTTTTGATGCTGTGGAAGAACTCTGGGGCTTGTTGGACTTCGGAATCATTAAAAGTAAGGAGCACTCCACTTTTTTTTGTTCTTTTATCGACTTGTTATATTGGCGCGAAACGTAAAATCTTGAAAATATTTATATGATACAATGCAAATATGATACAAAGCAATCCTCTACATTTTTGCACATAGAGCAACTCCGTTTTTGAATGAAGCGGAAGAGTTTCCAAAATAAAACTGCTTATTGGTAAATATTGCGTCTTTAGGATTTATAAAACATTTCATGTTTGTAAAACTGGATTAAAAAAATTTTATTTCATTAAGATATAATAAAGACAGGATCAAGAATTTTACCATTTGTTAAGCTGGATTAAAAAAAATTATATTTTCTCAAGATAAAATAAAACCAGAATCAATTTATCTATTAACACGCCTAATGTTTTATTCAAAATTATCTGCCTATATATTTGTGGAACACTGAATTCAATAAAAAAAATGGCGGACGTAAAGTCGGGCGCGGACGACTTTAGGATACCCTGTACCACTAGCTTGTAATAAAGTCCGATTTCTTCACAAAAAACCAAAAACAGTAGAATTTTTAAGCAAAAATTTTTTTTTTGACCGATCGTTTCTATGGGAGCTATATGATATAGTCAACCGATTTCAATAAAATTTGACACAGTGCTTAAATACTTTAAAAAAGATATGAATGCCAAATTTATTTCAAATATCTTTACAAACAAACAAAACACATCGAATTTTGTATAAAAAACGTGTTTTTGGACCGATTGGTCCTATGGGAGCTATATGATCTAGTCAAACGATTTGGATTAAATTTGGTACAGTGCTTAGGAACTATAAAATATTCACGAATGTCAAATTTGGTCCCAATATCTTAACAAACAAACGAAACACAACAAATTTTGTTAAAAAATCGATTTTTTGGAAGATCGGACCTATGGGAGCTATAGGATATAGTCAACCGATTTTGTTCAAATTTGGCACATTGCTTAAGTGGTTTAAAAAATTTCCAATCGCCTAATCTGGTTACGATATCTCTATTAAAAAACGAAATATAGCGAATTTTTCTTTAAAAAAGTTATTTTGGCCGATCGGTCCTATGGGAGCTATATGATATAGTCAACCGATTTCGATCAAATTTGGTTCAGTGATTGGGAACTATAAAAAACTTTCGAATACCAAATTTCGTTACGATATCTTCATAAACAAACGAATTATTCATCTAAAACGCTTTTTTTTTGTCGAGGTCGTCTCAAACACCCCCATGGGAGCTATATAATTTATCCCCGATATCAACAAAATAAAATAAACTTGCCTCCTATGGAATAATATGGGATCTAATGTGAAAGTTTGGTAACTCTAGCTCTTACCATCTCTGAGATCTAGGCGTTCACACGGACGGACAGACGGACATGGGTATATCGACTTCTCTATTCACCCTGATCATATTTTAGGTAACTTTGGGGTGTCTCCGACGTCTCCTTCTATATGTTACATACATTTTCGGCTTGCACAAACTTAATATACCCTTGGTACCATACGGTACAGGGTATAATTATCCTAAAGGCATTTAACTCAAAGAAGTAAAATTTTTGGCAAGTTTCTATGAAGAAAGCTAAGTTCTTGACATGCTATTCTGAAGGCCTACGTTACGCCGACTACAAACCTTTTAAACTTACATTTAAATTGTGCTTTATAGTTATACTAGGGAGCTCCGACACTGCCGGGTTTTCAAAATAGGGTTTTTTTGAAAGTATTACAAAATCGAATTAGATAAACCATTCAATCAATCAAAACATTAATTTTCTCTACCCAAATATGAGAATTTTCAAGATTTTGAGATCAAGAAATGCATATTTGACATTTATTTTGATTTTCTAGGCTCGCTAGAGGGCGTTTTTGTGTACTTATAGTTTTGTGCATATCCTTTTTTCTCAAAAACCTAATAAAATAAGAATCCGTAGAAAAACAAATACTATGATATAGTATTCGGACGTGATCCAGAAATCGAAGTATTTTGTTTCGTTCTTGCGTGCTTCCAAATACGATTTTTTTCCTGGCGCCATCTACTCATAAGTATTTCCCTTGATCAATGTTGATACAGAGAAATTAGGCACGACTATGCTATTACAAGGGAAATTAAAAGGGATATTTTTTGTATGCAAGACATGGACCCTATAAAAATTCGGTTTGAGATATGTATTCTTAATTTATAAAAAAATATTTATCAATAACTATTAAAGTTGAAATTGGCAGACATAGAATCTGAGAATGTCAAAGAATATTTAAAAAATTATTTCCGCTTAAAATGCTTACACTTTGCAATGTATATTGCTAATTCGTTTTATTTCCTCATGCGATTACGAAATACATAAAAAATTAGTTTTTGGTGATATTGGTAGCACCAAACATTCGGTTTAAAAACGGATCCGAATAAAATTCTCAAATATGACGAATATTTCTCAAGGTTTTCAAAAGTATTTATGACTTCCAAAATTCGAATATGCTGCTTTATAGTGTATATGAGACCGCGCATAAAAGCACATACACTAAAACTAACACAAAGTAAACGAACGATATTAAGGATAAGCAGTTCCAGGCTCAGCAGTGGTCAGTGGCAGTGGCAACGGCGCGTGCCATTTGCCGCACAAAGGTAGGACACTAAAAATTCCAGCTTAATTTACAAAAGGTGCATGAATATCTTGCTGCGCGGCCACATGCATGTGGGTGCACCTAAAGGATGTCATCCTTTAGCGAGGAGCCGAACCCAAGCGTTACAAACTCCTAACATCTACGGCGTCTAAGTTTTGCACGCTTTTTGTTCTCGCCGTCCTATTGTTATGCATTTTAAATATGGAATTTTTATAGCCGTCAGTCATGCAATTCTTGTCCTGTCTTGGCTGTCGTCGGGCCGTGCCGGCGTCTCTAAGGATCAACGTCATCGCCCAAAAACTTTTGTTATTCGGCTAAATGAGCGTTAATGAGCGCTCATGCGATCTTGGACACACCACACTTGGGTGGCCTCTACCCCAGCTGCAAAACTTTGTTAATCAACATTATTGGCATTATATCGGAGAGGCTTTGGAACATCCCACTTGAGTTGGGGAACCCTTTAATTTTGAATTACTTAAGCCAAACACTTTTTTTGTAAGGAAGGAATTTGCTTGTTTTTTTTTTTTGGGAAAGTTACACCAGGAGCAAGAGATGATCGGAAATTTAAACAAATTGCATAAACTTTCATTCCTTAATTATTGTATCCATTTCTTTCAATACGCCCATAATCGTTAACGTATTCATTTTATTTTATTTTTCGCAAATGATTAAAGTTCGAAAATGAAAAAACAAGGGTATTCACTGTATTTGTTACATATTTCCTTTAATTCTAATATCTTAAAATCCTTGTTATCAAAAATTTATTGACTATTAAAAATATTGAAGTCATCTCTTAAGCTCTTACACCAGGACATTTCTAGTAAAAAACTTCACCTTTACCGAGAAGCTAAAATTTGACCGTTATATTTTGTCTTTTGTATTTATTGCAGAGAAATATTCAAAATTAATAAAATTAAAGAGTTCATATCCTTTCTTACTACTAAGATTATAATATGTCGAAATTTGGCCTAAGTAGTTCAAGTTTTGTTCAGATTTGTCTATAATTTGCGGTATTATTTGCTTTTCAAGAAAATATTCATTTAATATTAAGAGGGTGTTTGAAATCGTTTTCGGACTTTCCAATAAAAAAATTAAATAACAGGCTCTAACTAAATTAATTTAAAAACATTAACATTCCATACTATTAGTGATGGTTTAGATCTTTATGATCCTCAGCCTTATTCTAGTCTTAGTTTGTAATACGTACGTTTGTTTTCTTATTTTTTATCGAAAACGTAAGGTTTTTTCCCCTTTTTTCTAATATATAATATAATAAATAATATTTTATATTAATAAATTAGGTGTAAAGCTGTAAATCTAGAGGCCTTTGCTCTAAATAAGAACGACAACGCAATGTTTTTTAATTTAATTTATAAACGGATATAACTCTGTTAGTTCAAGGAAACAATAATATAATAAAAGGCTAAACTCTATATAATTAGTAAGTACCTCATGGAAAATATGTTCATTGCTTCAATTAATTTTTTTTTAATGATGGCTTAACTTATTAATGTTATATTTTTTTGTTTTAGTGTTGTTAAGTAGGTAGAAGTGGTTGCCATTCCAACACACCTAGGCCTATGAAAGGCCCGTTGTGATGCCACTTGAGTCAGTACTCTACTCTCCTGTATCCTCTTTGAACCAACCTGTCGATTTAATAAACGAATTAGTCTTATTTATTCTGATTTCTGCAATTTCAGCATTTTCAGTAATATTCCCAAAAGTTTACCGAGAAGTATTCAGTTTCCTCCTCCATAGTGCCATGCATCCATACAGGAGGTGGTCCACTGTTTCCTCCTCTTCTGCCTCCTGACAGCTTCTACAGTAGTCAAAATGCGACACGCCCCATCTATTGGCGTGTCTACCAATAAGACAATGCCCCATGCAAGCCCTTATCGTGGCTCTTACGTCTAGTCTGCTGAGTTTTAAAAGTTGCTTGATTCTATTCAAGCTCCATTGCGGCCAAGCTTTCCTACTAATAAGACAGGTACTGGTTTGCTCCCATCTATTGTTTGCATCATTAATGGCACTTCTATCTATTAACAATTTACATGTTGCTAGTGGTATAGATACCAACGTCTTATCCGGCTGAAGTGTTACCGCTGTACTCCGTCTATCTAGTTCATCTGCTTTGCAATTTGCAACGATATCTCGGTGGCCTGGTACACAAAGCAGATTTATCTTGAAGTATTTAGTAGCATCTCGTAAAAGCTCGTAACATTCCATTACTGTTTTGGATGTGAGCCTTAATGACTGTAGTGTTTTTAAAGCAGCATGACTACCAAAACAGATCTGAATTTCCCTTTCGGTTAAAACACGATTCTTAATTATGAGAATACTTTCCATTATAGGTATGACTTCAGCTTGGAAAACATTTGCAATGATCTGGTAAGCGGAAGAATTCGTTAATGCCCAACGAATCTGAATAGACACCCCCTTCCACTTGATCATTGAGCTTAGATCCGTCCGTAAAAATGGTAATCTTGCTATTGCAGTCTGGTATACCATTATCCCAATCTTCAGGAGATGGGAAACTTTCACTAAACGGTTTGTCAAAGAATAACTCCATTGAGTTAGAAAACTCGGTGGTTCTTGGAATTTGCGGAAATTGGCGCAAAATAGTCGAGTGTCCTCTAGAACTTATGGCTAGATCTGAAGATTCTCTTAGCCTTAAGGCCGAGGGCTATTGGCAATAGATGCAGCATGGTGTTTAATGCTGCTGTGGGGGTCGTTCTAAGTGCACCGTTGTTACTCAAGCTGGTGGAATGGAATTCATGCATTTCACTGCACTATTTTTGTTAAGCGCCGGCCACCATACCATCACTCCGTAGGTTGTTATCGCTGTGTAAATCCAGTGAACAACATGGGGTTTTATACCCCATCTTGCTTCTACTGCTCTTTTGGAAGTTGCTTACAGAACCTTATTATTATTATTGTTGGGTGTATAAATGTACTGCCGCCCAGGTGGATCTATTGCACCCCCTTCGTGGCTTAGAGCTCTCCCAAAAGTCCTAAGGCCTACATGCATTGCAGTATATGTATGGTTTGGACTTATAGTAACAACGATCTCCGGTGGGAGAAAGTACATGCCCAGGAGCTTGTTTCTTTTACCGGCGAGTGCCATACATTCACATAATACATGCGAAGACGTTTCTTCCTTCATGCTATAGAGGAGACATAGTTCAGTAACCATTACGTCAATTTTTTTTAAGTGGCTACGGAGCCTACAATGTCCTATCAGAAGGTCCGTCAGGATTCTCACAGTGTTCTTCTCGTGCCTTACCATGACTTTGAATCTCTTACGGTTGTAGTTGAGGGGTAGGGTTTTTGACTGTTTAAGCCCTGGTATCTGCGGCCAGTGAAGCAGTCGCTTTTTATTCTGCTCTATTTTCAGTAGGTCCCGCACCAGGTGGTTACCAATCCCACAGTGTGTTTCAGGACCGATTAGCGGTGTTGCCGCACCGGTTCTTGCAAGTTTATCTGCCCGCTCATTTCCAGGAATTTTGTTATCTCCTGGAACCCATCTAATCTTTAGCTTATTCCTGGATCCTAAATTATCCATTGACGTTCTCACTTCTTAAACCAGCCTTGATGTGATATTGGTTTTGCTTAATGCCTTTATTGCTGCTTGACTATCAGACAGGATGGAAATATCCTTATCATGGTACTTATTTTGCAGATTGAATTCTGCACATCTACCAATAGCACAGACTGCAGCTTGGAAAATGCTGGTGTGCCTGCCTAGAGGTTTGTAATATTTGGTTCTGCGTCCTACTACCAGTACTTCACTACCTTATTCAGTTAGAGCCTTTTGAAAAAAGCTGTTTAAGAATTTAGCTTTTCCTTTTGTGTTGCGCTGTTTTATCGTACAATGTAACGTCACGCCAAAATTTAAGGATTATAGTGTCCTTTCGTTCTGCCTTTTAAGTATCTTCCTATTAAATTGTCGCGTGGCAAGCAGATGCAGTTGCATCTGCTACTCGTACCTGATTATGCAATCACAGCACACACACACACACACTATATGATATAAGCGCCGATTAAGACACTTGAAGAGACAAACAAAATATGCAAAAAAAAAAACAATAAAAAAAACAGCAAACGAGACATTTCAACGAGCTGGCAAATTGCAACAGCAGCAGCAGCCGCAACAAAAACAACTGCAACAGAGCGCGAGAGAAGAGCGAAGAGAGAGCGACGCACGAAGAGAGTCAGATCAGATTGCAAGTCCTGCATAAATTGTGTGAGCACGCGCTGAACCAAGCTGAGCCACAACAAATAAAAATTCAAGCAGGCAAAAGAAAAAAAATAATTCAAAAAGGAAGCTGCGAATGCAACAAGACGAGGCCACGATGCAACTGCCACCGATGATGAGAGGGGAGGGCTTGTAGGTTTTATTGCTACTTGTTGTTGTTATTGTTGTTGTTGGTGTTGCTGTTGGTCTCCAGCTTGTTGCTGCCACGCGCTCAGCGCAATGCACTTTTGGCAAAATGCAATCGCAATCTGCCCCCCAGCGGCAACAACAAAGACAACTACACGTAAACGTAATTATCATTATTAGCAACAACAACATCATTATTATGTTTGTCATTCGGCATCGCATTTATTGTAATTTTGTTTTTCTCTCTGTGTGCGTGCGTGTGCATTGATATGATAATTATGAGTGCAAAAGGGATATCAAATTGCATGTTGCCTTCTGCTGCCTCTGCTGCTTCGGCCTTCTGCCTTTTTACGTCTTTACCTTCCGCTCCGCTCTCTCGACTTGCACTTAACCGATGTGATTTTTGACTCTTTGACTTTTGTGTCACTTGGGCTGATGCACGTACAGTGCATCAAAAAAGTCTTGGCACACTGCGATTACCTGTAAGTAACTTTTTCCCCCACTGTATTGTAATTACAAAATTAACTTGTTAGTCATTTGGCAGCAAGAGGGTCAGCATATATTTTAGTTTGCGCCTAACAATGTAAACATAGTTATTCACGCTTGCTGTTAAGTTGAGCACTTTAACCGCAACAAAGAGTACAGCGTTGAGCTTTAACTTTTAAGTGCTCTTTGCTCAACTCAGTCCCTATTAAACATTTTAAATGTTAAGTTGTAGAGAAAGTTTTGCAAAATATGCTAATTGCAGCATTCTCCACACTGCAATACTAGGTATTTTTTTTTAACCATTTTCTGATGTAAAAAGCAACAAACGTTTATAAAAAGCGGCAAATTAAAAGTAAACAAAGGGAGTTTCAATCCAATTTAATAGAATTAATGCAATTAAAAAAGTTAGATTTGTGCATTTTATGTAGGGGAGTAATGATGTTACTGCTGCATTTTCCGCAATCGAAAAGGAGTCAGCGAAAGTGGGTCTAGCGGTTAACGAGGGCAAGACGAAGTATATGCTGTCTACGAACAGGAACGCTCGGCGTCTGGGCTCCCATGTTGTATCGGACCGCTATACTTTTGAAGTGGTCAAGGAATTCACGTACCTTGGCACCGCCGTTAACACTGAAAATGACATCAGCCTGGAGATAAAGCGGAGAATTACATTTGCCAATAGGTGTTACTATGGTTTCAGTAAGCAGATGTGCAGCAGAGATCTTTCTCGAACGACAAAAGTAACACTCTACAAGACGCTCATCTTGCCCGTGCTCTTATACCGCGCAGAAGCATGGGTTGTGGCACGGACAGATGCAGCTGCTCTTGGGGTGTTTGAGAGGAAAATTCTACGCAAAATCTTCGGTCCCGTACGTTTTGAGGAAGGCTATCGCATACGGATGAGCCACGAGCTGTACGAGCTCTACGACCACATGGATCTTGTCTAGCGCATCACAATACAACGTCTGCGCTGGCTCGGCCATGTCGTACGTATGGATAATGATGCTCCAGCGAAAAAGGTATTCGAAGCAAAAGCCGACGAAGGAAGACGGAGGGGACGACCACGACTCCGATGGAGATATCAAGTGGAGGAGAACCTATCCGCCCTTGGTATTTCTAACTGGAGAAGGCGCGCGCAAAGCAGAGTCGCCTGGCGAGAGCTGCTGAGGTCGGCCGTAACCCGAGAGAGGGTTGTAATGGCCATACGATGATGACGATGATGAATTTTTTATCTCAACATTAAATACAAATTAGCATCGAGCAAAGGGCGGCTTGCCTAGGTATCACCAGATCTATGGGATCCACACCTCAGGCGGCTTTGGATGTTATTCTGAACCCACATAAAAGGGAACGAGCTGACGATCTATACAGATGGCTTAATGATGAATGAGGGCACAGGAGCAGACATCTTCTCGGAAGAGCTTGCGATGAAGCTTTCATTATGTTTCCCCGACTGGTGTAGCGTTTTTCAAGTGGAGTTATACGCAGTCTGGCAAGCGGCTAGACTTATTGGCAACTTGAACGGAAGTAAATGGAACATTGTAATTCTTGTCGATAGTCAGGCTGCAATTAAAGCTCTGTCATAAACAGATCCTTAACATGACGCTAGCGCTCAACTGTATCCATCACCACCCAATAACCCTCTGCTGGGCTCAGCGCTGGCAGCTAACCTTGCGGTAACGAACATAAAAAAACCATTACAGGACATCGTATGGCAAATCAGGGAGACGGCAAGAGCTCTAGTGGAAAGAGAATTGGATATGGTTGTCGCATCATCCGAGTACTCTGCCCAAGATATAATCCAAAGCGAACAGCTGAACTTCTGCGCTTCTAAAGATCTATAGAACAGAACTAGGCTGTTGGTAGGCGTTGTAACGGGGTACTGCACCATAGCCAATATGGCTGAGAAGTTACACGTTCCCCATCACGATTTCTGCGGAGATAAGAAAAAGACAGAAAGCATCCAACACCTGCCCGGCGCTTCTTAAAAGACGAACCCAGTTTTTGGGTAAACCATTCTTTGAGGATCTGGGTAGTCTAGCCTATGTGGTTCTGCAACATGAGAGACTTAGGCAATTAGGGACATTCCCCCTTTCTGCAATATTTTTCCTCCCCTTCTTTTTAATTAGTTTTTAATTTATTTTCAATGGACCTTATGGTTGATCTCAGTCACTATCTGAGGTGCCCACACAACCTAACCAAACCTATAGGCATCGATCTAAATACACCCTTGGGAAGAGAAAAGAAAGAGCTATAATCTATAATAAGTAGATCATTTGAATTATAAAAAAATAAGAATTTCGCAGACAATTTTCCAAAGAGCTTTAAAACGACCATCCAAAAAAAAGGCTAGTAATTTGTCATACCTGTAAAAATAGCTGAAAATTGGAGAAAACTGAAACATTTATGGATTTTAAATTTAGATGAACATTAAATTAAATTTTAAAGATCCAGGAAAAATTTAACTTTCCAGGGAAGTCAAAATTGTGATTTTTTGTAATCGGTTTTTTTTGGTCTTCATACTAAAAATTAATTGTTACGAGAAGATTTTTTATTAGGTAGTTTGATCTTCGAGCCAAAAATACCAAATACGTTATTTTCGATTTTTTTTTTGGGTGCGGAAGTTTTTACAAATTATTTAAAAAAATAGTATTTAAAAAAAAGTCACTTTAAAAGCGTCAAATTACACCTGGCATCATTAGTAGGGCCATGAGATAACTTTAGGTGATAAAATATGCTTTAAGCCAAAAATATGTTTTTGTTTCTGATTTTTCTCGCGCATCCACTATGAGATACGAGTAGAGGCTGCCCAGAACAAGAGCACGTAGCAGACCATAATAATAACATTTTCTAAAGAACCTAATTTTTAATCTTCTTATGGGATAATTGGCGAGGAGAACCCCCGTTCATCTGTATGCTTGGAATTAAGTGGAGTTCTTCACGCAGCACCTGTATATGTAACCTAGAAGAATAAATTATGGACAAAAGTATACGCAGAAGGAGATGATATCAAGGGTAGCTATTGCGCCCCCGTACTAACTTTTTCAAAACTTCAAAGGCCAAAAAGGATGGGACTATGCTTCTGAACCCAAACCTAAATCTAATCTCCCTTCCCTCTTAAATTACCAACGCCAAGTAGTACTTCTTTAGGGGCACTAGGCATTAAGACCCATGGCTTGATTCGCATCTATTCTGTGTAAGGATTTGATTATTTCTGCCACCATGTTGCTTATAGACGACGTTATATTTTGCGAACTATGCAGGATGTCTGCCAAGTCATTGAATATGAATGGCATCCCAATGCCCAAAGCTCACTGCTTTCAGATCTCATGCTTAAACTTATAAAAACCATAATTTCCTGTGAAATAGTTGTGTTCAATAAAACTCAATTTGTCGGTAAATTCTGCTAACCCAAGGGCAATTGGTTGATACCAGTCTTCTTGACCTAAGGCTGTTGATAAACGCTCTTCAGCTCTCCTGCCACTTTGCCATAGTCGCAACTCATCGGCTTGGCTGTTTTTCGGGGCAAATCCAAAGGTTATACCGGTTGACCCCTGTGGGGAGTCACACATAGACTGCATAGTCCTTAGTGAAACCGGAGGATGCGGCTCATGTAAAATGCACGTTAGTCGTCGATTATGCGCGTATGCTTGGCAAACGCCAATAGCTTTAAAGGTGCTCTGTCGGCTGCCTCTTCCAGTGAGGTAAGCCAGAATTTTCCTAGATGTTTCTTGATGCGCATAAGGCGGGGCTCCGGAGTCTCTTTCGCCTCTGTCTTCCTACACTTCCGGCAAGGACTGCAGAACAGCGTCACAATTTGTCATCGCGTACTGTTGCTCTTGTTGTGGCAGTAAATGTACAACTGTCCCGGCCTGCTCCAACCAGTACAGAGGTGTAAACGTTGGCGATACGCAGAGGGGTATTATTTCCTCCGTGCCCGCCGGTGGTAGCAGGCACGCTTTGCGTGAGTAACCTGCGCGCGGGGATTTGGTTGCATTTTGTTTTCAGTAATCACCCCATAGCATTTTATGCCTGCTGCCAGGCACCTCTGGCCATGGCTCCAACGGATCAGCAACAGACTTGGAAATCCGTATACTGCCACGCTGTTGCCTCAGTTAGACCGTGCACTGGCCCAAGTGACAGACTCTGGTGTTTGAGCCATTACACAGTACATTGGCCAGCAGGCACCCTCTTGGGGGTTCAGCCAGAGGATTTTCGCCAGCCGCTTCTTCGGTATGTCGTCTTACATTTATGACTGTGGGAATTCACTGCCCACACCGCATTGCTTACAGGAGGGTAGTCCGTACCATGTTTTTCAGCAACCTAGTTGGCTCCTCTCTTGTGGGCCTTTAACAGTAGTTTGTCGTTCCATTAAACGCATTCAGCAATTACTCTCCTCTTCCGACTTAAAGTATATTTGCATGACTAGCCCATCCAGCATCCACACTTCTGAAGGATTTTAAAATGTTCCCATATTAATAATATATATTTATTGGATTACATATTAGCTTTGTCTAGCGCTTCTCTCCCTTTGCGCATCCTTTGAGCAGTGTCTTGAGCGTGCTCCACTAAAAAGACAGTTGCTAGTTTTTTCCTTATCTTTATCGGCTTTTAGATCCTCGTGTGATTGCCCATTTGTCTTTCCGGCTGACCTCAATTGGGTTTTAATAGTTTCTGCTTAACACCAAAGCACTCAATGTGCTACTTACACATAAATAACTACTTAAGCACAAATTAGTAATTAAATATATTCATATTCATTTGTCAGCTTCAGTTTTGTACCAGTAGACACCAGTTCATCAACGTGGTCAGTAGCAGTCAGAGAATATATAGTATGGGCTGATTGAGCGATGGCAATCTCACGCAAGGAACTCAGATGCCAGGACACATAAAAGCTGCAATAACTGTTAGAGCAAGCGTAGTTGCAGTTCCTGCAGAACTAATTAAAAGAAGAACAGGAACAGGAGCAGCCCGGGTGTCAGCAGGAGCGCGGTCTCAAAAGAAATGTGTAGAAAGTGTAGCACGCAATGTGCTGCCAACGGGGGAAAGTGCTAGGAAAGGGCAGCATTGATGAAGTGGCAAGGTGACGAAATGCCAAAAAGCTGAAGCGGCGAGGTGGCAAAGTATCAGAATGCTGCTGTTGCTGCTGCTGCCGCATGGAATGCCAGGCGCTGCAGCTCGTACTCCAAAACTCGATAATGATGCTGCCGCCGCAGGCAATGTGTTGCACTGGACACGAGGTACGCAGAGCAGAGTCAGTGGCATGCCATTGAGGGCACTGCTGATGCTACACTGCAGAAAAAAATCGTGCAGGTTTTGGTAAAAAATAAATATTTTTGGCAACTTTACTTTTAGTGGTTTTTTTTTTCTAATTGTTGGATTTTTGGGGCTTAATTCAAACAAAAAATTGAGATAATTCAAATATGCGAACCCAAAAGTTTGAAAACCGTTAGACTAGCTTCAGTTCAAAAGATCTAAATGAATAAGCACAACGCAAAAACGATTCTTAAAAAACGAATTTTTAAAATATGCAATTTTTTAGAATTGAGATAGTAAACTTCAATTTAATTTATTTTTACCCTGTACCGTGGTACAAGGTATATTAAGTTTGTGCAAGCCGAAAATGTATTTAACATATAGAAGGAGACGTCGGAGACACCCCAAAATTACCTAAAATATGATCCGGGTGAATAGAGAAGTCGATATACCCATGTCCGTCCGTCCGTCTCGTCCGTCTGTCCGTTTGAACGCCTAGATCTCAGAGATGGTAAGAGCTAGAGTAACCAAACTTTCACATTAGATCCCATATTATTCCATAGGAGACAAGTTTATTTTAGTTTTTTGATATCGGGGATAAATTACAATATATAGCTCCCATATGGGTGTTTGAGACGACCTCGACAAAAAAAAAGTTTTAGATGGATAATTCGATTGTTCATGAAGATATCGTAACCTAATTTGGCATTCGAAAGTTTTTTATAGTTCTTAAGCATTGTACCAAATTTGATCAAAATCGGTTGACTATATGATATAGCTCCCATAGGACCGATAGGATCAAAATAATTTTTTTAAAGCAAAATTCGCTATTGTTCGTTTTTTAATAAAAATATCGTAACCAAATTTGGTGTTCGAAAGTTTTATTAGATCACTCAAGTACTGTGCCAAATTTCATCAAAATCGGTGGACTATATCATATAGCTCCCATAGGACCGATCTTCCAAAAAATCGATTTTTTAACCAAATTTGTTGTGTTTCGTTTGTTTGTTAAGATATTGGGACCAAATTTGATATTCGTAAGTATTTTATAGTTCCTAAGCACTGTACTAAATTTAATCCAAATCGGTTGACTATATCATATAGCTCCAATAGGACCCATCGGTCCAAAAAACGTTTTTTATACAAAATCAATTGTGTTTCATTTGTTTGTAAAGATATTTGAACTAAGCATTCAGATCTTTAAGGTATTTAATGACTGTGTCAAATTTTATTTAAATCGGTTGACTATATCACATAGTTCCCATAGGAACGATTGGTCAAAAAAAAAATGTTTTCCTAAAAAATTCTTCTGTTTTTTGTGAAGGAACCGGATTTTATTGCAAGCTACTGGTACAGGGTATCCCAAAGTCGTCCGCGCCCGACTTTACGTAGGCCAATTTTTAAATGTACGTTTTCAATAAAACTTCTAAAAATTTTTTTTTAACCATTGCATTTAAGAAAAAATACACTTATTTATTTTTAAAGGTTTGTTTCTAAGTAGTATGTTATAAAGACCGATTTGACATTTTATTCAATTTATTTTGTAAAATAACATAAGTTTTATGGAAATAATAAGAATTTTTTTCTTATTTAAACTCATTCTACATTTTTATTTTATGTAAAGAAATTAAGCTGTTGTATTTCATAACATCAGATCAATGGTATACACCATTTTTGTTACAATCTGAAGTTTTCCAACCTAAGACTTCCGGACTTCCACTAACACAAGATCAATAATTTTTTTAGATTTTTATTTAATCGGTAATAAGACTTCTAAAAATTTAGTTTTTCCTTAATATTTCCATTGAATCCTGAATTTTGTATAATTTATTTTATATAAGTAGAACTGTAAAGACCGATACCATTTTTATTAAAATCGGACATAGAATTTAATGTACAACCTAAATACATAATAGACAGATTTTTTACTTTTTTTATTGTAATATGAATATTTTTACTAAAACTTAAGAATTTAATATATTTTAATTTTTTTAACGTTTTAAAAAAAGACGAAGAAAATTACACCCAATTTTTTTTTTTAATCTTCTTTTATTTTCCCAATTCTGAATCCAAATAAATCATTTCATTATGTACGTTAGAATAGTGTCAAGGAAAACAATAAATGGTATTTTTTTAAAGTAATCAGAGACCACCAAAGTAAAAACGCAAATATCTGTTCAAAAATTCGTAGCATTTAGCGTTTTACTTTTTCTGTAACAAAATCCGTTTTTTTTAGGTGGCCAAGACGTATATTTTTATAAAAACTGAAACTCAGTGGTTTTTTTCTTACAGTGTGCTGCTAGCGTTAACGTCGACGTCGCTGCTGCGTCGGCAGCGAGCTTATCAACGACATCAAAGCCAACCATCGATGTGTCAGCTGCACCTGCATAATTTTTGTTGGTTTTTTTTTGTGAACCCTTTCGCTTATGTTTTTTTTTTTTTCTTATGCTCGTGCTTCCCTCCAGCGTCTACTGGTTAACGGTAACGTAGCTCATTTTTAACAGTTATTTGTTTTTGGGCTTTTTAGTGTCAAGTGCATCTGAACGAGAGGGAAATACTTACAAGGGCTGTAACAGTTACAGAAAGACATCGCATTATGAGCCGAGCGTGATTCGTGTAAATCGTGAGTTCCTTGGAATTGAGCCTGAACTGATTTGCTAATTGTAAAAGCTCTAATCAACGTTGCAAATACAATATTGGCCAAAAGTATCTTGACAACACTGTGCGAAATGTATTGCCGTTTAACTTTTGAAAGATAAAATATATTATTAGCTGTAAGTGAGCAAAAAACTACACTGATAACAATTAGCATTTATTTTTTTTATAATTTATTTGTAATGTGAGTTGATGCTTTTTTGGGTGGGCACAAATATTTTGACAATTGTCATTCCTTTGATCCCGTGCTGTGTGCACAACAACAATGTATGGCATTTTAAAACTTGATTTTATTTATTTTTAAAAATAACATCCTGTTTTCTTGCCAAATGCCTAGTCAAAACCATTTACTAACAAACAATGAGGCAAAACAAAACATATTTTATAAGAAATACAGACGATTCGGGCAGAACAGGCAAAAGGACACTGTAGAGCACGGCATTAAGCTAAGAGCATTTTAAAAAGATGCCTTAATTACGCCAAAAGGTTTACCAATTGAATTCATTAAGCAATATTAAACATTAATTAGACAAAAAATATTTAGAAGAATGCTAAAGGAGGTCAGTTTTACTGCCTTTGTATCTCGTAGAATCCTTTAATTAAAAAAAAATAGGCTTAAAGGTTAACATTAGCTAAATAATATAAGAACAAGGAGATTGTTAAATAGCGACATATAAAATCTCTTACATCCTAGATCGAAAGAATTAAGTTTATTGAAGGTAATTCAAGAATGGTTGGGAAAAAACCTACGCCTGTATGGGTACGTGTAACTCATGGGGAAGGCTGCTTATTTTTTGAGTGCGTTGAACGTTCATTTGCTTAGATGATTTATTACCAATTGGTAGAACGATAATATAACGACAATTATTTTAACATCCTAATGGCAGGGCGTCCACTTCCGATTGCAGAGTTATTGGACAATCCTTTATTATGGTACAGGATAATGATTCTTTCTACAATACCCAGTTGATCCAATTTTTTGAGAGAAGTCAATACATTAAATCGGCCTCATCAAAGCTTGGGTCTTAACAGAATAGAAAAGTTTAATTTATATCAGCTTATTAAATAAATAAAAACGATGCATAAATTGACCCAGATCGCGAGAAGAGGAAATTGTTGAAGAAAAAAGGTGCTGGAAGGATATTTTAGAGGAAGCATAGAAAAAATTTGTAAAATAAATTCCAGAACTTTTGCAAAATGTCTCTGACGTCAAATGAGGGTTAACTTTTTATTATTAATTTTATTTAGATATATAATATATGATATATATATATAATATATAATGTTATATAATCAAAAAATCATAAGAAATTGCCAAATCAATTTTTTTTACTTATGTCAAAATACGTTTGTCCACTATTTTAGAATTGCTGTTATGGTCATCAGAATTTGATAAAAAAATTGGGATAAGTAAATGATTTGGAATCTTCTGTCAAAGGTTAAGCTTTGATTTTAGGGAGACATACTAGTTTGTAAAAAAGGATTCGTCAAGACTATAATGAAGCGTTTCTAACCGATTTATTAATAAAAAGTGGCGGACGTAAAGTCGGGCGCGGACGACTTTAGGATACCCTGTACCACTAGCTTGTAGTAAAGTCCGATTTCTTCACAAAAAAACAAAAACAGAAGATTTTTTAAACAAAAATTTTTTTTTGACCGGTCGTTCCTATGGGAGCGTATATGATATAGTCAACCGATCTCAATAAAATTTGACACAGGTGCTTAAATACCTTAAAAACAGATATGAATGCCAAATTTATGTTCAAATATCTTTACAAACAAACAAAACACATCGAATTTTGTATAAAAAACGTGTTTTTGGTCCCAATATCTTAACAAACAAACGAAACTACTAACAAATTTTGTTAGAAAATCGATTTTTTGGAAGATCGGACCTATGGGAGCTATATGATATAGTCAACCGATTTTGTTCAAATTTGGCACATTGCTTAAGTGGTCTAAAATTTCCAAACGCCAAATCTGGTTACGATATCTTTATTAAAAAACGAAATATAGCGAAATTTTCTTTAAAAAAGTTATTTTGGCCGATCGGTCCTATGAGAGCTATATGATATAGTCAACCGATCAAATTTGGTACAGTGATTGGGAACTATAAAAAACTTTTGAATACCAAATTTGGTTACGATATCTTCATAAACAAACGAATTATTCATCTAAAACGCTTTTTTTTTGTCGAGGTCGTCTCAAACAACCCCATGGGAGCTATATAATTTATCCCCGATATCAAAAAAATAAAATAAACTTGCCACCTATGGAATAATATGGGATCTAATGTGAAAGTTTGGTAACTCTAGCTGTTACCATCTCTGAGATCTAGGCGTTCACACGGACAGACGGACATGGGTATATCGACTTCTCTATTCACCCTTATCATATTTTAGGTAAATTTGGGTGTCTCCGACGTCTCCTTCTATATGTTACATACATTTTCGGCTTGCACAAACTTAATATACCCTTGGTACCATACGGTACAGGGTATAATAAAACGAAAATTTATTTTTTAATGTTTTTTTAGAAAAATGTACGAAAAAAAAATTTGTTTGGCAAAAATTATTGTTAATTTTTATATATTTATTGGAAGGCATACTTTTTGATTTGATGATGAAAAAAATGGATTCATTTTGTAGGTAAATATAAAAATCAGCATTGCTCATGAAACGTTTTTTAGAAATCTTCATTAAATGGTCCAATTTTTAAAAAATTGTGTGGGTTTGCATTTAACATGAGAAATTAAACCAATTTAGCCACTTTTAATATAAAAAATTCTAAATTTTGTTCATGATTAACAAATGCAAAAGCAATCATATAAAATCACAAAAAGGGCAATAGTTTTTGATAAGGATATGACAATAGTGCTTGCGTACATTTTACAATATTACGAAGACCAGAAAAGAATTAAAAGGGTACTATTATCTGCGTTAAAAGTGGTTAAAATTTTCGTTACTTCGACTAGACATTACAAACGGCATTTCCTAAAATTGGAGAATGATCTAAATGGGCCGTCCAGCAGTTGGATACTTTTTACATGAAAATTTTCAAAAATACTAGGTCGGAATCAATTCTTATTGTTACTAAACTGCGTGTAGTATAAAAATGTGAGGTGATCCGAATCATAATATACGGACCCATTGGCCGGAAACCATCTTATACCAATGGTATGCCATAGGCTCATGTACTACTTTATACAATTGCTCAAAATATTTATAAAAAGGGATCGAAGAATACTGAATTTGATGAGGAAACGTTTAATTTGGATGATTTTGAAGGTATTTATCAACATATGGTCAGAACGAATCGGTTGCCGAAAATCCTTCATAATATAGTCTGATACTAACGTTATGTGGAAGGATCCTACGTGTGATGCACCTGGTCACGTATATGCACAGGAATATATTAAATGACATCAGCTACGATTCGGTCCCATATCTGAGGGATATACCTGCCGTAACAGGATATTTCAGCATTGTAAGGCTTTAAGCTACAGAGCAGAAGCTGCAAAATCATCATTTAGGGCTCAAAATATTGCATTTATGGAGCAGCCGACAACCAACTCTGGCCAAAAATCTGATGGAAAATATCTTAGAGACGCCATTTAGAAACATATTTGTCATCCTTACGAAGTATGTCTATTAAAAAGACGTAAGAAAAGACCTTGTAGTGGATTGAGCCCAGGTTTTGAAAGCTTATTTTTTTATGCGTTTGATTAAAATAACTTTCTCAATTACACTAGTTTACAAATTTGAGAGTCATCGTATCTTCGTATAAAAGTATTTTTTAGGTTAGTTTTGGGTCGAAAAAACGGTTTTGTAGATTTTTTCGAAAAACTAGTTTTATGATACTGTTTTCAGTTACTCGTGAATATACCATGAACAAAATGTTTAGCCACCATAAAATACAATTAGATCAAAAGGTATTGATTGAGTAAAAATTATGGAAGTAACAAGCAATTCGAAAAAAGTGACATTTTCGACAGTTTTTCAAAATTAATTAAGTAAAATTAGCTTTTTATTTATTTTTTAAGCTTTGAGCTAAAAGATAATGCTTTTACGAAAATTTCGAGCCTTAGATATTAAAAATCGGGCACACACTATAGATGTTCCAATTTACTCTCAATCACAACTTTGTTAAAAAAAAAATGTTTTAAATCTAAGTTTTTCGTTTACGTAAAAACTGGTATGCAGCGGTAGGTGTGATTTTTCGTACATGATTCCATAGCATCTGCATATCTTATTTCACTTTACACATATTTTTTAAACGTTTTTTCTCGTTAATAAAAAGTAAACCAAACATTTTTAATTTTGAAAATTGTCGAAAATTCAACTTTTTTCGAATTTGGGTGCTAACAAGTTGAATAATTTTTACTTGATCTGTAAATATCGCTATCATATAATGTGCATAACAATACATTTCGATCGTCTTTCATGTCGATATAAAATTTTGTTCACGAGACATTGACGATTACCTGAAAAAGTTTCCAACAACATGTTTTTAGAAAAAATCTCGAAAACGGTTCCTAAAAAAAAATTACAAAAAATGGATTTTCATGTTTCTCGAAGTAAAATTATCCTAAAAACACTTTTATGCGAAGATTAATTTTTGGTGTAAAATCGTGAAGTCATTACCATTTAAGAACTGAGTAGTAAGGGTAATTAATTAAGCCAGAACTCTTAAAACAGAGAAGTCTTAAAACATGCTTAAAATTAAAAAATTTTTAGGCGCTCAGGATATATGTCCTGTTTAAGAAAAGTCTTCCCAAGTTATCGTTGAAGCGATAAGTAATCTGAATTTAGCAAAAAAAAATAGTGCAGTCTTAATATGGGCTAGTGTCATTACCACATATAGTATGTAAAAATCAACATAATTGAGGAGATCGATTTAAAATGTGATCCGCCATCGTTATTTTTACCTATATAGATTCATAACACAGCCACACAAAACAAAATCTTCTAAGGTTATGTCGAAACCCTGACATGCTGGAGTTTTTTGGTCCTCGGATTCGGATTATGCGATCAAAAAAAACATATAATAATATAATATATAATATAATAATATAAATTTCATATGAGATTTTTTGAGGTTATGTGAGAACCCTGACGTGCTGGGGATTTTTGTACCTCGGATTCGGATTCAGCGACCCCGAAAACGTATAGTAAACATTGCCTGACCTCCAGACCCGAAACATTTTTTTTTTTTGTGGCTGTATAATTAAATACATATAAGAAAGTCGGAAATGGCTTTAATTTTAACTTAATCTAGTGACAAATATTTTAAAATGATTTTAGCTTTTATATATTTTAACTTACTTGGTTTGTTGATTTCTTTGTAGGAATAAGAACAGTTTTTGAAGATTTTAATATTTTTACTTAACAATAAATAGCTGGAATTGCTTTAACCTTCTAATGCCCAATTTTTAAAATATTTCATGAACAATGGTCGAATACTTTTTTCTAAGACTGGCCTTTAAAATGATGTAGGATTGATCGTTTACATGTGAGTTGAGATTATCTATAAAAGGTCCTGCAGCATTTCAGCCATCAAAAATTATTGGCTTATGAAATTTTTAGACTTGGATTTTATTTATTAACTGCTCAATTATTATTATTATTAAAGGATCTTATTTTTTTTATGGTATTTAGAAAAAATAATTTTGCTGACAACTCGCATCCGCAAAATCAAAAAAAAAGTACCTTAAAAAGCCTTTAATAGTCTTCAAATATTTCATAATTTTAGTTAGTGTGTTTATAAGGAACTACGAAATAAAAATTTAAATGATGTAAAAACTTATACTTTTTTTAATTATTTGCAGGAATACAACTAAGGGTTAAGAAGTAAAACCTAGAAGACGGCAGAGTTGAACAATTAAACAAAAAAGGAAAAGGAAAAACGAGCTTGTTAAGTCACCTTGAAGGAATAAAAATCTTGCAATAACGTTTGGATCGATAGGTTTGGATTGGTGTCTAAAGCGAGCAGGATGCAGAACCCACCATTTGAAAAAAAGCAACTCAAGACCAAGGTTAGTAAAGCAATTTATGATAGTAAAACAAACAAAAAACGCCATATAAATTATCTAAAATCTTAATGTTGTATAATCACGACTGCCATTTAAAGTTCCTACCACAACAAACAACTTCTGTATTTGTTCAGTTTTTATTGTAGGACATTTGTAAATAAGGAAAAATTTCCTACGAATCAATAAAAGCTAGCCAGCAATGACATTTAGTTTAATTTTAAAAATGGTTTACAACATGATCAGCCTCAAATATTGGACTTTTGAGAGCTTAACGATGTTACAAATTAGCACCACAGCTCTTATGGGATTTGGGTACACTTAAGCCCTGGCGTCAGCTCCAATTGGCACTAACCTGCCCCATAGGCAAACATTTTACAGGCACAGTGACGTCATTGCAATGCTACCCTTGAAATGAAAAACCAGCAAATGCTAGAACAGTTCAAGAGCAACAAGACCTAGCTAGGGTAGAAAACATGATGACAAATATTTTTTTTACGCACTTTCTTGGTCTATGCTGCAGTACAGGACGGTCCTGGTCCCGGTGCTGGTCGTGAAGAGGGTTGCAATCTAATAAAATAATAATAATAAAAAGCAAAGGCTCGACAACAATGCCGCGCCATAGCCATATATCATCTGCAGCAGCTTTGATCCATGTTCCAGAGCAGCACTAGAGGCATCCCTTTCGCACACTAGTCCTGCTACGCACTTTTGCCATCTGAGCCGTAACGGGACACTCACACAGTGGTGGCTAGACAGAGGCTAGCAAATTGGGGGTGCGTGTGCACCCTTTTTTTTTGTGGTAAGGGCACGTTGACGGGAACCAAGCTAGAACGCAGCCAGAGCCAGATTTCAGCTTTCCCTGCCATCCTTTGCGCTTGCCTATCGAGCTGTAATCGCTCTGGTGCAATCGCAATCGAATTTCACTACACTCTCTGTGCTAAGCAGGGGGTGCTAGTCACTGTGTGTGTGTGTGTGTGTGAGTGCGTGTGTGTGGGCAGGGGTTGGGGTGGCATTAAAGCCGGCTGGAACACATTCCTGACATACGCATGCCTGACCGGGCTGCTGCTGCTGTTGTCAAGGGTTGAAAAGAACACGTCCGAAATTTGGAAACGGGACGCATCAAGTAAGCGCTTCGGGGTTTATTTTTTTTTCCTTGCTCCTGCTGCTTTGTTGCCAAGCGCAAATCTTTGGGGTGCGCATAGGAATTAACTGGCATGACATTCAATGGAAGCAAATAAGAAGATGATCAAGCCGGCAAGTCTAACAGAAAAGCTTGTTATACAATTTAGACTTGGAAATGGGAACACAAATTCGATTTCTCTTCATTCCTGAAGTGACTTTATAGGGTGCGTAATTTTTTAAAAAAATAAATGAGATAAAAGTGTTTAGTTTCAATTTAATTTGGATAAATTTGACTTTTGAAATTTGTTTAGTCATTTTTTGAATATTAATGTCGATCAAGTTTCCACCTCCTGCAGCCACACACGCTTCATTACTTTGGCCAATGTTTCAGCCGAAATTCCCGCGAATTCGTTGCGAATGAGGATCTTGAGCTGTACGAGGGTTTAAGGTTTCTTTCAATAAACCTTAATTTTTAAATAGCCCTACAAAATAGTGCGTGGACGTGGTATTTTCAAATGAATCGACAAGGGAACATTGTCTTCAATAAATCCATCTAGTCGACGTCATCTTAGCGTCTGGGCAATGGATTGTGTACTGGCTCAAGCACCAGGGTCAGGTACTTGTCCTCCCTTGACACCAGGGCCAGTGCACGGTCTAGCTGAAGCAACAGCGCTGCTGTATCCGGATTTCCAAGTCAGGTGCTGCTAAGTTGGAGCCATGGCCAGAAGCGCCTGGCAGCAGGCATAAAATGCAATGAGGTGGTTCCCAAGAACAAACTGCAACCAAACACCTGTGCGCTGGCGTCTTCTAAGGAAACAATTCGGGCGTCCAAGCGACGCGCCGTTGCGACTAATATCACCGACACGGAGGAAATAATACATTTCCGCGTTTCGCCAGCGGTCACACCTCTGTACTGATTGGAGGAGGCCAGGACAGTTGTACATCTACTGCCACAACAACACCAACAACGGTACGCGATGCCAAATTGTGGCGCTGTTCTGCAGTCCTTGGAGACTCAGACTGCGAACTAAAAGGCTAATGCAGGAAGTGTAGGAGGACAGAGGCCAAATAAACTATGGACACCTCATCTGCCGCTGCTGTAGGAAATCTCTGGCCTTCCTCATTGACAGGGCAACTCAAAAACTATTTGCCTCCGCCAAGCATACGCGCATACTCGCCGACTAACGTGCATTGTACACCAGCCGCATCCTCCGGTTCCACTAAGAACTATGCAGTCTATGTGTGTTTCCCCCCAGGGGTCAACCGGTGTAACCTAACCTAACCTTATAAAATTGCCAATTCAATCAGTGGTTTTATGATTCCCACACTTTTTTCAGCAATAAATCCCGGTAAAATCGTGAATTTTATTTTTAAACGGATAGGGAGTTTGGCTCCCTGCTTGCTCTGCTACGCAATCTCAGACTAAACCTTTCAACTTCTCTTGTCGAATGCTTTCTTTAAAGTGCTTTAAACACACTTTTAGATATTGAGCTTTTTTTCTATAGCGTTATATGTCTAATTTTTAGGTCTGTTGCTTTTTATACCCAGGACAGAAGAGAGAAAATCCGGTTCCGGAGCAATATATTCCGGCCCCTCTATTACAGCTTATTTAAGTCACGAGAGTACGACAGTAATTACACAGGACCACTGAGAAACTCCGTGCTAGGGGAACTCCCCTTTTCCCATACCCTCTTGTCGGGTCAGCCTGCAGCTATATGTGAAAAGGGTATACTAGATTTGTGCAAAGTATGTAACGTACAGAAGGCGTCGAAGGAAGTAGATCCCCAAGTTCGTTAAAACAAAATGCTTATCACAAACTAGGGTAACGATTGAGCCCTGCCCGTCGGTCCGATTATTCGCCCCTTCGTCTGGTTCTTAAAACATGGAGCAATCTAAATTCCTTAGTGCCATTTTTTCCAAATCAAAAGTTATTTTTTTTCTCTAATAGTTCTATAATTCGCAACTTGTTAAAGCATCATTCATACTAGTCTGAATTATATTCAACTATTTCAAACACTTTCTTTTATCTACGTTATTGCTTTTTGTTTTATTATTTGACTAATTTGGTGTTTTTTTAGTTTCTGCCACATTACGTCGGAACAAATTTTTTATAATACTCAGTTTTTAAATAAATAAGTCTATAAGATGTCTAGTTGATATCGACAACACCGATTTTTGATTTCCCAAAATGTTAGGGCAAAAGACTATAAATAAGTTCTTATTTTACGTTAAATAAATCTCTGCAATTTTTAGTTAATTTTTTGTTTTTTTTAAATTTTGGACGCTAATGTAGCCAAGTTTTCCAAGCTTACAAATACAAAGTTGCTTTTAGTAAGGGAGAGTGGGGCAAAATGCGCCACTTGTGAAGTTATCAACTTGCATTACCGCCACGATGGTAATCGCTGGAAGCTTAAAATTTTTTTTTCCATAAATGGCTTTGGTGGACAACTGCAAACGTCGGTAAGGGCGTTTCGTTTGGGCGTGGCATTTGTTATTTATTAAAGGAAGTGTGGTTAAAATACCGAGTCATTCTTATTTCGGTTAAAAAAAAAATTTGAAGTTTTTATAGAAATTCGTGGGCGATGAAAACGAAAATGGAATCGGTTTGGCGAATTTTTATTTCGCTCACGAACCGTGAGTTACCGACAAGAAAATGTGGCCATGGGGCAAAATGCGCCTCGTTTATTTTGTTTTGCTTTACGTCCAGAGCTCGCACAAAAATCGAATTTTGCTAGTAAAGTATTCACTCCACTGAAACCCTATTTTTGGTCTGAGCTAAAAAACCGACTAAGCACCCAGAGCCAGCTGATAAAAATATAGATCCGAGTAAAGAAACTTCTGCGACGGGTCTAGTTGGCGATGCAAAATAATAATTTTTATAAAATTGCCAATTTAATCGGTCATTTTATGTTTCCCACATTTTTTCAGCAATAAGCCCATTGAAAATCGCGTTTTCCAGAAAATAGTTTTTTATAAAGCTCAACATTAGAGGCATTTAATGCAGCTAGAATTAAAAGTTGTTTGGGGCAAAGTTTTATTCACATATGTGGGATACTACATAGTCCCTACTTAAGGTTCCCTCGGCCCTTTGGCTGCCTCAAAAATGTCTTTATACCAAAAGTGTCGGATTTTGCACCACTCTTCCCCATATTTCTGGTTTTTAATTTAAAACTATGAACATAATTTTATAGCCGTCTTTTGGATCTTAGAGCATTTTTGATGACATTTTTTAATAGGTATGTGGGATGGTATACAACTCAAAAGTAGGCATTTACTTTCTACTCGATTATTAGGTCCATGTTGAGCTGGATCGTAAGTAATTCAGCGCTTTAATTCGTTACCTCTTTACATAAAATCGCTTTCTATGAAAACGTAAATTTTTGCATAAAGAATGTTTTGAAAATGTAAAATACTAATATTTGTAAAATAAGGTTTTAAAATTTGAATTTCAACATTATTGCTCGAACTAGTTCTTGAAACTGCAAGCCTAATTAAAGCGATTCATACGAAAATCTTCTCAGTTTTGTAGACCTAGTTATGAAAACTATAGAAAACTATTTTCTATTATAATCTGCTTAGCATTTACGATTCGAGTCTAAAAATTATGTATGATTTGTACAACAGTTTGCACTTAATTGGGGTGTTCACTTGGTCTGGCAAAAATGCAACATGTAAAAAAGCAAAGTCGGCAAGATTTAATTTTTCTTAGTTATCTCAGAGGTCCTTGGTGTTGGGTGTTTTTGGAGCTCAGATTCTAATTCCAAATCGCAGTCATATAAAAATTTTGCATTCATTTGTTTTGTGGGCTTAATACCTATAGAAACACGGTATAACAAGACGGTAGAAGGAAATAAAACTCTACAAATTATTTCTTATAATGGGATTTATACCTAGAGATTCCGGTATAAAAAGACGGTAGAAGAATTAAAAATAAATTATTTCTAATATTGTTTACAGTCCACTTCTTATGTCCCAAGCTGTTCACGTATTTATTTCGATCTGAAATTATTTTACCATATCTTGATGCATTTTCATTACAACTGAGTTGTGGGACGATCTTTTGAAAGTATGATGCAATGCAGGTTCCAGAGATTCCACGAAAAACCTCTCTATGACCAAAAAGTTAATGTCTGAAGGGGGGTTATTTGTTTGGATGTACTTAATCGGGAACGAGCGATCAAAGCTAATTATCGTGAGCGTTATCGAGTTATGATTGTAGATTTTTTTAATGCCGATTCTGCGCAGAAAACGCATGCGGAACTTTTAGTTTCAACAAGACCAATCAATTTATTAGAAATATGCTTTGTCAAAAATTCGAATTTTTACTGACAACCGCTTTATTTACCACCACCGGCCATTTTACATTTAATATGGACACTTTCTGGAGTTCTAGGAATTAAGGTGGATAATATATAGGAATGTGATATTTGTAATCAAATTGGGCACGCACAAGGCAAAATGGGCCAGATTTAAGCCCGATATATAATCGTTTTAACTCTTTTTTTCAAATGTCCGCCTTGAATTCGTTATTAGCTAAAATCATATTTTTTGTCTTTAAAAATTCAAAAATACATATTTATTTTGTAGGTAAGTTTAAAAAATTTGTCATAGCTCAACAATCGAATTAATAATTTTTTGCAACCAAGCTTTAAGATTAGATCCTTTATTATATAACGGCAGAAGAATTTATTTATTTTTTACTATGGGGGATCACTTTGCATGACAGATATGAAAATGATTTCGAACAAACTTTTTAAAGTCGTCAATATTAAAAAATATAAAATAGTTTCCCATACAGTCTCTATTTTTCAGCGATAGTTCGTATGGCAGTTGTATGATAAAGTAGTCTGTATTTGATCAAACTTTACAAAATCCGGTTAAATACACCAAAATATGAAATCTGCTAAAGTTAGATGCCAGTGCAAATAATTTTCCAAGAAATTCAATTTTTGAGTCGCCATTCACTGATCTCAATGATTGAAACGATGTTGGATCTCGAACATTGCCTACAAACACATAAAAACCGATATTCACAAAAATGCGTATATCTCACGAACCAATACAATATCGCAATAGGCTTAAAACCTCCGTATTGACAACCTCTAATACATAATAAAATCAGATTTGAAATTCATCGACGCGTTAATGAGAACATCCGTAACACGTAAAACAAAGAATAGAATAAATAGATATAAAATACATCGTATCGTATCCATAACCGGGCCAAAGTCAGCCCTATTTATCAAGTAATATTTCAAAAGTTTCACTAAGCGATATAGTGATCTGATTTTGTCAATCTTAGCAATTGTTCTTATTGCAATTAAAGAAAAAGCCAAGTTTCAGCTAAGTATCTTTATTTTTCGAATTACTTAAAAAAATTAGATATGGGTTCAGTATATGATATTTTAGTTTCTAATTGCTTAGAAATAATCACTATTTAACACATAGCTCTAGAGTATAAATTATTTATTTAAAAATCTTTCTTTATAAAAACCGCATTTTAAATTGCAAAAAAAATAATTCCGACTGGAAACCGAACCTTCTAGACGACTTTGAGCTTGAGCCTAAGTCAACACTCTAAAATCTCAACTACCCAGCGTATTTGAATTTTGGTATCCAAGATACTATATAGTGATTATACCCGATATCCGATAATCGAAAATCGATTTTTTCAATGTTCTACTTTTATCATACACTTACGACCCAATGCTGTAATTGAAATTGTGGGCTTTATAGCGCTTTGAAATTTTTTAGTGTGAAGACGGGATTCCTTCAGTCCCGGTGTTTTCTCAGGGACCCACTGTAATTACTGTCGTGATTCAAGGTAAAGGTATAATAGTGGGGCCGGTACATATTACCTCCAGTCCCGGATTTTCTCTCTACGGCTCTTGTCATATGTATGTAATCATTTTGGAGTTCTCCGTAGTGTCTTTTTTCTAGCATTCATTTATACAAAATAACCTCATGGTATAGTTTATAAATATCTCACTTAGTCTTCATCTTTATACCCTGTACCGTACAAAGGATATATTAAGTTTGTGCAAGCCGAAAATGTATGTAACATATAGAAGGAGACGTCGGACACACCCCAAAGTTACCTAAAATATGATCAGGGTGAATAGAGAAGTCGATATACCCATGTCCGTCTGTCCGCTGTCCGTCCGTCCGTCTGTCCGTTTGAACGCCTAGATGTCAGAGAAGGTAAGAGCTAGAGTAACCAAACTTCACATTAGATCCCATATTTTTCCATAGGAGACAAGTTTATTTTATTTTTTTGATATCGGGGATAAATTATATAGCTCCCATATGGGTGTTTGGGACAACCTCGATAAAAAAAAAGGTTTTAGATGGATAATTCGTTTGTATCGTAACCAAATTTGGTATTTTAAAGTTATGGTTCCCAAGCACTGTACCAAATTTCATAAAAATTGGTTGACTATATCATATAGCTCCCATAGGACCGATCGGCCAAATATAGCTCCTATAGGGCCGATCTTCCAAAAAATCGATTTTTTAACAACATTTTTTGTGTTTCGTTTGTTTGTTAAGATATTGAAGCCAATTTTGATATTCGAGAGTTTTTTATAGTTCCTAGTCATTGTACTAAATTTAATCCAAATCGGTTGACTATATCATATAGCTCCCATAGGACCAATCGTTCCAAAAAAAAAAAGTTTTTTGTACAAAATTCGATGTGATTCGTTTGTTTGTAAAGGTATTTGAACTAAATTCAGCATTCAGATATTTTTGAAGGTATTTAAGCACTGTATCAAATTTTATTGAAGTCAGTTGACTATATCATTTAGCTCCCATAGGAACGATCGGTCAAAAAAAAATTTGTTGCTCTAAAATTCTTCTGTTTTTGGTTTTATGTGAAGGAACCGGATTTTATTGCAAGCTAGTGGTACAGGGTGTCCCAAAGTCGTCCGCGCCCGACTTTACGTGAGCCATTTTTTTTTATATACCTCTCTAATATTTCTCCATCTGTTAGAGGTTTTAATAAATTTAAAAAAAATATATTAAAAAATGTAAAAGAATTAATTGTGCTAATTTTCGCTTGTATAACTTCCGATACGTAAGTAATTACTTAATACTAATAATAATAATAATCCTTAAAAAAAAACTTGATTAAAAATATAATTAGTTGAGACAAAAGAAATTTCTGGTTTATACCTCTGACGAAAAAATATTCTTAATAAATTTTGCAATCGCCAAAAGATTAAAAAGAAACGTAATACATAAATACGCATATAGTAAAGGGAGTTTTTTTTATGGAATCCGGATTTCCGTAAGCAATATCTCCTAAACCAGTTGACACTTTTGACAAATTTCAAATACCATTTTATTCAGTAAGGACCAGCAATTTAGCATGATAAGATTTACACCACAAGAACGTCTTCAAATACATAAATGGTACATCTTTTAGGTACAGCATCAGGCACGAATTTCTAAATGGCTTCAATAATAATATTTTAAGTTGCCTTAAAATCTTAACAATCTACATTAATTGTAAAGAGTCTATTAAAATAATTTGAGGTTTAGTTTACCAGGAAGACTCTAAAATATTGCACACCTCAGAGGCCCACCACAGCAATTACTTGATTTTGGTTGCTCTTATGGGAATAGGTTGCAATCTGTTTCATTACCACTATAAGATAAGGACGCATAAGAGTTCCTGGCTACAATTGAAGTATCCTGGCCTCAAAACTCAACACACACACACACACACTTACACATTTGTAGGGCAGCTGTGTGTTTGTGCGTCGTTGAATTTTCCGACTTTTCCAAAAGCAGAGAGCTGCCGCTGCCGCTGTCACTGTAGCAATAGTCACTGCACCACCCTTGTCGTGGTTTCTGAGTTTTCCATGAATTTTCGCCGAGTTTTGCCGTTTTGTTTTGTGCCCAAACAAGAAATGAGAAATTTTCTCGCTTTTCATTTTACCCTCCGCGCGCTCTCTCACACTCTCGCTCTCTTGCCCTGCGATGCTGACGCCGGCAGCGCAGCCAGTGCCGACGGCGGCAGTGACGTTGCCGTCGCGCCGTTTACATTATCAAAAACCAAACCAAGCCATTCACATAGAAAATATTCGTTTATCCGTTTTGAGCAGTTTGTGGGCGCTAGTTCATTGGATAAAGGTCAGCTGCACAGTGGCTCAAAACTAGTTGGCAACGGTTGTAACAATAGAGAGGGAAGGGCGTTTTAGAAGAGTGAGAAGATTTCATGGAATAATTATTAAAATAAATTTTACAGAACACGATTGAAAAACTATAGTAGATCTCTGACCCTCAAATTAAAAGTTATAGTTTTTCGAAATAAGAATTTTACTCTCAATAATGGGAAATATTGTTCTTGGTGTACTTATGACGTCACAAAGACAATTTTTTAATCAGCAAACATCTCAGGATTTCATGTAATCATTTTTAGTTTTAATATTTGAAAGCTCTTTAGCTTAACATCCTTCTAATAGTTTCTGTCTACAAACAAAGGTTCTCGAAATAAGAATTTTACTCTCAATAATAGGAAAAATAGTTCTTGGCGCAACTATGACGTCACAAGGTCTCACAATCATACACGCAATAAAGAACTTCACTTGAAATTATGTTCGAACTGGCTTAAAACAATTTTTTTTAAACTTAAAATTTTTAGGATATTTTTTTGTAAATTCTTTTTTTTTCGTCCTTAAAAATATTTTTAAAATATCTAAAAATTTCATCTAATCATTTCTTACTTAAGATATCTTAATCTTTGATAGCTCTTTTGCCTAAAATCCTTCTAAATATTCTCAAATTAAAAGCTTCTGGCTTACGAAATAAGAATTTTAATCTCAATAATGGGAAATATCGTTCTTGCTGTACTTATGACGTCACAAAGTCTCACAAACATACACGCAATAAAAAACCTCACCAGAAATTATGTTTGAACTGGCTCAAAAAAACTTTTTTTAGCCTTAAAATTTTGAGGATATGTTTTTGTAAACTCTTTTCTTGACACTAAAAATATTTTAAATAATCTACAAATTTCGTCTTATCCTTTTTAATTTTAAAAATCTTAATCTTTGATAGCTCTTTTGCCTAAAATCCTTCTAAATATTCTCAAATAAAAGTTTCTGTCACCGGTATACAGTGTTATAGACAACTGTCTAGCGGACAACCTTCCAAATACTCTGTAAGCACACAACAAGGGAATATTTAAATTCTAAGGTCTATTTATAAAGTCAAAATTTAACCAACTTTCATATGGCCCACCAAACTTGGGCTAAAGCCAGTAGGGTGCTACATAGAGCACTGGTTACTTGATGTTCACAAACACGGACTCTCCGGTAATGAGCATTTCTTTTGCAGCATGACCCGCTTTAGAGACAAAATTTGCAGATTTCATCGTAGCATCCTGAAGTTTCAATAAAGCAGCATGAAAACCCATTAGGTTGTAGAGCTAAAGATTCCAATTTCTACATTTAGCTGCTTTAGTATTATTATTATTTTTGAAGAGTATCTCAGAAAACTAGGGTGCTGGGCTTTTTGGATCTCAGATTCGGACTCAGCGGCTCAAAATCCATACGGATTAATACTTTATGGCCGATTTCTTAATAGCATCCTTAAGTTTCCATTAAGGAGCAGAGAAGCCCATTAGATAGTTAATGGCCATAAATTCAGTTCTTAAAGGTTTTTTTTTTTTTTTTTGATTAATAGAGCTCCCAATTTCTTTACTTGGCTACTGGGATTTTTGGATCTAGGCTTCAAATTCAGCGGCTCAAAATCCATACGGATTAATACTTTATTGCTGTTTTCTTAGTAAGATCCTCAAGATTCTAAAGAGAAGCGTGGAAATCCTATAGATTAGAGTTACCAGGTGTCCGCTATTAAACCTATTTTGCCTCGTGTTCGCTTTTTTTCAGAAATGTTTGTTTTTATGCTCGATTAGACCGATCAACTTATGCCATACATATTTTCATATCTTTTTCCAAGTACTTAAGTATAATTTTTACAAAAGTGGAACAAAGTACAAAAACAAACCCGCAGCCTAGCACATATTTAACATTTTTGAAGTTTTATAAACATATTTTGTGTCCCAAGAGCACACCGTAAAATCATAAAAAAAATTTTAGTCAGCGATTTTTCTAAATGTTTATTGTATTTCGACCTCTTTTATATTTAAATTTTCCATGACGAACAGCGTTAAAAATAGATGTCGTTTGTGGAATGCCCGCTGTTTCACATGAACCATAAGGTAACCCTACGTAGTATGAATAAATTAGATATGATTCGAAGAGTTCTTATCGATTTAGGACGATTTAATTTAAACTGACGCAAATAGGATGTGTCATTGGAACTCTTCGTACGTTGAAACTCCTACCGCTTTAAAAAAATTAAAAATAGTAATTTTAAAGAAATGGTCGGGCTTAAATGCATAATGGTAAAAGCGCAAAAGGAGCAACAACAACGTATGCTAAAAAAATAGGTTACGCTTACCAAAAAGAGTCTTAAAAGAAGCATCAATATCTTAGAGATTCTACAGAGCTACCTCACTTCAAAAGCGCATGTCTCATAATTTTTAGTTTATCTTTAAAAATACTTTAAAATTCAATTATTTTCCTTATTGTTGGTGTCACATTTAACGTTGCCAATCCAAGATGCCGTTTTCTGAGTAAGGAATTTTTTCGATTGGGTTACTAGCCCATCGCAACCCACTTTGAGGTCTGTGGGGCAACCTTGATGGTTTTTTCACGGAGTAGGCCTTTTCCGGCTTGCGTGGTTCGCGGCAGGTATTTGATTTCCCTTCTACCACACATATCTGGGAGACTTTCCCCTATTCGCCTGATCTGCCATAACAATTTGCCTCATAAGTTAGGCTGGAGTCATCTTCAAAAAATATCTTGGTAATTAGATTTTCTTTTCAACCGCTTGAAATAGACTTATTTTTAAAAGAAAATATAAAAATTTGAAAGAAACTATTTTCTTAGAAAATATCTTACCTATCCATATAATTTTTTACATTGATATTCCTAAAATCATATTCTAGAACTAAGAAATTTTAATTTGCAACAAATCTTTTTTGCTATAAAACAAAACGATTGACTAAAAATCGATTTTTTTCAGTTCAATCATCACCACTTGCGTAAAAACTCGTATTTCGAGAAATCTAACGTTCTCCAACCGAAGGTAAGTAAAGTAAAAAGTTTTTCTTAAATGATTTTGAATGAATCGTTTTTTATAAATACTACCTAAATTTAGGTATTGGCTACTGAAAAATTAAATACAATATCTTTCAAATGCAATAATGAGAAACGCCACATTCTTCAAGAACACATTTATTTTTAGGAATTTTATTTATCTTGTAATTGGAATTGCCAATATAGGGTGCATCTGGGATTGTCTGTTAAATCTTCAGTTGAGAATTAGAGATTTTGACGCTCTTTTTTTCAATTTTCTTAGATATTTTTATCCAACATTTTTTTGTAAACCGATTTTTAATTAAAAAAATTGCGTACGTAAAGTCGGGCGCGGACGACTTTGGGATACCCTGTACCACTGCTTGCAATAAAATCCGGTTCCTTCAAAAAAACTAAAAGCAGAAGAATTTTGAAGCAACAAATTTTTTTTGACCAATCGTTCCTATGGGAGTTAAATGATATAGTCGACCGACTTCAATAAAATTTAACACAGTGATTAAATACCTTAAAAAAGATCTGAATGCTGAATTTAGTTCAAATATCTTTACAAACAAATGAAATACATCGGATTTTGTATAAAAAAAGTTTTTTTGGACCGATTGGTCCTATTGGAGCTATATGATATAGTCAACCGATTTGGATTAAATTTGGTACAGTGCTTAGGAACTATAAAAAACTCAAGAATATCAAATTTGGTCCCAATATCTTAACAAACAAACGAAACACAACAAATTTTGTTAAAAAATCGATTTTTTGGAAGATCGACTCCCATAGCTATATGATATAGTCAACCGATTTTGATGAAATTTGGTACAGTACCGTGGGAACCATACAAAACTTTTAAATACCAAATTTGGTTATGATATCTTCATGAACAAACGAATTATCCATCTAAAACCTTTTTTTTTTTGTCGAGGTCGTCTATATAGCTATATAATTTATCCCCGATATCAAAAAAATAAAATAAACTTGTCTCCTATGGAATAATATGGGATCTAATGTGAAAGTTTGGTTACTCTAGCTCTTACCATCTCTGAGATCTAGGCGTTCAAACGGACGGACGGACAGACGGACATGGGTATATCGACTTCTCTATTCACCCTGATCATATTTTAGGTAACTTTGGGGTGTCTCCGACATCTCCTTCTGTATGTTACATACATTTTCGGCTTTCACAAACTTAATATACGCTTTGCACCTTACGGTACAGGGTATAAAAATGGATTGGTGTTTGGAAAAAAATCTTGTAAGGACCCTTTATCACGGGTAGAAATTTAAGACAAGACATTAATTTGGAAATAATCCAGAATCCAGTAATCTTTAGTTGGGAATTAGACATTTTGAGGTTTACGTTACACTGACTGGGGGAGTCACACATACATATACTGCATAGTCCTTAGTGGAAGATATGACATTAATTTGGAAATCATCTAGAATACAGTAATCTTCAGATGGGAATTAGAGATTTTGAGGATCTTCTTTAAAACCTCTTTAGAGGCTTCATGATGAGAACGTTTTTAGCCAAACTGTTTATATGCCTAGCTTGCTAACAACATCTGGTTAAAACCTTTTATCGAGAGTAGAAATTTTAGAAAATACATAAATTGGGCAAGAATCTAGAATGCAATTATCCAGCGAGCTAATTCCATTTTCATCAGCTCTACTTCTTCGATCTTCATACATTCTTGAATTCGCCGTTCTCGTGTGTAAACTATTTAAATGCACTGTACCGAGCTGTGTAAGCAGCAGATTCAAAATGCTGCCGCTTGTGTTGTTGTTGTAAGTAAAATAAGCAATAACAAGAACAACAACAAACAGCAACTACTAAAAATCGGATAAATTTGAACGGATAAACGCCGCCGCCGACCAACACGCACACATGCACACGCTTACAGGCCAGTGTCAGCCATTTTGGTTTAGCGGCAGCGCAACGCCGGCGGCAGCAGCAGCAGCAACAACTTTCACTGTTGTTTAGCAATGACAATGATGGAAAATGCGATGCGAGCGTTGCGTCGGCGTCAGCATCAACGTTAACGTTAACGTCAACGTCGCGTCGCGTCAGCCGCAGCTGCTGCTGTAAGTAGTTATGCATATGTATGCGTGCGTGCGTTTGGGTGTGTGTGGATTTTCCACACATTTTCATTGAGCATTCTCAGCCCGGCGTCGTCTTTTTTTACATCGTGTGTCAACGGTCTATGGCCAAGCAGTTAGTTCACTCGTCGCCGTTCGTTCGTTTGTTCGTTCGAGAGTCTCGCCGCCGTTTATACCGATTTTACCGTTGCCTTCTTAGCCTATGCCGTGTTTGTGTTAATTTTTTTTTCTGAAACCGTCTAGTGAAAAGTGAAAATTCAATTAAAAAATTCAAGTTCAAAACGGTTTTTATTTTTCTGCTCATTATATAAAGGTATATAAGCAAAAAAATAAATTTGTTAATTAATAATATACATTTTTTTTTTTTTATGTATATGTGTGTATATGTGTGCCTTTGAGTTTCTAAGCAAAAATTTTCCAGCCGCTGTGCGTGCGTGTGTGTGTGAGTGTACCTATGTGTGTGTCTGCGTTTGAGCGTATGCACATGTGTGTGTGCGAGTGCGCGGCGTCTTACGCACACATGAAACTGCAGCTGTCTCACTCGCACATGCACGCACTTTGTTAACGGCGTCGTCGTCGTTGTTTTTTTTTTTTTTTTTGTTTTTTGTTCTTGTTGTTGCTGCTGCTGCTGCCGCCGTCTTTGCCGCATAGTCATCACCTACACAAAAATCAATAACATTAATCCGTAAAGGGATTTAACAAAAGAAATAATTTACAACAAATTGCCGCTTATTTGGGCCAAAATCAATTAAATTTAAGTTAAAGCTGTAAATGCAGTTTAGAGCCGGCTTGACGTTTTGCAACACTGCTTCATATTGTTTGTATTATTTGTTTTTTCGCTTAACGTTAACACAGTTGGCATTTGGTTTAATTGTCATCAGCTACTTTTATATTCTCATTAGATTTATCAAAAAAAAAATCATCAAAGTAATAGACAAGTTCTTTTCTTTCAATTTTTTGGCCTGTCGTTTAAATTTCGCATTTATGCAATTCGGTAAAACTAAATTCTGCCTAGGCATAGTTAAACTACAATTTCCTAGCCAAACGTTTTTCAAATCGTGAGTTACCGACCCAATAGTTGGTAAGACCGCCTTATTTTTGGCCTAAAAATACGTAATACTAAGGCATATGCTTTGTTTTTTTCTTATCAAACAGTACAGCTAAGCGGCCGGCAATACAACGGAATATATTTATTATTATTAATAACCGTATCAAGTTATATATTGATCGGGCAAAGGAAAAACAAAACTCAAACTTTACAATATCGCAAAACGTTTATCAATCAACCAGTCAAAATCCAATTCAAGCAACGTCAATCAACGGTGGAAAGTCAAACAGCAAGCAGTTGGAAAAACAGCACTGTAAGTTCCAAAAATATCATCTATACCATATGGGGGCACTATATGGGTAGCGTATCACTAAAAGTAATTTGAACCAATCCTTTAAATCATGCTTACTAACAAATTAGTTACATCAATTATGGTGGGAGATATTTTAGTTTTATAGAACCGGCAAAGGACACTATTATTAATAGGGTGCGCCTCTAGTAAAGCGCTAGAAGAGTTTCGCGAACGTAAAATGATTAGCGAAATGAATTCATAACTAAATGTTTTATCTATACACGAAAAGCGTTTAAAATTAGGTTATTATAGGTCGTATGAAACTCCAAAACCCAACCAAGTTGGGTTCATCATACCAAATAGCCATCATATGCCTTACTGCTTGGGTCGTTCACGTAGTTTTTCGAGGGATGCTCAGCAAATATCGCCTAGAAGTAGGGAGACGGAAACCTATCTTTAAGCTAGCTAACAAAATCTAGTAACTAGTTTCTAGAACTGCTTTTTATGGTCGCCTAGCATCCGAAGAATCTTCAAGGAAGTAGGGATATAGAAAGCTACCTTTAAGCTGGCTAAGAGACTCTAGTAACTAGTTACAAGAACTGCTTCTTATCATCTCCTAGCTAAAAAAATCTAGAAACTATTTTCTAGAACTGCTTTTTATCTTCTCCTAGCATCCGAAGAATCTTTAGGGAAGTAGAGATACAGAAAGCTAACTTTTTAGCTGGCTAAGAAAATCTAGTAATTAGTTTCTAGAACTGCATTTTATTATATCCTAGCTAAGAAAATCTATAAAATTTAGAAAATCTAATATCTAGTTTCTAGAACTACTTTTATCTTCTCCTAGCATCCGAAGAATCCTTAGGAAAGTAGGGATACAGAAAGCTTACTTTTTAGCTGGCTAAGAAAATTTAGAAACTAGTCTTAGGAACTGCTTTTTATCATCTCCTAGCTAAGAAAATCTATTAACTAGTTTCTAGAACTGCTTTTTATCTTCTCCTAGCATCCGAAGAATCTTTAGGGAAGTAGAGATACAGAAAGCTAACTTTTTAGCTGGCTAAGAAAATCTAGTAATTAGTTTCTAGAACTGCATTTTATTATATCCTAGCTAAGAAAATCTAGTAACTAGTTTCTAGAACGGCTTTTTATGATCTCCTAGCAAAGAAATCCTAGTAACTAGTTCCTAGAACTGTTCTTTATTATCTCGTAGCATCCGAAAAATTTTTAGGGAAGTAGGGATATAGAAAGCTACCTTTAAGCTGGCTAAGAAAATTTGGAAACTAGTTTCTAGAACTGCTTTTTATCATCTCCTAGCTAAGAAAATCTAGTAACTAGTTTCTAGAACTGCTTTTTATCATCATTTTTTAAATATGGTTCAACTACTAATTCTTTTGAGATAGTCTATAAATTTAATTGGAAGTTTCAGGTCTATTAGATTCATAGAGGTTATTAGTTGATATTGACGTTTTTAACGCCTTATTTTTTATTTTTTAAATGTATTTTAATTTGTAATCTGTCAGATTAAACAATCAACTAATTTTATAGTTATTACGAAAATCGCAGGATTGATTGTGCTCTTCTGACTCCAATAAATATTAAACAATACTTTTTGCTAAAAGTTAATATTATTTTGGAAAATATACTGTAACTCTACAAAAGTCTTATTTCTGCACTGAGAAAAACAAATTGAGAACTTATAAGCAAAAATTTGTAGGTTTTGCATAAGGATTCCCAAGGGTATCCTGTAAGAAAAATTGTCTTTATAAGAGAATATTTAATTGCTCCGAAAAATAGGATCTTCAAGATGTTTAAAAGTAAATTTTTAAGAAAATTATCTTTTAAAGAAAGTATTTGATTGCTCAAGAAAAAAAATTAATTCTCAAGATATCTAATAAGCGCAATCTTTAAGAAATGTCTTGTCTTATAAAGAGACTATATGATTGATCTAAAATATTGTTGGATAAGATGTCTACTAAGCGCAAATTTTGAAGAATATGGAATAAATGCAATAGCTTCAAATATATATCTTGGTTAGATCTCAGGAAATATTTATGTAAAGGGTGCGCCATTTCTTATGTCTGCATGTAAACATAGAATAACTTCTAAAAAAAAACCGATTTCTGTATATGAGGTATTTTCATTTAATTTGGTCCTTTGCAATTTATTTAGAATACATTTTAACCACAACATCAATCATGATTTTCATTACATTTTCGAGCATAGCGATGATTTCGGCACGATTGTTTTCCTTAAGCTTTTCTAAGGTCTAAGGCTTGCTTGCGTATACTTTGCTTTTCAAATAGCCCCACAAAAAAGTCTGGAGGGGACAAATCTGGCGTTCTTGATGGCCATTCAATGTCGCCCCTTTTTGACATCAAGCGCGTTCCCCAAAATGCGGCAATTTTACTTATAAACGCCGCCAGAGAGCTTGAAATGGCCCTGGTCAGTCATGCCTGTTTACCATAAAATATATACATATAGTATATATTTTGGCGCGTTCTTTTGGTGTGAAGTGATACTTGGTTGAAATTGTACTGAATTGACTTTTACAAAACATTTAGAGTCAAGTCAATCGGTTATCAAATGTTTAAGTTATTCAATCTTACAAAACCGACATAAGAAATGGCGTACCCTGTACTTATCGAAAACTTATTTGCAAAGACAATTGTGATATTCGGCATGAGAGATAGGAGCAATTTGCATACAAGCAGTAATTACTTAAATTTTTCGCATAAATAAAGCAATTTTTGGGGCAAAAATGCAAAAGTGCAGTGTCCGACAATAATTCACACTAAAAAAATTTGGTATTTATGCCCAACCCAGTAGCCAGCGCTTTTTGTACAAAAAGTGTCGAAAAAAGTGTTTAAATTTACCAGTGTGTACATATTTTTTATTACTGCTTTTTTTTAATACTTGTGTTGGGTAATTGGAAATTAAAGATCTTTTTCTAAAAATCACCAAAATTAAGTAAAATAAGCTTTTTACATATTTTTAGTGGTAGTTTCTTCAGCGGGCGAATTTAGCAAATATGCAAAACTTAATCTTTTATACTTTGAAATTTTACAAAAACTTATAAATATAAAAGCAAAAACTCACCACCAGCTGATTACACTTTTTTACACAAAAAATAAAGAAAATAATCTATATTTTTTAGGGTAATTTTGGGTTCAGAAACACGAAAATGGGTTTTTTTCTTAAGCAGCGTTTTTGCGTTTTTTTGAAAATGCTTTTTTGGCACTTTTTCAGTTATTTGTCAGTATCTCGTTATCTCGTGTATCGATATAAAAGAGGATTAGATCGAAAGGTAATAATATGCTCTTTAAGACAATTTACGATATGTAGATTTAGTAAAAATTTTTGAAGCAACCAAAGTTGTAAATTTCGAATAGTTTTTAAAATTGAAAATTTTCAGTTTGCTTTTCGTTAACGAGAAAATTTTTAAAAAAATTATATTAAGCTTTAGACTGTAAGAGAGTTCTCTTACGAACATTTCGTGGCTATGGTCTTTAAAATCAGAGGGGAACTGTAATTGTTATGGAATAAATTTGCCTTTATGCCAGGTTGTTCACGCTTTTACTCGTGCATTTTTGCCCCAAATATTTTTTTAAGCCTGCCAAAGAAATATTTCAAAATCAAAATATTTACCTTTTTTTTTAAATTTCTTTAATTTAATTCATATAAGCCACTTAGATGATTACTGTTGCTCATGTTGTTAGTCTGGCAAATGTGCCTTTATGCCTCACTACTTGGGTTGTTACCCGTGCATTTTTGCCCAAAAAATTTTCTTATAGCTGCAGCAGAATTAATTCAAAACCAAAATATTAAGAAGCTTTTAACTACTATAAGTTTTGAACAACTAAGCTAATCAGCTGATTATTGTTGCTTGCGTTGTTAGTCGGGCAAATGTGCCTTTATGCCCCGCTGCTTGGGCTGTTCACATTGTTACTCGTGCATTTTTGCGATAATTATTTTTGAATAACTGCAACAGAATTATTTCCAAAAGAAAATATTTATCTTTTTTTAAAATTAGTAATCAGTTAAATAGAAAATAGATGCAGCTTTGTTAGGGTTGTTTGCTTGAATTATGAGAAAACCATTTTTTTTTTCAAAAATATGTATTTTAAAGATAGTTCATTTGACAAAGAAACTTATTACTAATACGAGGTGTGTTCAAAAAGTAAGGCGATTTTTCAAATAACGCGGGCAACGTATTTTTGCGTATCGATTTTCGATTTCGATTCTGGAAGACGTTATATGTTCATATCATACATAAAGTTTAATTGGCTTTTTCCAGATACTAGCCTTTATGATAAAATATTAATTACAAATTACACTTTCCGACATTCTAAAATAATTAACTGGACTCTGTAAACGTTAGAATTTTATGTTAAAAATTAATTTTTCCAACTATAATAAAATCATTAAAATGGACTCGGTAAACTTCAGCATTTTATTATAAAAATTCAATTACATAAAACGAACAAATTTCTAACTATAAGAAAATATTTTAAAGGACTCCTTTAACAAAGCTTTTTGTAATAAATTTAAATAACAAAAAAATAACAAATTTCCAACTATAATAAAGTCATTAAATGGACTCCTTAAACTATAACATTTTATGATAAAAATTAAATTTAAAAAAATTAGCAAATTTCGAACAACAATACAATAATAATTTTGCGGACTCCGTAAACTTTACCATTTTATGATAAAGATTCAATTACATAAAATTAACAAATTCAGAACTACAATATAATAAAATAATTAAAAGGACTCTATAAACTTTAGCTTTTTGTGATAAAAATTAAATTGCAAAAATAAACAAATTTCCAACTATAATTAAGTCATTATGTGGACTCTGTAAACTTTAGCATTTTATGATAGAATTTAATTACAAAAAATTAGCAAATTCCGAACTACAATATAATAAAATAATTAAAAGGATTCTATAAACTTTAGTTTTTAGTGATAAAAAGTCAATTACAAAACATTAACAAATATCCAACTATAATAAAATAATTAAAAGGACTCTTTAAACTTTAGCTTTTTGTGATAAAAATTCAATTACAAAAAATAAACAATTTTCTAACTGTAATTAAGTCATTATGTGGACTCTGTAAACTTTAGCATTTTATGAGCAAATTTAATTACAAAAAACGAACTAATTTTGAACTATAATAAAATAATTAACTGAACTTCGTAAACTTTGGTATTTCATAATAAAAATGCAACTGCAAAAAATGAACAAGTTTGCAACTAGTCATTATGTGGACCTTGTCAACTTTAGCATTTGAGTCATCTAGTTGTTTGTTGTTGTTAGTTGTGTCTATTCTTTCGCATAGAACTAACTCATTGAGATTGCAACATTGTTGCACTTAAGAATAGGTATGAACCAGACAACGGTTAGACAGACGCGTTTTCAGCCTATTTTCAAGTCATTAGCTGGCAACAGTTTGCCCTCAGTCACCAAAGAGTCCCCAGAGTTGGCTATTTTAGATTGGAAGAGATCTTTTTAAATGTCGACGTTGCCCCGTGCGGCATGAATGAAGTGGAAGTGGCTGCAACTAAAAGAGATACAAACAAACGCATACACACACATACATATGGTCTGATATACTATATAAGACAGTGAGCCCCAAATAGCGCTCCCCACTTGTATGTTCGCGGTTCTAAATTTAATGTAAGACCTCAACAACAAACACCCCACGCCCCCCTGCCTGTACAACAAAGTTTTTCATGCAACTCACTTGAATGTAGTCTTCGTATATTTACGCATGGAAAACGCGAAAAATATTTTCAAATCAAATTAAAGTTCAACAGCCGCTGCTGCCAGCCAGCTACATTTATATACATATATATTTATATATTATATGTACATAAATATATATCATGTTTTACGATGTTACGGAAGTGTTTGCTGCAGCTTGAGGGGGCTTATGCATATGTTGGTTGTAGTGGGAAAATGTCAGAAAATAGTTCACCTCACTCTTGCGGAAGTAAACTCTGCGCAAAATCATCTTAAGAAAATTCTTGAATATGTTTTGTATGGCTTGTAATTCTTACAAGTTTATGCATTTTTCATCTCTTAATTTGCAAACTTTCTTAAGCTGCTTATTTATTAATCTTCATTGAAAATTTGCATTTGGCAATCATTAGGGTATTCACGCTTGCTGTTGAGTTGAGCACTTTTGCTCACCGCAGACAATATTATAGTTTCTAGCTGTTGAGCTGAGCGGAAAGTGTTGCAAAATACGTTAATTGAGGCGTTAGGTTAGGTTACGCTGGCTGGCCACACAAGAGAGTGCAGCCTAGCATAGACCTTTTGGTCCTTTGCTGTGCCAGGTTAGAAGGTTATTACGCGAAGTGATGGTCGGTTAAAAATTTTACTTTTTTGGCGAAATTAAGTAGACGGCCAACTTGCAGCCTGGCCACCTCTTCTAAACCGACAAACGCTGGTTCTCCTAGGGTAGCCACACGATGTCTAGAGAAGGCTGGGCAGTCGCAAAGTACGTGTGTTAGGGTCTCAGGGACTTCCGGATCCAGAAATACCGCGAGAGCGTACTCCTTGTGATCCATAGCACCTTCAATACATCGTGTCAGCGAGTGGAGAGCTGATTCCGTAGATCTACCCTTCATGTATGCATGTTAAGCGTCTGAGAAACCAGATCCCAACGAGGTTCTTATGTCTTCGTCAAGGATTTTCTCGAGCGATTTGAGAAGGAAGGATGTAAGACTGATTAGCTTCGTCGCTGCTGTTTGTTGAATATTCTTGTGAATTGATACTTGTAGGTAAGGAAAGTGTGCCGAAACCAGAGCTTCCAGCGATTCCTGACAACTACTCGTCCAGTTACCACAGTTATCGCGAATTAGGCAAGTAACAGAAGGATGCATTGATAGGAGTTTCCTAAGTCTAGCCCTTTTCTGTTACCTTTTCGATACTGGCACAGAAATTCTTCCACGAGTTTCTTTTGGCGGTACGCACCGCTTTATTGACTTCTTTGAGTGAATCTTTGTGCTCCTCCCAACACACTTCACTTTCTGCCTGCTTCGCAAGCTTGAAGATTTCTCGTACGTAGCGTCTTTGAACGCCCAGCTCCTTGTTCCACCAAGGTGGCTTGGACTTACGTTTTGCACGAGTAAGAGGTTAGGATAAATGATAATTGAGGCGTTATCAATATACAAATATTTTGACTCATTTTGTGATTTAAAAAGCAAAAAAAAACTTCGTTCTAGAGCTTAAGCAAGAGTTATGAATGGGTGGAAATACTGGAATACTGGTAAAAAGCTAGCGATTCCAATCGAACTTCGCCATTGACAAAATTGAAACGAATAAAACAGCCATAATTGAAATAATATCGACAATTTTGATTCCACTTGTTGACGATGATAAAAATGTCCTTTTTCACTAAAATAGCCCTAAAAAAAATCAAGCCATACCAGTATAAAACATCTCTGGAGAAAAAATAGTCTTTAATTTTTCGACTTGTATTACCTAATACTTCGATGGTGCGTAAAAAGTTTAAGAACTTTGAAGAGCCCAAGCCGGTTTCAGTCAAGAATCATTATTTGCCCTTCTGGTTACACATTTTTATTTGATTTTCCTATCGATTGTTCTTGACCTTTTTTAATTTTAATTTGAAAGTGTAAAAAATTATTGTAAGAGTCCTAGCTTACATTTTTTTTAAGCTGATGAAATTTTTAATAAGTTGAATTTTTTAATAAGATCTTAAGACAATTTAAAATAAGGTCCCTATGTCTTAACAGTTGGTATTATGCACTAGGGGGCTTCGCTTGCTGCATGCTTTGCCTGCCAAACAAAACTATTAGGAAATAGCCTGATCATCTAGAAGTTTTGAATTTCAGGATCATTGCGACGGTTTAAATACTAGCCGACCTACAACCAGAAAAATACGATAAAATAAATTTGTTATCGGGAACAATTTTTAGAACATATTAAGATCTACTAAAGCTAGGATAATTAAAGTGATTTGAGCTTGTTGTTTTCAAAATCTGCTTCAATATAGCATTTCGAAAGTAATAAAACTTTGAGTTAGTCAAGGCAGAAACCGACTGTGAATACCCTGCAACCATTTCTGATTAGCTGCGCTCAATATTGGCTTCCAAATAAAGGGATTGTGAGGGATATGGAAATGTTTTGTTTATAAGTAAACGTTTTAATGTTTATTTGACACACGAGTCCCATGAGTGGATTCAGTTTATAAATGAGGCCAAAGAAAGTGAGAAATGCAGCTTATGAGGGTATCAAGAGAGAAGATTCTATTCCATCTTGTCTCAAAACAGACTTGAAATTCCCGACACGGGTCTTGCAAAATTTATTGCAGTCATCGCAGAAATTTCGCCCAAAAATTCGCGTCTTCAATATGTGTCATTAATAATTGAACACAATGATTGATTAAATTGAATTTCTTAGTCTTGTAAGTCACTCTCTTCTCTATACTTTTTGTACATAATTGAGGGCTTAAAAGGCTGCTGAAGGTCATCCCGGACAATGCCTAAAGTCATATTATATTGATTGGAAAAGGAAGTCGCATATGTGAAAGGGCATATTTTGAAGAAGATAAAATGAATATCGCAGATAAATAAATTTGCATTTTGTTTGAAATTTCTGAAAACTTAGGGGTCTTGAATTTTCTTAACACAATGATCCAATAGACATTGATTTAAAAGTTTCTATATTACAAAATAAAAGACAGAAAATAAGGACAGAAGCAGCATCGTCAGGATGGCTTTGGAATGGAACCCCCAAGAAAGCAGACGAGTGGGAAGACCAAAGGCAACCTGGCGTCGTACAACACTTAACGAATTGCCCAAACAGAGTCCGGTGGAAATTTCTTATTGAAGCCCTAAGCTCCCTGGAGGAGTACTAAATGGCAAAAAAAAAAAATACAAAATATTTTTGGCGACTATTTTTTCAATGTCCGAGTATTAAGTAGTATTTTAACAGTTTGTTTATAAAAAACTAGTTACAAAATCTCAAGAAAACCATTTGCGATCCGAATAAAATGCTGCATCATCCCGCACCTTTTTAATTCTATTGGGGATTTCGCTTAGGGAACCAAACTTTTTTGAGCTCTCATATGCTCTTTATCAGGTTATTAGAGAATCCTTACAAAAGTAAAGCCTTCTTTCTTTCCGATTTTCTGTGCATGATCTTTTTCGTGTCTTATGCTATAAACTTTGCCTCTTGCAGCATCCTTAACCATTTCTGAATTATGGGTCAACCATTTTTTCTTTTTTAGGCTTCTTTGTAATTATTTTATTTTTGATTGCACTTTCATTTCCCAACTGCGTTTTTGGAAATCCTTGTCTCTGGCATATTCATAATGTGATCCTTAAAAAGTGCAATCCCTCAAGCTAGAGACGTGGATTAGTTCGAAGCTATTTTTTCATACTTATTCTTTATATAAAGATTCATATTTATCTTATTTGTACACTTTAAATAAAACAAGTAAAGTTGTGGAGTTCCATTGTGGCGTGACGTTATAACGTTGAAGGACAAAATATGACACGTTACAGGGCAGTTTATTACTTTGCAACTATTTTAACTATTCATAAAAATTATTTGCCTTTAAATTGCAATTTTCTATTGATTGTGCAAGACTTTTAATAAAAAAAAAAAACTCTTTTTTGTAGTCTTATTACTTGGCGTTACGTTACATGGTAGTTCAATACTCAAATTTTCAATATTAACAACTTTAATGCAACTACTTCAATTGTGGATCAAAAATAGTTGCTCTTAAAAGTAGGCAAATCTGTTTCAAACATGAAATTTTGGTCCCATAGCCAGATTTCTCGCCTTAGTTTAAAAAATACTTTCAATTTTATATTTAAAAACTATAAATTATCTTTGCACATATTTTTTTTTGCTCGCTGAGATTATAAAATTTATTGAAGCCTTTTCCATCTCTGGCGTAAACAACTTACGCTCTTCCTGCTGCAACATTTGCTTATATCCTTAATCCTATAGAAACAAAATATTAAGTTACCGGAAACTTGAAAAAGTGAAATGTTCGTTCAAACATGAAAGTAGTACAAACTTTAACGCAGCTTACTTTGATGCTTTAGGGCACAATTTCTTAAAAAAGCTCAAATTCCAAAATATTTGTCCTTACATGAAAGTAGTACAACAGCTGATGCAAGCAATCCTTAGGCTAATCTTAAGCGACGCTTACCTTGCAGCTTTAAGGGACATTTTTATATTTATTATATATTTAATATTCGTCCTTATATGAAATTTGTACAACAGTTGGTCTAAACAATGCTTAGGCTAAAGTTACCATAAAGCTTTAAGGAACAATTTCTTTAAAAAAAGCTCAAATACCGAAATTATCGTCCTTGCATGAAAGTAGTACAACAGCTGATCTAAATAAAGCTCAAACTCCGGAATATTCGTCCTTATATGAAATAATACAACAGCTGATCGAAACAGTCCTTAGGTTAAACTTACAACGCAGCTTAAGGGACAATTTTAAATATATATTTAATATTCGGCCTTATATAAAAGTAGTACAACAGCTGATCAAAAGAATCCTTGGGCTAAACTTAAAGCGCTGCTTACCATAAAGCTTTAAGGGTTTTTTTTTAAAAAGAGCGCAAATACCGAAATATTCGTCCTTACATGAAAGTAGTAAAACAGCTGATCTAAATAATCCTTAGGCTAAACTTACAACGAAACAGTCCTTAGGTTAAACTTACAACGCAGCTTAAGGGACAATTTTAAATATATTTTTAATATTCGGCTTTATATAAAAGTAGTACAACAGCTGATTAAAAGAATCCTTAGGCTAAACTTAAAGCGCTGCTTACCATAAAGATTTAAGGCACAATTTCTTTAAAAAAAGCTCAAATACCGAAATAATCGTCCTTCCATGAAAGTAGTACAACAGCTGATCTAAATAATCCTTAGGCTAAACTTACAACGCAGCTTACTTTAAAGCTTTAAAGGACAATTTTATATATATTATATATTACATATTCATCCTTATATAAAAGTAGTACAACAGCCGATCAAAACAATCCTTAGGCTAAAGCTTTAAGCACAATTTCTCCAAAAAAAAGCTTAAATTCCGTAAAAGCGGCTGACAGTGAAAACTGATCCACTGTCCTTCAATCAATTTCGACTTCAATCAATTTAAATCAAATCAAAGTGTACACACACACAACTGTACCTCTTCGATAGAGAGCGTAAAAGCTCTGAAATTGTTTTTGTGCTCTTTGCGTTGTTGTTGTAGTTTTTATTTTTGGCTTTCGCCGCGTCGAAAATCGCGCGTTCCTTGCCGCTGCGCCACGTTTCCTTCACCAGCGTCAACGTCGTGGTCGTCGTCGTCATCTTTATCGTCCTTCGCGCTGCCATTGCCGCCGTCGTTGTCCTTGAGCGCTAATAAGCTTAGCAACTCGTCGCACATACAAACATATATATATTTTTTTTCTTTAGGTTTCTAATGTGAACACTCACACACACTCGCACACACACACACACACATGCATGCAACGGCTGCTGAAGTTATATAATATTATAGTTCTATGTTGGCATGTCCCCGATGCTTATTGAATTACATACTGCCAAACATATATACATATGTATATGTATGCGTACATACATATTTATATAGTTTTCATTTATTTTATTATACATTTATTTTTTTTTTTTTTGTTATGCCATTTGGTATTCAATTGTTTAATGTCCTGTTTGTGTTTGTGCGGCAAAGCAGCGCGGCGGCGTCGCAGTCCTGTCTATTGTCTACTTTTGCACGCTTGCCGGTTACTCTCGCTTTGGGATGGATGCACGCTTTGCCAGGATAACTGGCGTTCCAACTCGCTGAAAGACTAACCGAGCGAGCGACCAACTGACTGGCCTGCCTGCCTGCCTTGCCCCGTCTCATCACACTTACCATACGCACAATAGACACAAGAAGTGGCATTGTTTGGCTACTGGTTTTGGATTTGGATTTAGTCTTGGTCGTTTAGATTGCTTCATGGCCAAGGCTGTTTGGTCGTGGGGCCTCTACCCGGTAACAGCATAACTAGTTTCCTTCAGCGCTGTGATTAATCCCAAAAGCATATTTCACACACGCTCACAAAAGTTGTTCAAATAAGCGGCAAAGTTTTTAAAACTAGCAAAAAAGATTTCCTTAACGCTTAACTATAAGCGCTTATCATATTAGATGGTATTTATAATTTATAAGAAGTATATGGTTTATATAGTCTACCTGAGACTGCTTACATCAGTTAGACTCCTCAAAGAAAATGGCGCTTTTTATAAAACGCATGCAGCTTATTGGAAAGGATATTCTGGCCAGAATAAACAAAGCAACCGGTGCATATGCGCAACTACGCCACATCTGGAATTCGACACAAATATCCTTCCCAACCAAAATGAGGTTATTTAAATCAAAAGTCATCTCAGTGCTGCTTTATGGATGCGAGACCTGGCTTGTAACCGACCTTCTAACAGGAAAAATCCAAAGTTTTGTGAATAGATGTCTCCGGCGTATTCTTAAGGTGTGGTGGCCAAACGTCATCAGCAATGACGACCTATATAAAAAGTGCAACCTGGAACCCATGGCCAACACTATCAAGCTAAGGAAATGGAGATGAATAGGCCACACACTGCGGAAGGATGCGAAGGAAGTTTGCCGTCAAGCTCTTGATTGAACTCCAAGGGGCCGCCCTAGGACAACATTGCAAGCCAAAAACCGAACCAGGTGCAAGTGCTTTATTGAGGCCCTATGCTCCAACCGGAGATAAAGGAATTGATGATGATGCAGTTTATTGGAAAATCTTTTTTTTTGGCAGATTAGGGTTCTCTGGCGAATCTGCCCCTAGCGCAGGAGGCTCTTTTAACAAATCCTCATTTTGGCTTGAGGTATATCAGAACGCCCGGGAACTAACTACACTAGCTAGCCTTTGCAGGACAGGTCTCTGTGGCATCTCTCATTCTTTCACGTATTAACATATCTATCTCTGAAATTATTACGTTCCTAACTGATACTGCAGAAAGCATATCTTTGAGATCTTTATTTTGATCGGATAGCCCTAAAATCTTCTTCGTCGGGGTAGCCTCGGTATATCCATCTTCTCCCATTAGGTCGGTCCCGGCTCTCTCTACTCATGTCTACCAGGGTTCTGCCCCTCATCCTTCCCACATCCTGGATGCAATTTTCCCAAGCTTTTCGGGGTCTTTCTCTCGCTGCATTGTCTTCCGTTCTCATTTCTAGTACCTGTTTGGCTTTTTTTGACTCGTCCATCCGATGTAGATTTCCCAACCATTTTAGCTGTCTCTCCTCGATTTCTTGTATAATCGACTTCTTCTGAACGTATTCTTTCATTTTTGACCATTAGCCCTAAAATCTTCTACGTCAAAACCGCATCAATTGTACATAAATTTTTTGCCTAGTCTCCAAGATCTACAAATCCAAACGCACGGATAAAGCTAGCTTAATTGTTACTTAAGTTATTGCTACACAAATTGGGCTGCCACGCCTCTTTGTTAGCCTTACCATGTGTCCAGCTTTAAGCGAACATCTTTGCTTTTTCTTTCTCGAGTTCGCTTTTTTCGCCCGATTAAACATATCAACTTTTATCATACATTTTTTCATATCTTAAATACATTTTTCACAAAACTGGATTACAGTACGAAATCAAACGCAGTTGAGCGAAACATTTTTGAAGGACTAAAATCATATTTTCTGTCATCTAAATCAAAAAAATTCTTTGTGAGCGATTTTTCTGAACGTTTTTTGACAAACTGTTATCCTTAGAAAATAATCTAAAAGCATTGTGGAAATTTTGGAGCTCATTGATTCTCATCTGCAGTCTTTGCGCAATAGATTTGAAGATAAATTTTTGAGGATTGTCGTTTGTGGAATGTCTGCTTTTTAACTCGGACCATCTGGAAAGCCTCTTTGTGTCTGTCACAGCTTCACACAAATTTGTAATAATTCTTGGAATCGTTGGACCCAACACCAGAAACTCTACCGCAATGGGCATCTGGCCCAGCGTCTTTCTAGCGGAGATTCATGCCATAGCGATCTGCGCCCTTAGTATTCTTCTCAAGGAAACTAGGGGAGCAAACATGTGCATTTTTTTAGATAGCCAACAAAAGACCTACTGCTATTCATGCGGAAAGCGAAAAGTCTTTTGCTTTAACTTAAGACCTTTTGGTCGCAGTGCCCCTCCTCTCTGTGAGGTACCCTTTTTCGAAAAAAAAATAATATTCTTGACAAAAACTTGAGCTTTCCAAATCGAATTATTCAAAATCTTTCCCAGCTTTGAGAACAACACAAACAAAAATAGAAGAAAAAAAAAATTGTTTTCATTCCTAATTATTAGAGACATTATCGATCGCTCCAAACAATTCAAGCCGTTATCGAAAATATACAGGCTATATTTTAGTCAAATTTTTACGATACCGATGATGATGATTGAGATTTAAATAAAACCAATGTATATTGAATAATATTTCAATATTGCATTCGTTGAGATATGGAAAAAGGAGTCAAGTGCATGGCAAGACTGCAGGGGCGTAGATGGAAAATGCTGACCGGGACGGGAAAATTTACTGGCACCTCTATTACACCCTTAGCTTGAATCACGACAGTACGACAATAATTACACTGGGCTCCTGAGAAAACTCCTGGTCCGGAGGAAACCCTTCTTCTCCCCTCCCTCTCGTCGGGCCTGCCTATAGGTACAAATGGTATACCAAATTGATGCAAAGTATGTAATGAACAGAAGGAGTCGAAGGAGGCAGACCCGCAAGTTCTTTACATCAAAATGCTTAGGGTAACGATTGAGCCCTGCCCGTCGGTCCATTTATCCGCCCCCCCGTCTGGTCCTTAAAGCATTAAACAATAAAAATAGCATAGCGTAATTTTTTTCAGCTCCAAAGCTATTTTTGCACTAATAGGTATGTAATTTGAGACTAGTTAAAGCATCATTAATACCTCCCTGAATTATAATTAATTACTTAATTTTCTTTTATCTTTATATAACTATTAAGTTATTGCTTTTTGTTTATATTTGATTTATTTGGTATTTCAGTTTCTGCCACATTACATCACATCGGAACAAACTTTTTATAATACTATAAATATGTTTATAAGATATCTAGTTCAGATCGGCAACGCCTATTTTTGGTTTCCCTAACATTTTGGTAAAGACAATAAATAAGTTCTTCATTAACGTTAAATAAATCGCTGCAGTTTTTAGTCAATTTTATCTTTTCCATAAAGTAATTTTTGACAGCTTAAAACCTTTTTTTATGCTAATAGGTCTATAATTCGCAACTAGTTAAAGCAACGCTAGGCTTAGGCTTAATACGTACCTGAAGTATAAACAATTATTCTGAATATTTTATTTTATTTTATATCTTATATATATATATATGTAGAATTTATTGAGTTATTTGGTACTTTGAAAATTTTCATCATCAGAATTTCAAAAGTTTTTCTTTTCTTAATTTTGAAAGCTAAAAGGGGGTTAGACTTCAAAAATGTAAACGTCGATACAACTAAAATGTGTACAAACGTATAAAAAGTAACATGAGATCTGCAGAGTTAAAAACATTGATAATAAATCAAGATATAGAACTTTTTAAAATATTTGCAATTTAAAATCCCATAAACTTTTTGTAAAAAAAATTCATTAATATAAAAAATATTTTATTTATTTATTTATAATACAGTTAGAAAAGTTTACAAAACTGAAACTAACTTAGGGGCTAGTAGAGTACTGGCTGCTAAGGCCTTCGGCTCAATATAAAAAATAATTTTTTTTATATACCATTCCCAGCCCTCTTATTTTTCACTGTTTGCACCCAAAACCTTAAGTCGAATTAGCAGACCTTACAACTCACAAAACTTTTTTGCAATAAAGATTATTTTTTTCTTTCGCAGCTCAGCTTTCTTAAAGGTCAATCGCTTTTCTTAGCGATGGCTTTTCAATACCCTTTTTAAAATAAGAACCTTAAAGCTACTCAAATAAGTATTAACCTTTAACTTCAGCACTTTATTTTTCCCAAAGTTCTTACAAGCGTGCCCTTTTTTTGAGTTTGGAAAAAGAAAGTAATTAAAAGGGTGCTAAATCTGACGAATAGGTAGGCTGTGAAAGGTACAATTTGAGTTGTGGTGTTTTTTCGCACATTGTTGGCATTAAAAGGTTTTCCATTTTAAAGGTTTTTAATGAAATACCGAAAAACGGAAGCCATGGCCTTCCAGCAGATAGAGCTGCCATCGGGTGACTGCTCCTTCATCTCAACAATGAAATGATGCATCCGTTCATTATTATAAATCGATGCGAAAACTTGGAACTTATTTTATGTAATCACATGACGGAAACAATGTCAAGACGTTGATTTTGTTCCATTGTCAGCAATCATGACAGCCATCTTGTGTCTTAGAATTGTCCGCCATTATGCGATGCGCTATTCAAAATGTTTAGAAGTTCAGTCAACTTTAGTGAACTTTTAGTGGAAGCTCGTTCAATACCATTTTGTAGCTTTTTTCAGCAATTCTCATCTCTTCTGGTCGTTCAATGCGATTTTCGCGTTGGTTTGGCTTGTGCCATGACATTTTTTCTAACGTTTTGGGCATGAGACATGTGTCAGCGAAGTTTGTTCCGAAATCGCTAAATTTTGACCAAAAGAACCGTCGCATGAGCAGCGCTCAAGAGCTGTTGAATGACGTCAACGTCGACCCAGATTTACTCAAAAGGGTCATAACTGGTGACGAATCATGAGTATATGGTTATGATATCGAACCCAAAGCCCAATCGTCCCAATGGAAGCGGCCAGAAGAGCCAAGACCGACAAAAAAAAATCGCCGAGCACGCAAAACACTTATAACCTTTACGCCTCTCACAACCAAACAAAAAATGCCATTCACTGAAATTTGGTACAGATGTTTGGGAAGAGTGTACCAACACAAAAAAAAAAAAATCGATAATCGAAAATACGTTGCCCGCGAAATTGCTTAAGTCACCTTACTTACACAAAAACCGATATACACAAAAATGCGTATATCTCACGAACCCATACACACAAATGTGTGAAAACCTCCGTATTGACAACCTCTAACACACACACAAATCAGCTTTGAAATTCATCGATGCGTTCATGAGAACATCTGTAACACGTAAAACATAAGTTTCTTTTATATAGATAGATTGAAGGAAATGTAAAACAAAAGAAAAAATTAAATATGTGTCAACTCTGTTGGTGCACTACTGTAATCTGTTTATGAAAGGCTTCTTAAGCGATTACGTATGTTACATCTAATATGGAGATGCTTTAAAAATGCCAATCAAGCACACTCTGAAATGTTGTCTGGGCGCACTGATACGTTATTAATTTGTATAAGCACAACGACCCCAACTTACGTCAGGTAAATAAAGAAATTAGGCCACGAACAGAAACGCACATAAACAGACTGAATTTTCTTGAAAACTTATAAGCTATAAACTTATTAGATAATAGCGCAGATAGTAGACGATTAAAGCGATATTGTGTACTAGACCTACCCCAAGGATTTTAAATGACAACTCAGTCTGCTTAATGTTATATTATTATATAGCTCATGGGAGTAAGCCAATACTGTTTTTATTTTATTTTCTGTAAGATGTTATAAAATTGGTTGGATTACAAATGACATAGAATTATGTGCAGCAATAATGCATAATTTTAAGCATAAATCAGTAAGACCAACAATATTTATTGTTGCATATAATAACAAGATAAAATTTCCCACATAATATACTCTATTTATATACTTAACATTTAATTTTCCGCTTAATAAGAAGCGCAGCAATTGCGCGCTTGCAATTAACGAGTTATAGTTAGCAGCCGCCGACGCCATTTTCTGCGATAACTGTAGTTGCTACCCTATGCCGCTAACTAACTGCAATTTGATTGCAATTCGTTGCTTCACTTGCAATGGGGTCAGCAACAGGCGGCGCGGCGCACACATACACACACACACGCGCAATTACACGCACATTTTCACATAAATATAAACGCTATCATTTGCAGGCTCTTTGACTTTTGCCGCGCTCTCTCTTTTTTACTCTTTCGTCACAATTACACTCGCTCGCTCGCTTGCTGTAACACATGCACACAGCCGCCACAGTAACACCCACACGTTGCACTACTACATTGACACAGTTGCCATTGAGGTTGCCGCTGCGTTAACATCCGGCTTAGGCTTGCTCTTTTCATTGCATACTTTGCAGGGTTGCAGCGCTGTGCTGCGCTGCGCTGCGCCATTTTGTAAGTATGCAGCATGTGCAATTTAACGCACTTGTTGTACGCAAGCACACACATACCGAGGCACCCTTAACCCACTGCAAACGCTGACTGAGAGAGAGAGAGATTGGGTGACATAAAGTAGTAGATTGCAATACTGAATTTCAGGGATTTCATTCGCCAAAAGCTTTTGTTGATATTTGTTTTTATGCTGTGTTTTTTGTCAACATGCAAATTGCGGCTGTGGACAGCCACACATACACATACCACACACACATACGGAGAGTAGTGCACACGCCCCTTGGTCAAGCCTTGAGCGCTGTGCTTTGTGCTTTTTATTTACCACTTGCCACTTTAACCCCCAACGAAGTGCACTTCATGTGCGCTGCATGTGCAACCGCAGCAACATGCCCAGCAACCCCTTTGTTGGTGGCTTAACGCATGGCAGCGGTTGCATAGCTTTAACCCTTAACCTCAACAGCAGCTTTTGTGCGTTGTGCGTTGTGGCTGTTATTGAGTTGTTGTGGCACGTTGTTGATGATAATGATGTCGATGATGATGATGCTGCTGGTTGCGGATGTTGCACTTTTGCAACAAATGAAAAAGCTTTTAACACTTTAATTAGCTTGTGTAGGGCTTTAAAGGGTTAAGCAACTATTTAAGCGTAAAAACATAGTTGGCCTCATAAAACAAACACTTAAACTATAACTTATGGCCAACTAGCGTCACTTTAATTGACTTGACTTGTCAGCTGCGGCCTTGCCACACTTCAATGGGGCGTTGCACACCCTTTAGATCATGCCTATGCCTATTAAACATCAATTAATGTCACCTTCAACAACTGCAATTGCACCCCAGCATCAGCCGGAGTCGCGTCGAGACCAGCAGCAGCAGCCCTTGCAACCCGTCTCTGGCGATTTTCTGCAACATTTTGACTTTGTTTTGATTGTGACCCCGACCCTTGGACAGCAGCACAACCCTTTGCCACACTTATACACATAAATATATACACACACCAACAACGCGTTAGTGTTCATTTAATTTAATGCAGTGGCATGCAACAAGTGGCATGCATTGAGTTGTAAGCTCTTTTGGTTGGCTTGCCTTGTTTTATTGCGTTTATATTTTTTTTATTTCCATTTGTAATTGGTTTTCAAGTGATTTCATTTAGCTGGGATTAAATGCATTACTTTTTTTTTAATCTTTCCTAATTTGCTGTTTATGTTGTGCTCTATAAACTGTGTCCTTTTATAGCTAAGCCGCTAGTAACGAGTCCTGTTAGCTTGGAGAGCTGTGCTTGTTGCAATACTAGTAGGCGGCATATATGCGTTTCTAAAGTGCCTAATTATATATAATATGTGGGAAATTTTTATAAGAATTTATTGTTATATATAGTTTATACTATGTCCTTTTATACCTAAGCCGCTAGTAACGAGTCCTAATAGCTTTGAGAGGTATATTTGCTGCAATACAATTAGGCGGCAATTATGCATTTCTAAAGTACCTAATGGTATATAATAATGGGTATAAGACCCCAGCTTAGGCATTATTAGGTTGCAACTATTTATAAGAATGAGAAAAAAAAATATTCGCAATGGCACTTCTCTAACAAAAGAGCTCTCGAAATAAAAATTCAACTCTCAATAATAGGAAAAATCACTCTTAGCGTAGTTTTTGAGACTATAGTCTTCTAAGAGCAAAACGCTCAATGTGCTCGATTTTTTTTCTTAGTGTACCAACAAGTGCGATTTAGTAATTAAAACATTTACAGGCAAGGCTCTTTTCCGGAGCACTCTAACTTCCAAAATAATGCACTCCAAATTAAGGGGTCCCGGTGGTCTAGAATTTTCGAAAAATGGAATTTTTTTTTCCATATATTTCGAAAGAAATTTACTGTCAAATTTTTGTAAGGATATTCCCAGTATTTTCGATTCTACAGCCGTTTTAGCAGGTAGAGTCAGATTATATCAGTCAGAAAATATCCACTCTTAAAACTTCAAACAGAACTATCTCAAAACTACTTTTTATACCCTGTACCGTATGGTACTAAGGGTATATTAAGTTTGTGCAAGCCGAAAATGTATGTAACATATAGAAGGAGACGTCGGAGACACCCAAAGTTACCTGAAATATGATCAGGGTGAATAGAGAAGTCGATATACCCATGTCCGTCTGTCCGTCTGTCCGTCCGTCCGTCTGTCCGTCTGTCCGTCCGTGTGAACGCCTAGATCTCAGAGATGGTAAGAGCTAGAGTTACCAAACTTTCACATTAGATCCCATATTATTCCATAGGAGGCAAGTTTATTTTATTTTTTTGATATCGGGGATAAATTATATAGCTCCCATGGGGGTGTTTGAGACGACCTCGACAAAAAAAAGCGTTTTAGATGAATAATTCGTTTGTTTATGAAGATATCGTAACCAAATTTGGTATTCGAAAGTTTTTTATAGTTCCCAATCACTGTACCAAATTTGATCAAAATCGGTTGACTATATCATATAGCTCCCATAGGACCGATCGGCCAAAATAACTTTTTTAAAGAAAAGTTCGCTATATTTCGTTTTTTAATTAAGATATCGTAACCAGATTTGGCGTTTGGAAATTTTTTAGACCACTTAAGCAATGTGCCAAATTTGAACAAAATCGGTTGACTATATCATATAGCTCCCATAGGTCCGATCTTCCAAAAAATCGATTTTTTAACAAAAATTGTTGTGTTTCGTTTGTTTGTTAAGATATTGAGACCAAATTTGACATTCTTAAGTTTTTTATAGTTCCTAAGCACTATACTAAATTTAATTCAAATCGGTTGACTAGTTCATATAGCTCCCATAGGACCAATAGGTCCAAAAAGACGTTTTTTATACAAAATTCGATGTGTTTTGTTTGTTTGTAAAGATATTTGAAATAAATTTGGCATTTAGATCTTTTTTATAGTTCCCAAGCACTGTACCAAATTTGATCGAAATCGGTTGACTATATCATATAGCTCCCATAGGAACGATCGGCCAAAAAAAAATTTTTGCTTAAAAATTCTTCTGTTTTTGGTTTTTTGTGAAGAAATCGGACTTTATTACAAGCTAGTGGTACAGGGTATCCTAAAGTCGTCCGCGCCCGACTTTACGTCCGCCATTTTTTGGTCTGGTGTTGTCGAAAAAACTATCCAACCGAATCGTCTGAAATTTTGATATGTTGTTCACAACATCAATGGCTATCGCCCGAACTATCATAATCATCATCATATCATATAATCATATTATTATTTCAATTATTTCGTATTTTTTTAATTAAAAAACTGAAAAAAAAAGCCCGATTTTTAGAGTGTCAAATTCGAAATAGCTCCATTTAGTCAAATTTTTTTTTTATTTAGTTCGGGACATAGCTACAGTCATACTGATTGATAATTTTTTTGGTTTTTGTGTTTCTGTTAAATAGAAGAGCCAAAATAGAAAACACCGTCCAGGTCCAATTTTTTTTGTAGGGTCAACTTCAACGCCATTTTTAAAATTATTAAAATTAAAAATTTTTTTTTTTTAATTTTTGTATATAAAAGTAGTTAAATAAAAAGCCTCAAAAATTTAAATATCGTTTTTAATTTTTTTTATTGTCAAAAAAAATTCCTGAAAATACCCTAAATTTTCGAGCTCTAGACCACCGGGACCCCTTAACTATTTCATTTCGATTGAAGTTTTACGATTTTATAAATGCCTGCAATGTTTTTACATACACAAAAATAAAATGTATCTAATTTTTTATGCGATTTCTTTCCTGTCTATCGAGCAGATTGTAGAATATCGATAAATATCGATTGTACAAATAGTTGCATCGTGTGTGGCTTGTGTTAAAAGAATATTTAAAAAATGTTGGCACTGATTCGGTGTTGCAGCTTCCACATTTTAAAATGACTTAAATAAAAATGGGAAATCTGCGTCTTCAATTGCGCTGAAAACTTACAAAATCAATGTTGCCGCCCCGTCTATTATACCTTTTAATTGAATCACGACAGAACGACTGTAATTTCAGGACTCTGGGCACGGGTAATCCCTCCTCCTATAGCAAATGGTATACTAAATTTGTGCAAAGTATGTAAGATGCTTATCAAAAACTCGCATAAAGCTAGAACTATGTATGTACGTCAGTCTATCTCCGTCTGCTTTTTAAAACAATAAAAATTCCATAGTGAATTTTTCCCAGTTCAAAACCTTTTTTTACTCTAATAGGTCTACAATTCGCAACTAGTTAAGGCATCATTAGGCCTAATACGTACCTGAATTATAAACAATTATTTCCAACATTTTCCTTCATCTTTATAAAAATTAATATTTTAACTTATTTGGTACTTTAATTTATAGCCCAAATCTACACAGATTAAGATTTTCTGCAAAAATAGCATTAATTAATATTTATATTTAGACATCCGTAATTAAAATAAAAGAGCGTAATTTCTAACTTGCAACACCGACGAAAAGCTTTCCCAAAAACTTGATTTTAAGAAGTTTCATATATATCCAAGAATATTAAGAACTAGTTCTATAATGCTATATTCTTTCGTAGTATGCTACAAATACAAAGGCTCCGGCTTAGATTTGATTTTATCCTTTTTGTAGAATTCGACAGCTTAGAACCTTGAAATTTTTATGAGCTAAATTATATTTCTGGTATAAAATTAACATTTTAGTTTTTTTTAAAAAGAATTTTAAGTCGAGGTTTTTATGCCCGAATTTGTTGAACTCTTGAAAAGTTATATACAAACATACTTTAGTAAAAGAATATCTATGCAAAAATGTTTTATTATATGGTTAACAAGTTTTAAAAAAAGAACTAATTTTTAGTACCAGAAGCTACATAGGAATGGTTTTGCCTTTAAGGGGTACACCTAGTGTGACAACCTAAAAAAAGGCCATTTTTGGGAATTAAAAAAAAAATTAGTGAATCCATCTATTTAAAATTTTGAGGGTATATTTATACATGTTTTGAGAATACACAGTTAAATTTTTGAAATAAAATATTAAATATTTTTGAAATGACACGCGATCTCCGGCGGCGCCAAAAAAAAAAGATCCTCCACTGCTGGAGTGATTGCAGCCTTCTCCGTTGATAAAACCTAAAAAAAAAATTCTCGTTAAACTTAAACATATTGTCTGTACGATGACCCTCGGGCGAACAAAAAAATCAAAAATTAACAAAATGACGGCATGTTGAAAACAAAAGTTAAATTTTTCCCAAAATTTTGGTCGTTTTTGGCCTGCCAAAATTCGATTTTTGATCAGATCAAAAAACTGGAGGTTCATCGTATGGAGAACTGTATAGAGGAGATACAAAAAAATTTGATAGGGATCGGATCATTTGTCTCCGAGTTATCACTCCAGCAAATTCGAAAAATGCTGTTTCAAGAAAAACGCGTTTAATTAAAAAAAATTCTTTTATGAGCAATGATAAATTTTTATATTTACCTATTGTACATATTTAATAAATATTTTTATTTATTATTTATTTCAATAAATATAAATTCAATTAAATATTAAAAAAAAGCTAAAATATTTCGCGTCCTTTGACAAAATACAACATTTTTATATAATTACAAAAAAAAAATATATTTATTAATATTTACCTACAAACAAACATACAAACAATTTTTTCATTATATAAGCAAAAACTATAAATTCAATTTAATATTAAGAAAATATTTCAATTATTTTGCGGTCTTGGAGAAAAAAATTGAAATTTTTAAAAATATAAATTTTATTAAATATTAAAACAAAATAGCTAAAATATTTTGCGTCCTTTGACAAAATACAAAATTTTTATACAATTACAAAAAAAATATCTTTTTTAATATTTAGCTAAATATTCAAACAATTTTTTCATTATAGAAGCAAAAAATATAAATTTAATTTAATATTAAAAAAATAAATCAATTATTTTGCGATCTTAGAGAAAAAAAAAATGTAAATTTTACGTTTTAATATTAATACTCTGATTAAAGATGGCATAAAAAAGACAAGAAGAAATTTTGAAAAAAAAATCTTTGGGATTGTATTTTTTGCTTATCTAACTTTTTGAAAGAAACTTTAATATATGTATTACAGACTGTATTTCCCCTAATTCCAACACCGAACGTTAATCTGTATATATATTAATACTTAAAATAGTTTTTGGAATGCAAAAAAAAAAGTTTGTATCAGAAACCACAAAATCTGTAGCTCTCTCTACAATCTAGAGCTTCTATAAACTAGTGTTGTTTGGTCACACTTATATGCCTTAACCAGGGGCGTAGCGAGGTGGGTGTGTGGGGGTTGTGACACCCCCCCAAAACATCCAACAGTTGGCAAATCTCGGATATTTCAGAATCGGTTATTTGTCGGTAATTTGTTGAATCGAGTCGGCATTTTGAGACTCATCACCCCCCCACATTCAACGCTCTCGCTTCGCCAGTCCTTAACCATATCACTTATTTGCTTTTGCGAAAGCTCACTCAAGTTTCACTCATTTGTCTACTGCATAATCACTCAATATCAGTGCACTCAATGCAAGTTGCACTTTAAAGCTTTTACATATGTTAAGCTCAACATTAACTTAGTTCTAAGCTATGTTAAGTTCAATCAATCAGTTCTGAAAAGAATCTAGCCCGAATAGGAAGTGCGAATTATTTTGTCGGTGAATTCAAATAATTTTTGAACTAACCTAAACTTAACGTACCGCCCAGATCGGAAGTTTCATGTGTAAGTTTGTGATTATCAAAACACTTTTAATTTACAAAAATATAAATAACAATTTTGGAAACTCTATAATCTGAAACACAACAATTTTAAAAATGCTTAAATTTCGTGTATATTGCAATTATCTAAGATTAATTTTCGAAAACTTCAGTTTTTGGAGATTCAAGTTGCTAAAATAGTTTTTAGTGAGTTCTGCATGCAAAAGGGGAAGATTCCTCCTGGACCCGTAGTTTTCTCAGGGGCTCCGTGTAATTATTACCGTACTGTCGTTATTTAAGCTAAAGCTGTAATAGAGGGGCCGTTAAATTTCACCCCCGGACCCGGATATTTGATCTACGGTTTTGTATGTGGGAATAACTTCTAGATTATTTAAAATTAATTCCATCTAAACTTCAGTTTTTGAAAATTCAAGTTTCTAAAATAGTTTTGAGTGAGTTCTGAAAGCTAAAGGGCAGGATTCCTCCTGGAACCGGAGTTTTTTCAGGGGCCCCGTGTAATTATTTCTGTACTGTCCTTATTCAAGCTAAAGCTGTAATAGAGGGGCCGCTAAATTTCACCCCCGGACCCGGAGTTTTGATCTACCGCCCTGTATGTGGGAATAACTTCTAGATTATTTAAATTTAATTCCATTTAAACTTCAGTTTTGGAAAATTCAAGTTTCTAAAATAGTTTTGAGTGAGTTCTGAATGCTAAAGGACAGGATTCCTCCTGGACCCGGAGTTTTCTCAGCGGCCTCGTGTAATTATTTCCGTACTGTCGTTATTCAAACTAAAGGGCCGGTAAATTTCATCCCCGGACCCGTGTTTTTTATCTACGTTCCTGTATGTGGGAATAACTTCTAGATTATTTAAAATTAATTCCATCCAAATCTATATATATTTAAATTTTCAAATTTGAGTTCAAATCTTTAAGTAAACTAAAATTTTTCTACTTATATTAATTTTTTGGAATTAAAATTTTTCTAAAAGCTTCAATTATTTCAATATCAAGATTTCTCGTCTCTTAGTAGTTCCTAATTTTCCATTTTCGTTTAGAGAAATTGTTTTTTTTAGGCATACCTATTGATTTATGTGAAAATAATATTAAAAAAAAAATTCCTTGCTCTTTAATTAATTTAATTTAATTGAGTTGATTTTTAAGTGATTCCTATTTACACTTTTTAAGCCGGGCTAGGATCCCAAAACCCAATCCTACCGCTGAGCTTCGGCTTAGTAGCTTTAATCTGGGTCAGCGCTTTTCGGTCAGCGCTTTTCGGTCAGCGCTTAATTAAACTGATTAGAAAAAAAAAAGCTGAGGACGCCAGAAATTATCTGCTTGCAGCTTTTTGAAGCACCCTCTGGCGCATTATAAGCCAAGAAAATAAAATGTGCTTTTCTGTTGGGGATTCCCCCAGTTTTCTTTTTTTTTTTAATGCTAAAATAAATATAAAATCGCCAGCTAAGACGGATGGTGCTTTCTTGAGCTGTAGAATTACAAAATTATGCAAAAAATTAAGTCCGTCGGGCCAAAGGATAACCCTGCAGCCATTTTCCGGTTTGTGTTTGCGACTTTCTTTGTAAGGAAACATTGAGTTGTTTTGGAGGTTTTTGGTTTTTAAGAGTTTCAAAAGGAAGCTCCAGGGAAAACATTGAGTTGTTTTGGAGGGTTTTAGTTTTTGAGAGTTTGAAAAGGAAGCTCCAAGAAAAAGCTCTAAGTGATTTAAACCTTAGTTTTTTTTCCAACAACCGCTTGTAATTTTTATGGTTCCGGAACATTCACACGATTTGCTGGTTCCAAGAAAAAGCTCTTAAGTGATTTAAATTTTAGTTTTTTTCCAACAACCGCTTGTAATTTTTATGGTTCCAGAACATTCTCACGATTTGCTGGTTCCAAGGAAAAGCTCTAAGTGATTTAAACCTCCGTTTTTTTTCCAACAACCGCTTGTAATTTTTATGGTTCCGAAACATTCTCACGATTTGCTGGTTGCTTTGGTTTTCCATAAAATGAAGGCTTAAAACAACCCAAGGTTCTTCATATTTTTAATTATGAATTAATCTTGTAAATAAAAATAAAAAAAGGGATTCTTCCGAATTTTGATTTCGTTTGAGCGAAATTCTTAATTTACAAATAGAATCAATGCTAAAGTTATTATCTAAACTTAAACCCAGCGGGAACTTGAGTTAAAGAAATCGTCGAAAAAATTCAATTAATAGAATGACGTTATATTGAAAATCAGGAAAATCAACTCAAGACGATTTCAACAATGCTTCGTCAATTGGAAAGATGGAATGGATGTCGCATATCGAACTTTACCGAGCACTCCTGTACCTTCATCCGTCTTTGATACGTCTGTGTGCAACATTAGCTAGTTCTTCTTAATGAGAATTTCTCGATTCTAATCTTCTCCTAATACATCTCAGTTTTGAGCTGCGGAGCAGTATTCACTTTTCTCGGTCTCAGGATACAGAATTTAGTCTTAGGGGGGGGCTAAAATCTTTATTTTGGGGACAAAGTGACTTGCTCTTTAAAGAACTCTGAAAATATTTCGAATAGCTAACTTCACGATACGTTCTTTAACTAATTTGATTTTTAAGTTTGGATATTCTGCAAATATTATTCGAATTAGTTTTAAAAAATTGGGTTAATCCATGGCGCCATTTTTATATAGAGCTCTCTCCCACAGTTCTAAATATAAATGCGTAAGTTTAAATTTTCCATAAGATTTTATGAGCAAAAATAATGCTTATAATAATTTTTAGTGAATTCGGAATTGGAACTAATATTTCGGAAGGATAGCTGGAGAAAGTTATTTAAATACTGAAGCAAAAGAAGTCATTATTAGAAATAATTGTGCGTCTAGATTATAAATAGAAACTGCAGCAAAATGTTAGAAGAAAACTTCAAGGATTATCTTTTGGAAAAAAATTTCTTAACTGTATATGAAAACCATTCCGACCGAGCCAAGATAACGATATGGAAAAAAAACTAACATGCAGCACATTCCAAAAGCTCTTAGATATTATTCACAGCGAAGTCCAGAGGATTTTTTCAAGCTCTTGGAACCAGCAGACGTCGCGCCCGTTCCGCCCACTTCTAGGCTTTTAACAAAGCAACCTGTGGAATCAGTGAAAAGTGTTTTTAATAGTACATGAGCCTAGATTAAAGTTCCAGCTTAATATACAGGCACTTTTTATGGTGTGCGTGTGCATACATACATTTAGGTACACACATACACATATACAAATGGTATTTTTTGTGATTCTCTCACTTTAATTTCGTTTTCATTTGTAGATCCTTTTTGCGCTTTTTTCTAAGAAATACAGCTTTTATACGAGCTCCTGTGTGTATGTTTGTGTCCGTGTGTGTGTGTGTGCTTCGTTTCGGTTTGCTTTCGCAGTTCACTTCCTTTGCTGCTTCCTTCTTCCTTTCTCACTTAAGCGCCTTCGTTGCCGTCGTCGCTCTTGTTGCTTTTGTTGCTGTCGTTTTTTGGCTGTTTCTTTTTTTTTTTTTTGTTTTTTTTTTGGCAACGCCAACGTTGACTGCGGCAGCGACGCAGCGTCTTCGCCTTGTTCACATTATCCTGCTGCTGCTGTTACTTGGCCATGCACTCGCACATACTCATGCCCAACTGCTCTAACACATGTCAGCCTACGGCTGTGGCTCATACGAAGCGCGCCTTTTATAAGCCACTCGAGGACGAGTGTTTTAGTTGAGTGAAATGAAGTGCTGTAGAGCGGTGTGGGGCGGAGTGTGCGGGCAGGGCTAGGCAGAGAGAGAGTGAGTGCTTAGAAAGTAGTTGATGAACAACAGAAAGTTTAAGATATTGAGTGCATTTGTATGGCAGCAGGATCGATCTAGGTGAATATATTTATGAGCATATAATAGTTAGAACTTAATATTAAGTTTGAATTGTCGGAAAAGCTTTAAGAAGTTACAAATTTAACAAAGAAAAGGTGAAGGAAAAAGGACTTTGGCTTGGAACAGCTTACTTAGGTTAGGTTAGGGCGGCAGTTGGGGCTTGGCATGCCACTCAGCCTTCCCCTGAAGGAGGTCCTTTATATGATTTTAAAAGTCACGTCCATTCGGTGGCCTGAATAAACCTCGGGCGGCTTGTTGGAACTCAGATATGTCAGTAAAGAAACAACTCACTTAAAAAATAAGTTAAAATAATTTAGAACAAATATGGGAAGTAGATAATTTTAGCTTTGAACTTATTCTCAACTAGGAATTACAACAACAAAGCTGAAAAAGAAAAGTATTTCCATAAAATAAAACATTATCTTAGAAAAAAGTCAAGAGAGCAAAGTTAACTAAATAGCTGACTCTTCAGTCAGGTTGTTCGATGAGGAGAGTTAAGATGGCCCAGAATCAGTTTAAAGGGGAACAAATTGAAAAGGCTTAATAAAGAAAGAGCAATATTCGATATACTACACTAATAAGTCAAAGGGACAAAAATTACGACTGATTTTAGAAGATACGACAAAAGTACTTATATTTAGAAGATCTGTGAACACAATTAGACAGATTAAGAGTTCCTGCAAGAATAGCAATATTTAATATTTATATTTAGACATCCGTAATTAAAAGAAAAGAGCGTAATTTCTAACTTGCCTTACCCTTTACAGGGTAACACCGACGAAAAGTTTTCCCAAAAACTTGATTTTAAGAAGCTTCATACATATCCAAGAATATCTAGAACTAGTTCTATAATTCTATTTTCTTTGGTAGTATGCATATAAAATGGGAGTTTGCTACAAATACAAGGGCTTTGCCTCACTTGAGAAAGAAATGTCCTGCACAAAAAGATTCAAGCGAGCAGGAAGCATAGGCTAGTATTTAAAAAAGAACTTAAGGATATTTATACTAGCTGTACCGAAATGGTGGATAACTAAGTGTATTTATTATATGGGGAACCCAACAAGAATATTTGTTTTAAGAAAATTCCAAATATATTTAATCCAGGTCAAGGGGAAAATGTAGACGCCTCTCTATTATACCTTGTAATTGAATTACGACAGAACGACAGTAATTTCACCGGGCCGCTGAAAAGACTCCGGGCTAGGGTAATCCCTTCTTCTATAGCTACAAAGGGTATGCTAAATTTGTGCAAAGTATGTAAAATGCTTATCAAAAACTCGCATAATGATAGAACTATTTACGTCAGTCTATCCTTCCGTCTGGTCCTTAAAACATTAGGCAACAAAAATTCCATTATGAGATTTTTCCCAGTTCAAAACCTATTTTTACTCTAATAGGTCTACAATTCGCAACTAGTTAAGGCATCATTAGGCCTAATACGTACCTGAATTATAAACAATTATTTCAAACATTTTCCTTTATCTTTATAAAAATTAATATTTTAACTTATTTGGTATTTTAATTTATAGCCCAAATCTACGCAGATTAAGATTTTCTGCAAGAAAAGCCCTCATCGAATTTTCTTGTTTCTTTAAGCTGATGGAATTTTATTAGCTTATCTCTGATCATTAAAAGCTCACAGTTAATAGGCAGCTTATTTTTAGGTGCCGGGTTGCTGTACCAGTCGGAAGCTGTCAACAGTTTACGTATCTCCGAGAATATGGTTTGGCCAGCACAATTTTTTTGCGAATTTACACCAACACATGTAGTGGGTTTGGCTGATCGGCGTGGATCATATTGCATATAGGAGCTCCCTTCTGTTGAGAAACAATTTTCTTTCGTGTTTGTCATGCGTCTAAGCGGTGACATTTTTTTGGTAGGTGCTAATGGTGGACCTCTTGATGTAGACGCGGCATTGCGCTCTAATAGTGGCTTTGTAATAGACATGGCTTTGATCTCTGATTTCGACGCAGGCTTTCATGAAGCAATGGGATTGGCTGATTGGCGTGGATCGTATTGAAAATCGGAGCTCCCTTCTGTCGAGGAAATAATTTTTTTTCTGGTCGACACGCGTCTAATCGGTGGCGCGTTAGGTTGCAATGCTGGTGGTGGATCTATTGATGCTGACAAGGTGTTGGTCTCCGATTTCGGTGGAGGCCTTAATGGAGCTATGGGATGAGCTAATCGACGTGGATCACATTGCACGTTCGAGCTCCCTTCTGGCTTCTCGACTTCTTTGGTGGACTTGCGTCTAAGCGGTACAATCTTATATAAAATATGAAATTTTTTTATTAAATATGAATAGATTTTTTTTTGTATTTTGTAAATAATATTAAATCAAGGCGTTATCATATTATTATTGGAAAATACGAGAGTCGATTGATAAGTTTCCGGCCTGACCAAGAAAAACGTTTTTAAGAATTTCTCATAGCGGTGTTCTAGTCTAGTAATACCATCTCTATAGACTGATTCGTCAAGCTCTTCAAAATACCCATTTACAGCTTCGATTACTTCTTCATTGTCCGCAAATCTCTTACCGACAAGCCATTTTTTGAGGTTAGGAAACAGATAATAGTCACTCGGGGCTAGGTCTGGAGATTAGAGAGGGTGCGGCATCAATTCAAACTTCAGATCGTTGATTTTAGCCATCGCAACGATTAACTTGTGCGCTGGTGCGTTATCGTGATGAAACAAGATTCTTTTCTTCGCCAGATGAGGTCGTTTAATTTTTACCTCGTGGCTCAAACGTTGCAATAAGTCTGCGTAGTATTGACCAGTGATAGTTTTACCCTTTTCAAGGTAATCAATGTATATAATACCTCTTGCATACCAAAAAACAGTAGCCATAACCTTGTTCGCTAAAAAAATTGTTTTTTGCCTTCTTTGGAGTTGGTTGCCCTGGTCCAATCCACTGTTTAGACTGTTTTTTGGTTTCAGGAGTGTAGTGGTGGACCCAAGTTTTCTCAACGGTTATGAATCGACGCAAAAATTCGCTTGGATTACGCTTATTCAACGTCAAATTGGCGGTAGAAATGTTTTTTCGAATTTTCAAGAAAAACACAGAGGCGTCTTGTTCAGTGTGCTCTCAAATCTAAACTAACATGGCGATCGGGCTGAAACTATAGCTACAAGCTATCTAAGGATGGTACTATAGAACGCCACCTCAAGGTAGGCCTAGTGGCGCCATCCACTGTTTAGACTGTTTTTTGGTTTCAGGAGTGTAGTGGTGGACCCAAGTTTTCTCAACGGTTATGAATCGACGCAAAAATTCGCTTGGATTACGCTTATTCAACGTCAAATTGGCGGTAGAAATGTTTTTTCGAATTTTCAAGAAAAACACAGAGGCGTCTTGTTCAGTGTGCTCTCAAATCTAAACTAACATGGCGATCGGGCTGAAACTATAGCTACAAGCTATCTAAGGATGGTACTATAGAACGCCACCTCAAGGTAGGCTTAGTGGCGCCATCTCTTGGTCAGGCCGGAAACTTATCAATCCACCCTCGTATCTAGAACAAGTTCTGTAATTCTAAATTCTTTGTTAGCATGCATATAAAATGGGAGTTTGCTACAAATACCATGGCTCAAGCTTATATTTGATTTATCCTTTTTGTAGAATTCGACAGCTTAGAATCTTGATTTTCTTATGAGCTAAATTGTATTTCTGATATATGTAAAATTAACATTTTAGTTTTTTTTTTAAAGAATTTCAAGTGGAGTTTTTTTATGCCCGAATTTGTTGAACTCTTGAAAAGTTATGTACACAGAATAATCGCAGCTATAGTAAAAGAATATCTATGCAAATATATTTTATTATATGGTTAACAAGGATTTGAAAAAAACAAAATTTTTAGTACCAGAAGCTACATCGCAATGGTTATTGCCTTTAATTCGTTTGAAGATATGTTTTTTAATAGATAATCAAGACTTACCAACCGGTAAGATGTTTAACCACATCAATAGATTTTTCATGAAAGTCTACGTATAATTTTTCTTACCTTTCAATTTTATTGTACGGAAATATGGAGAACAAATTTTAAAATTAGTATTTCTTATAACTGTCGTTTTTCTTAGCTCTATATGAAAAAGAGATTTAGTAAAAAAGTACCAGAGCTAACTCTAATTGCTCTGGCCAATCAACTGTCTGAATTAGTTTTTTTGTCCGATATCGTAACTTAATGTGATATCTATGATTTAATTTGGTCAGTCTACTCACGAACCCCGACGCCTAACAGCAAATGGGAATTGAAGAAGAAGTCTACTTAAGAAAGCAAACCTAATTATATGGAATATTTCAGCTGGCAATGAGATCTTTCTACCCAAACACAAATTTCCTTTTTGACGAGAATTTCTTATCAATTTCACGGTAACTGGAGATGATGCCTAACTTGCTCTGATTTTTTTTTCCAATTCTGCAGTGATCCCGTCAGTAAGATAAATCAAATTAAGTTTTCCCCTAATTCAATCAGTCAATAGACTAGACTTTCTTGAAATTATGCCTGCTATAAGAAAGGAGAAGTTACGTAGCAGCTCCAAGCAGATCCAGTCTGCAGTTCGTTACATTCCCAGAGCTCTTGCATGACCCAAAATTTCTGATTTCTTGCCGCTTTTTAAAAGCTTTAATTTTGGTGTGTTCTGGTAGTTCCGGATTGTTAGCCTGATTACACAGGTCTACAAATACAGGGGTCATGTGAGTTGTTGGAAAGCTAAGGGTTATTTCCGAAGTAATTTGGTGCGTAGAATACGAATCCGGCGTCAGAACTGGCCCATCACGTCAGGATTTTGAGATATTTGAGGTTATGTACCCAAAAAACGGCGTTTTTTCCTACTTTTGAGGTTATGTACAGGACGCTTTCTCTCCAGTTATATCATTTAGTACAACTCTTACCCTTTAATTTAAGGGTTCAAGAGATCAATTACGATTTTTTTTCGCAAAGTTATGGCTTTCCGAAGTTACGAGATATATCCCTTCGACGTCATTAGTATTTGCAATAAGCCTTTGAGATAATAATTTTGTACTGTGTAATTTCTCTTGAAAATTTTGACTTGAGGGTTTTTGAGGTCGCTAAGAACGGATATGAAGTCGGAATAATGATATTTGCATTTCCTCAAAAGTAGGAAAAAATACCGTTTTTTGGGTACATAACCTCAAATATTTCAAAATCCTGACGTGATGGGCCAGTTCTGACGCCGGATTCGGATTCTACGCTCCAAATTACTTCGGAAATGACTCTTAGCTTTCCAACAACTGAACCATGTTGACCTGTGTTATCTTATTTAGTTATTTTCTTAACTATTGCCGTTGCTCTTGACTTTATAAACTACAAATTTTAATATTAGAAACCTCTAAGAAAATTTAAGCCAGTTTTTCTTTTTATAACACTTCCTATAAAAAAACACAACTCACCATCCTTAAAATTAGAGACGCGTTTTAGAATTCTGTAGAAAAGTCGCTAATCCAGCGATGGACGGAACTCCGGAAATATTTCATTCTCCATGCTTGCCCTATTTTAATAATAATGTATAAATGATTACTATACATGGTAAAAGTTTTTAAAATTGTCTTAACTAGATCAAGTTCTTAAAACAACTCTTAATGAAATCAATATTTAGAAACTTACTTATAGGAAACTCATATTTTATGCAAAAAAAACGTTAATTAAATTATCTATTACATATTAAGTTAAGACATTTTTACTTGGGATCATATTACTAGTTCTTTGGTTAGGTTTTGGCTCACATGGATTATAAAATATGCTTACAAATTTGTACATACACACATACATGCACACATACGCGTAGCTTTAACATTTTGTCAATCAAAGACATACAAAGTCAATTCACTCAAGAAGTGACCGCCACTCGTTTTCGTTTTGTGCGCTCGCTCACTCCACTCCACTCAAAACGTAAACGTAAACGCCGAAAACATGCTCAGACAGACATACACGCGCTCTTTAAAATTTCGGCAAAAATGCCATACGCACACACATGCACACAAAAGCCGAAAAACATTGCTTTGTATGTCGCGCTGCCGCCGTTGCCGCCGCCGCTGTTAACGTTGCGACGTCGACGTTGTCTTTGCCTTTTGTATGCATATGGTATGTGCTGTGTGGTGCGGTGTGCTGCGCATAGGAATTTCGGCTAAGGCGCAGCGACTGCGCTGCCAAACCGCTGGCTGTTAGCTGACATGCGCCAACTAACTGACACTGTTAGCTAACATGGCTCAAGCATATAAGTGCGAGCAGTTGCGCAATAGTTAAATGTTAAAATATTTAAGAGATGGCAAGTGTAAAATTTGGTACTTTAACTGCTGTGTACACACCGTTTTAACATTATCAAAAAAATAAAAGCAGCAAACCGAAATCATTCATTCATTCAATCAATTCCTTTTTTCATTTCATTTTTTCGTTCCTAACCGTAAGCAACGCCGTCGTGAGCGGCTCCTAAAATACAAAAAAAAAAAAAAATAATAAAAAAGCATTAATACAAAAAGAGCACAAATTATAAGCAAATACAAATAATTCATTTAAACCAACACACCAATACCAATACACAATATATAACGAAATTTTTTTAAATAGCATACTTCCAACTTGGAAATTTTTTTAACAACAAAATAAAACAAACGTTGTGCCGCGCGTACCACCACCTCCTGCCCCCACCAAAACGCTCGCGCTAACGTGTGTCTTTGCCTCTGTGTGTGTATGTGTGTGTGTGTTGTGTGCGCTTGTGTGCATTGAAAGTTTGCCGTTAAAGTTTTTTTTACATATTTACAATGAACGTGCGCGAACGGTTTGTCTAGGCGCTGCTGCTGTTGACGTTTGATATTAATTAGAAAAACTTAACTACATTAACTGCAAATTAATAGTTTACTTAATAATTTTCAAAGGCAGCACTATTGTTGTTGTTTTTTCGTGGCATATTTCTGACTTAATTCGTTGCCTTTTTGTCTACATATTTCTGCTTTTTTTTTACGTTTTGTGGCGCTGTTTTAAGCGTGTGTGTGTATGTTTGTGTGTATGTGACTCTCCCGCTCTTTGTGTGTTTGCCTATGTTGCGTGCGTGCCTGTGTGTGTGTGTTTGTGTGTGCGCGTTTGCCGACGCAACTTCACTTTGTTTTTCTTTTTTTTTTTTACAAACTCAAAGACAGCAGCAGCAACAACAACAACAGCGCTCAAGAGACAAGCAGCAACATAATTCGGCGTAATTAATTATTGTTAATGTTTTTTTTTTTTTTCCAATGTTGCTATTTTTAAACATTTTTTACGTTCGTTTACACGCGTGCAAAATAAAAATATATAATTTTTAATTAAAGCTAATATGCTATAACAACAGCAAAACACAACACAAACGAAAAAGAAATGCAAATTTTTTTTATTTTTTTTAGTTAACAGTGCTGTAAATTAAAAAATTAAACCAAAATTAGTGCTACAAAAAATCAAAAAATAAAAAAAAAAACAGTACAAGTGACATGCATTGGGATACATTCACCAAACTGACCTACATAAGCAAACAACTCTAAAGGGAGCCAAGTTGGGTACGTCTAAACTAGAGTTCTAGATATCGCTCTTAAGCGATCTTTCAAGGGAACTGCTTATAAACAATAAGTGTATGCCAACTGAGGGTGTTTAGACTAACAAATTTTAGCTTAAAATTCCCCATATTAGTGTAGCGAAACTCTTAAGTTGGTCAGGGGTAAAAGCTTGGGAGCAGCTAGCCCCCCCGAGAATGTTTTGATGGGATCCATATTATTATATAGTAATTGTGCTAAAACAAGATTAAGCTTTGAGCTATATTTTCACTTTGAGAGGTCTTATACGTCTGTTGGGTAGAGTGAGATACCCTTGAGTTTTAGGACAGGGGTAAACGCCTAGACAAAATTTGCGCTTTGGGCACGTTCAGAGTTAAAACTTAAAAAAAATCATTTAAAAAAAATTAAATAACTTAATTTTATATACAAGTTTTTGAGTGTTGCCAAGACCAAAATCCATAAAAGCGCATCAAATTTTTGCATAATTTTTTTTTTTAATTACAATACATAACATATGTATATAAGTTAATATATAATATATATATAACGCGCTACAAAGTTAAACAAAAATTATATATATATATTTATATATATATATTATATATCAAACAAAAACAAGCAAAAAATTAAAAAAAAAAAAATTTTAAAAGGCACTCTGACATCATCTGCAAAACGTAGCGGCGCTACAACACCAACAACAACAAACAGCAAAAACACAAAAACAAATTTAAAAGAGCAATAGCAGCAACAAAAACAAAAAACACAACAGCAACAAACACACAAAAAGTAAGCCAAACAAAACATATGACATTAGCATATGATACCATATAAAATTTTGTTACGATGAAAACTTAATAAAAAATTTCCCGCATTATATTTTACCCCAACTTTGTAGTAGGGGCCGCGCGGGGGTATGCCATATGCGAAATTCATTTTCGGTTTGGCTTTTTCACCACTAAAAAAAAACAGAACCAAAGCAATAACAACATTTAAAAGCAGCAACAAAACTTCCCTACACACATACACACACACACACACACACGAGCAACAAGATCAAAGTCAACATGAGCAGCAGCAGCAGCAAAGCAAAGACAAAGCTCTCTCCAAAAACACTCTCACCGCTCACGCACCGCTGAGCTTACTAGTAGCATATACCAAAAAGAAAAGCAAAAGCAAAGTAGCAGACGAAGACGAACTGAACTCTTCTAATGCGCGCTGGCCGTTCGCCCGCCCGCCCGCGCGCTGCTGCTGCTGTTATTTGTTTTTGTTATTACTTTTTTTTTTTTGGGGGTACATATTGCCATCGCGCTCGCACCCGCTATGCGCCGCTTATATGTGCCTATCTTTCAAAGTCAGCTTTTCTGCCATTTTTGATTTCTTTGTTGTTGTTTTTAGTTAAATATTTTCAATGCAACATTATCAACAAAATGCAATAAATATATGTTTAATGTTTAAACAAAAGTGTGCAAGCGTTTTTGGCAATATTGCAAACTTGATGTAAGCCAAAAAGAGTAGCAAAAAAGTTGCAAGCACAGCAGCTTGCTGTGTAATTAACCCATGGCAGGCCAAGTGGGTGGAAAATGACCAGCATTAACAATTACACTGCTTGGTACATGAGGCAGGGCGCATAGAAGTCAGAAGTTGGCACAAGAAATGTGCGCTGTCAGTTTATACGATTTTAATATCACTCAGTTGAATTTTTAGAAAACCTTAGAATCATTTCAATAAGTTTTAAGGCATTTCGGTATGGAATAGTTCCAAATCTTTCAAGCAAATAGGAAATATTTTGGAAGTTTTTATTACTTTAAAAGTTTTTTTTCTAAGCGATTAAAACAGCTCAATAAGAAATGCTATATTTTTTAAGAAAACCTTAGAATCATTTCAATAAGTTTTAATGCATTTCGGTACGGAATAGTTCCAAATCTTTCAAGCAAATAGGAATTAATTTGGAAGTTTTCATTACTTTGAAAGTTTTTGTGCTAAACGATTTAAACAGCTTAATAAGAAATGCTATATTTTTTTAGAAAGCCTTAGAATCATATTAATAGGTTTTAAGGCATTTCGGTACGGAATAGTTCCAAATCTTTCAAGCAAATAGGAAATATTTAGTAAGTTTTTATTACTTTGAAAGTCTTTTTTCTAAACGATTAAAACAGCTCAATAAGAAATGCTACATTTTTTTAAGAAAACCTTAGAATCATATCAATAAGTTTTAAGGCATTTCGGTACGGAATAGTTCCAAATCTTTGAAGCAAACAGGAAATATTTTGGAAGTTCTTATTACTTTGAAAGTTTGCTAAACGATTAAAACAGCTCAATAAGAAATGCTACAGTTGCAAAAAAATGGTCTTTGATAGTCAAAGCTTATTATATATCTCTTCCATAGATTCTTTTACTCGCTTTTGAGTTAATCAACGCTACGTTCCAATGTTGAAGAGATTCTTTGAATTAGGAATTTGATAATCTTATGCACCCTAATAAATTGCAATATTTTTGAATTAAAAAAAAAAATCAAGCAATATCACAATTTAGCATTGTTTTTTGATTTCGAAAAGTACATTATTTATTTATAATAAAATATTATGTTAGGCACACAAACTGTTATGAAAGGTTGCTAAATAGAAAGAGCTAAGGAAACTTTTTAGGAAGCAAATAGTAAACATTAATAAGATACCAAAGAAACAAAATGCAGAAAGGTAAAAAAAAAACACGAAATATTAAGTATTAATAATTCCTTAACGAAAAGGAACGAAACGATCAAAATCCCAATACGTTTAAGATCTCTGCAGGATTATTTTTATTACAAATATTATCCAAATAAATAGATACCAAAGAAACAAAATGCAGAAAAGTAAAGAAAAACACCAAAAATGAATAGTATCAATAATTCCTTAACGAAAAGGAACAAAAAGAGTAAAATCCCAGAACATCTTAACTTTAATTAAAATATCTCTGCAGGATTATTGTTATAGAGTAAATAGTATCCAAATGAATAGGTACCAAAGAAACAAAATGCAGAAAAGTTAAGAAAAACACCAAAAATTAATAGTATCAATAATTCCTTAACGAAAAGGAACAAAAAGAGCAAAATCCCAGAACTTTTCAACTTTAATTTCAATATCTCTGCAGGACTATTTTTATAGCAAATAGTATCTAAATGAATATACAACACGAAAAATGAAAAGTGTTTATAAATTCCTTAACAAACAGCAAAATCCCTGAACTTTTTAACTTTAATTATTATATATATCTCTGCAGGTTTATCTTTAAGCCTAACCCATTATGTACCTTCCAAAACTATAAATATTAATTTGCCTATATTAAAATTAAAATTTTTATTGTTTCCATTTTAGGTTTTCTTTTTTGGCCAAATTGACACTGAAAGTAAAAATTCTAAATAAAAAAATACAAAGAAACATTTCATTTTGAATTGGACAACATTTTAAAGCCTACAACGTCATCTCGCGATTTTTGCTATACTAACCCAAATATACAAAAAGCCGTTTCGGAAAAGCAAAAAAGAAAACACCCAGCAAATTCCAAAGAAGCAGTTTATAAGAGCAAGCGAAGTAAATATACCCGCAAAAAGCAATGCCTAATAACTGAAAGTAAAAAATTCTAAGCGTAACCATTATAAATCAATTTTTTCGGTTTGCGATTATAAAATTCAAATTAATGCAACCAGAGAGAAGAGGCCACACAACAACGACAACATAAAAGGATACGAATCAATAACAATACGCCAAAAACAAAAATTTCGCTACAAAAGTCAAAATCATCTTAAAGCATTCCAAAAGTTAAAAAGAAATCCAACGAAAACGAAACAAGAATATTCAACAAAGCTTAACTTTTTTTGAATCGCAAAAGTTTTCAAAAGTGATTTATATAGTTGCCCGTTTTTTGGTTTAAACAAAAGCTGCATAAACTTTTTTTTTGCACAAAAACGTGCCAAAGTCAAAGTCGTCGAGAGCGCCAAAACGAAATTAAACAAACCAATTTTTGTTAATACTGCAAGTAAAGCAAGCAACAAGCAACAGTCTCAAGATGGCTTCTGAATTGGATCAATTTGCCGATCTTGAATTATCAAAAGAGGATCGTGAACAAATCTTCGATCCACCATTGGATCGACAGCAAATGGAAGGTGCTGGCACCTCAAGGTATTTAAAAAAAAAAAACAAAAAACAAATTTTTAATTTAAAGCTAAACTTAATACAACTCCAACTATTACTACTACTACAATCCAAAGTAGCTCTATTGTAAGCCTATGTTTATTGCACACACACTTGAAGTCTTTTTATCCAAAAAAAAACAAAAAATATGATCTATGTAGATCTTTTCATAATCTATAACTACTATATATACATTTGTGTCCCTAGTTTTTTTTTTTAAGCTTCTTTGTAGCCCTAGCCAATTTTAGTATTAGAAAAATATTTAAGTAACTTAAGGGTTAAACTAAGTTCATGGAAGGGAACTTGCTTATATTTTTGAAGTGATAGTTATACAAAGTACTGACTTTTTTCAGGCTTTGAAATACATAACACATCTTAGCTGAATTTTCTTTATCGCTTAAATATGCCGAATATATCGAATATCATTATGGTTTTGTATTTATTTTCTGTCACTAGAGGGTTAAATTGTTACGAAGTCTTTACAACACTTGTTGATATCTCATCCCAAGACAGAAGAGCTTCAAAGTTTTAAAGCTTAACTGGAAATTTTTTAAAAAAAAAGTGTGCCTATAAGGGTTAAAGAGTATTTCAGATGCCTTCAAATCTTAATTTACAAGAATAAAATGTAAAGATCTTAATTGGAAATATTGTAAAAAAAAAGTGTGCCTATAAGGGTTAAAGAGGATTTCAGATGCCTTCAAAACTTAATTTACAAGAATAAAATGTAAAGATCTTAATTGGAAATATTGTAAAAAAAAAGTGTGCCTATAAGGGTTAAAGGCATCTAAAATGCCTTCAAATCTTAATTTACAAGCATCAAATGTAAAGATCTTTACACCAATCACATTCCTTGCAAATCCATTTTGATTTTTTTATGTCTATGGCTGCCATTTTTCAATCAGCAGTCCTGGAAAACCCTTTAGTACACCAACGCCAGAAAACTAATTAGCTCTATAGCCACAACCGTAAATCAGACAAACAATGGATCTCTCGAGGGGCACACACACACACACACATACCAGAGAGATCTCCGAGCTCACACGTGTGCTCAAAATGGCGCCAAAACATTTTAGCTACGCCTCACACACGCGCTTGAACCATAGCAGTAGGCACCTAACCCTGGGTCTACTTACTCAAGCCTTATCCCCTCCTGGCAGCACTATTTTTTTTCCTTTCTTTTCGTCTTTCATAGATGGTGATTTTTTTTTTTTTTTTTTTTTGTTCCGTCAACGGAAAATGCAAACCCGAAAACTTTGCCTTTGGCTAAGCAGCAGCAGCAGCGTTAGACCCTTAATAGGAGCTGCTGCTGCTGGAATCCACAATTGCACAAATTATCACGCCAAATAACAAGAAACTTGCCTCAGTGTGGCACACCCGCCGCCGCCGCTTCAACCTCAGCTCCTGAGCAGCTTCGTTGTCGTAGTGTTTGGCCAGGCAGCAAGGAGAGCAACCAAGCCAAGCAGAGCCCACCTACCCCCTCCCCTTGGACATGCAACGTTGCTAAATAGCAGCTAATTTCCTGTGATAAATTGGGCATATCGCAAAGCTCTCAGACGTCGCACATAGGAGTAGACACAGATCCATAGACGACGACTGACGACTGACCCTCATCAACTCTTTGCCGCGCCGAAGTTAAGCTCAAGTGGTGTAAGTAAACACTGCGCATATACACAAACCTATGCGCTCTATGGGCATGGGTTATGGGTATGGTCAAGGTAGTAGCTTTTTACTGCCCAACTGACCATTATCATTGTCACATGGTACGCATACCCATATGAGCAGCAGCAAACAGCATCAGCTACATCTACCTGTGCCCTGCTCAGCCCTCACTCAACCTCATCAGGAGGCTCACACCCCTTTGGCAGTTTCAGTAGAGCAAACCAAACCATGGCAACCCCCGATACAATAAAATTGATATACTTGCCGCCGCACGCTGCGTGTGACAAGACACGAAGTACACACACACACAGCTCTGAGCTCTGTGTATATGTGTGCGTGTGTGCATCCCTTTGAATATCCTTAGATCTTCTAAGATGTCGTCGTCGTCGTCTTTACGTTTTTAGTTCTGGAACTTGGTTTCGCAACTAAATTAGAGTAGACAACCTGCTTTGTAAGAGCTTAGTAAATGGTTAGTTCTTTAGGGTCTCAACAAAAAAAAAAGGAACTTGTTAGCTTGGTTCACTTGATTTTGGTCAAGTGGGAGGGTGTTACAAATTATTAGAAAAGATTGCAGCAGTAATTAGAAATCTTATCGAAATCGCACTAGTAGAAGACTATTTTTAATTTTCGAGATGGGAGCAAGAAGAAAAGCTGGCTCGGAGTGTAAAAATATTTCGGCCCCTTTATCTTGAATCACTATGTTCTGTAAGTGCGTCAGTAATTACAACGGATCTCTGAGTAAAGTTTGAGTTCGTGAGAAATCTTCCTTTTCCTTCGCTCTTATCGGTCCTCGATGGAGATATAGTTAAAAAATTTAGTCTTATGGTCATTTTATTATATACTGAACACACAGAAAGTCCAGTGTAGTAGTATTCAAACTGCAAGAAATTCAAGTTTCCTTCATACCGGACAAGAAAGCATATCCCTTTGAATTCAAAAGCTATCGTGATCTATCAATCAATCGGTTTTCTATGCGTTTTTCAAACGTTCTTTTAGACTTATGATTACTTTGAGCTTCTTTTCTATTCGTAAATCTTCTATAGCACAGTTGGAGATATAGATAAAATATCTTGATGTAGCTCACATTTTGAATACTGAGAAAGTCCAATCTAGTATTTAAAGGAGAAGAAAAAAATTCAAGTTTACTTCATTAAATGTGTCAAAGAAGAAAAGATATCTCTTTGAATTTAAAAGCTATTGATTGGTTTTCTGAGCGCTTTTTCAACGAAGTAGATTTCAGGCAGAAGTTAAACTAAAATGTTTCAGGGAAACTGTAATCCCTATTAAAAGTAGTTTTTTACAGCTTCTTCTGCTATCCTTGACTTCCAGTGGAGCATAAGGCCTCAAGTTTTCTACTGGTTTTCTTTAAACTTTTAGATCTTCTTAGCAACTGAAATGGATGCATGTGCTTCTTTTGTACACCATATCTATAGCGAATTTTGGATTGATGCTATGGAGAGACATGTCTGATCATAAATTTCTCTTGAAAGCAAATTTATTTAGTTATAAAATTAAAAAAAAGGGGTTACCTTATACCAATGAATTGCAATCGAAATTGGTAAGGGTATTGCATTGATACTCCAAAAAACTTCTAATTGCCAAATTTAGTTACGATATTATTAAAGAAAGAGCCTCTGTCATGCTCGCGTTTTCTCCAATTGGAAACACCAAGGCGTGTCAGGGCTCCAGTCACATGGTCCTTCCAACGTGTCCATCTCCTCTTTATCGTTGTCCGGATACTGTATGATGTATATACTACAATGGCCACCAAAGCAGGGTAACTCCCTAATTAATCACCATCATCTTTAATCTTATTCCCAGAAAAACATTATTGCAAACACTTTTATATGCAATTTAGACACTTTTGTTTTACCAGATTATAGTTGGCCATTGTTTGCTATTTCAGCCATAACTCTTGTCCAAATCATTATTTTGCAGATATATACATATCATTGGAAAGCTACAAACATTAGCTAACTACTGGAAAAAGATTTGACTTGATTTCGTAAAAGACAAACAAATTTTCTAACTTTAAATGAAGTAGTCAATACTTTATTAGTTTTTCAAAATGGCGGACCTAAGTTGCGATTTTAATTTTTATGTTTAAAGTTCGAGTTGGGCATGCAAATATGGGGTTTCTGGGTTGCTAATCACGAATCTGAGACTATAATTTCAAAGCTACAAAGTGGTGGACCCAAGATGGCTGCCAAAAATTAAAAAATCACACCTAGCTCAAAAAAATCACACCTAGCTCAACCGAGTCATCGAATTTTTAAAGAAACTTAAAGGCAGCTTCTTCTATCTTAGAAAGTATATAAATACAAGGTACATTATGACGTCAAGTTAAGGTGGTATATGATATAAAGACGATATCAAAAAAATTAAATAAACTCTTCCCATAACATTGAGACCCTTTGCTATGGGAGATAAAGGAAATGAGAACATTGGAATCTTATCATAAAGTTTGCTCTAGCCAACATCATCGCTGAGATGGGTGTTCGTGGAGACAGACAGCGGTATATCGACTTCTCTAGTCACTCTGATCATACTTTAGTAAACTTTGGGTTCTCTTTAACGTCTCCTTTGCAACTTACAGGCACAAGGTATTCAAATAATTTGAATTAAATCTAAGATATTGCCATGGCAGATCATAGTTTTCTTTTTTAAAAAGCTTTAAACATTTTCTAATTCTTAAATCTATTATGGTTTTGTGAAAACCAAGCAAAAAAAATATTGACAAAAGCGATAAAATTAATTCATCATTTAAAATTTTACTTCGGCAGTATCTGTATTCTAAAGCCTTTCAAGCTTTTTAAATGCAGCAAAACGATTTCATCTTAATTTTGATTAAGAATTTACTCAAAACTTTTGATCTGTGAAATATGCTTAAAGTTTTTGCTGCAGAAGTGATATTGAACCCCCTTACTTTCTAAAAAGTTGTTTAGTTCGTCATAATGTCACTACCAAATAATTTCTTGGCAAATTCCTAAATATTGAAAAAATTCTATACATTATAAGGTCTGACAGATGAAATTTACACCGCTCCGTAATTCTCTGGCAGTACTGATAAATGAATGCATTTGAAGCCCTTGGCTTTTCTTTGTTATGAAGTTCGAAATAGGACAGAGGCCCAGGCCCTCTACTTTGTAAAAGCTGTAAAATTTAAAAAATCTGGTTTCTTTGCATAACAGTCCTGGGTGGACCAGTGCTTCCTCAACCAATTTATTGCAATCTAACTCTATCCGATGGCAGGTTTTTACAATCACTCACGCGCAGCCTCCTGTGGTCTTCTCGACCACATCCTTATAGGTCTACCTCTGCCTTCGGGATCCAATGAGGTTTCTTTCAAGTACTTGTTGTAAAATTTAAAAAATACTTTTATCTTCAATTTTACTCAATATTATCCAAATGCATGTGAAGCTTTTGGTGTTTTTTTTATGTTTTAAAGCTTAGGAATCGGCCATTATTATTGTAAAAGGTTGAATATTCGAAAAGGTCTTTGATCTTAAATTTTGCTAAGTTTTTAAAGTTGCTTGTAGTCCTTGGCTCTTTTTTTGTCTTAAAGCTTAGGAACAAAAAATAGCTCTGAAATTCGAACAGTTTTTATTTTTTGAATTCTATCAAAATTTTATAGATTTTTTGTTTTTGAACCTAGGGAGAGGACCGAAATCCTCTATTTTGTATAAGTTATTATATGTATATTATTCTAAAAGAGTTTTGATCTTAAATTTTACGAATGTTCGAAATTTGCTTGGCTCTTTTTTGTGTTGAAGATTGTCCACAGAATAGAGGTCTAAAATTGTAAGAGTGTCTACTTTGAATTTTATCAGCTTTTTTTTGTTGAGTTTTCTGTTTTTAAAGCTTAGGAAAGGCACAGAAATCCTCTATTTTGAACAAAGTTATTATAAATATAATATTCTAAAAGAGTTTTGATCTTAAATTTTAGCAAGTTTCTAAATTTGCTTGTAGTTCTTGTCTCTTTTTCGTCATGGAGTTTGGGAACAGAATAGATGTCTAAAACTCGAAGAGTTTTTATTTTAAATTGTATCCTTTTTTTTTTATTATTTCAAATCCTCTATTTTGGACAAGGTATTATATAATATATAGTAATTTAAAAGAGTTTTGATCTTATATTTTAGCAAGTTTTACCAAGTTTCTAAATTAGCTTGTAGTTTTTGGTTTTTTTTTGTCTTGAACTTTGGGAACAGAATAGATATCTAAAATTCTAAGTTTTTTGAATTTTATATGTTTTTTTTATTTAAATCCTCTATTTTGGACAAGGTATTATATTATATGTATAGTATTCTAAAAGAGTTTTGATCTTATATTTTAGCAAGTCTTACCAAGTTTCTAAATTTGCTTGTAGTTCTTGGCTCTTTCTTGAAGTTTGGGAACAAAATAGATGTCTAAAATTCGAAGAGTTTTTATTTTAAATTTTATCAGCTTTTTTATTGATCTCTAAATTTATTTCAAGACCTTGATATTGGTGGAATTTATTTTAAAATTAAGAATAAACAGAATAGATGTCTAAAATTCTAAGAGTTGTTATTATGGAGATCTTGATATTGGTGGAATTTATTTCCAAATTAAGGAACTGGGCAGCGGCCTTCTATTTTATAATTGATGAAATATTTTAAACGAGTTTTTATCACGAATTATGTCAGCGTATGCACGGATCTTTAAAACATGTGAAGTCCTTGGTGTTTTTGAGTTTTTAGAAGAAAGCTTCTATAATATTCTAAGAGTTTTCATCTTAAATTGAACCGTTTTTTTTTTAAATTCTTTTGCACTCTTTGGCTGCTCTTTGTTCTGTAAGAGTTTTTATCTGGAATTTGATCAACTTTGGTACTGATCCTGCACCTGGAGTTTACTGTGAGGCTTAGAAACAGGCAGAGAGTACTCTCTGAAACAGGCTAGAGTGACTTTAGCTTTTTAATTCCAAAGGCTTTCTCTGGCTGTGACTTTGGCTTGAGTCTCTCTCTCTCTTGGGCACACACACGCGCGCTTTCACGCATACTATCGCAGTACTGTCACTGTGACGTATGCGTAATATGAAACAGTGTTAAGCCGCTTGTTGCAACAAGAGCTAAGCCGGTCACCTACTGAGCGCAAAAATTTTGAAATTTTGCCAACTATGTTGCAAAAAAAAAAAAACCAGCGCCAAAAAAAAACTATATTAATTTCTAAAAGCAACGCAAAAAAAAAACCAAAATAAAGAAAACAAAACAACAAAAAATATCTCACACACGGCATAAAAATCTTTTTCTGTAGCCACTGCCACTCTTTTAATCCGGCAAAGAAAACATGCCGCGGGCAGCTCCTTGTTGCTGCCTCTATGCGGCGTTGCCATGGATGTAGAGCGCTGCTCATGGTAGATATGGATGAGGATGATGGTATATGGATGACATAGTAGAGCAGCGTGCCTGCTTAGAAAATGCCCAAAGGGTTGCCAAGCACACACACACAGATACGTCATACACAGTTGTTGTGCTTGTATGGGTGTGATCAGGTTTCGGCACTGAGTTGGCGTTCGTTTTTGGAAAAAGTTTAGCCTAAGTTTTGCCATGCCCACGTTTTTCTTCCCTATATACAAATATCTATACATATATACCATATAGTTGGTGTTTTTTTTGTTTTTTCTTTTTCAAACGAGTTTCTCACATTTCCGTGGCATCCTTTTGCGCTGCCCTTCGACAAACTTTGCGCTCGCCTGTCACTTTTTGCTCATTTTTTTTTCTTCATACTTTTTTTTTTTTTGCTGAACATTTTTAATTATACATACGAGAAGGCAAGAAGGATTCCAAGGTTTAGTTTGCGCGCATATATCTCTTTGCCACACAGATACACACGCACACACACATACAACTCATGTTTGTTCACTTGCCAAGCGTTTGCCAATTTGTCGTGCCACCAGGAAGCACAACCAACCATAGCCTTAGGATCAACAGGCAGCCCTAGCTTTGTGCATATATGTGTGCGTTTGTATGTGTGTGGCATGTATCTTTGTATCTTTTGCTACTTATGCGCTTGTTAGTCAGGCTCTAGTAGGGAGGGAGGGGGGTTTTCTCAGTACATCGCCCAGAGTTCTCTCCCTTCTATTTTGTGTCTAATCTGGCTCTGGCGATCTGGCTCATATTTGATTCCCATCGATAATCAACTACGCACACACACACAAGCACGCAAACACACACACACAGATACAGATACACAAAGCTACAGCAACTTTTGATTGACAGTCAAATTAGTAAGCGTAAAAAGTTATGAGCAGCGTGCGACAATGAAAGATACTTTTAGATGCATGTGCCACCGCACATTAGGGATAACCGATCTATCTCGGATCTTTTGTGGTAAAAGTTTGCTACTGCAGAGTAGGTACAATTTATACAAGCGGCTGCTTGCAACAATTTCCAAAACACACAATAGTTTGACAAAATTTACAGATACAAAGATAGATACTTTTAGAGATAAGCGATCCATGTATATGGCAACTATAAAGTGTAAAATGATTTTGTGTCTTACATTGGATTTGAAGATACAAAGTTAGAGATTATGCCTTATATGTATCTAAGCTGTTACGTGACGATATAGCTACTAATTGGCAATGTTGTAAAAGATACTTTTATGTTGATATTAGCTTTGATGTAACAAAAAATTTGGAAAATGTTTGATATGAAAAGGCGTTTGTGTAGATACAATTTAATCTTTTAAACTGATCGATCAGCTGCTGTAGATACTTTCGTTTTCATACAGCTGCCGGATGCAATGCATAGATGATAGAGATTTAAAGATACTTATGTTTAGGAAAAGCACATAAAATACCGTGGTTATGTCAGGTTCACTTCCTCGCCCATCAGGTTTTTAAAATATTTGAAGTAATATGGCAGAAAAACGACGTTTTTTCCTACATTTGAGATTAAATACAGGATGCTACAAAGTTGGTGGTGTCTGATTGTTCATTTACAAAAGATAAGTTTTTTCGCAAAGTTATGGCTATCCCTTCGCAGTCAGCACCACTCTTACCCTTTAATTTAGGAGTTCAAGAGATACATTTTTTCGCAAAGTTATGGCTATCCCTTCGAAGTCATTAGCACATAGGTCAATATGATTTATGTGTTGGAAAGCTAAGAGTCATTTCCGAAAACGCCTCAAATATCTAAAAATCCTGACTTGATGAGCAAAATCGGAATCCAAATTCGGGGATGATTACTTATTAATCTTGCATCTTATGAATTAGTATCTATTTAGACCCGGACTACTGCAGTGTCCTTCAGGCAGAGGTCAAAGCAAAAAGCTTTAATAATAATAGGAGACTTACTAGTTCAAGATAAGAACATCTATATATATTCGGACAGCCCAGCGGCTATTAAGTCCCTAGTTTCGATGACTTCGTGTATGAAGTCAGTGAATGACTGCCGCTTGTCTCTAGGGGAGATGGCTGAGCAGTTTTCAATTCACCTGATATGGGTCCCAGGACATAGGGACTTTGAGGGAAACTGCATTGCGGATGAACTGGCTAGAAAAGCAACTACCGGCATCCTCCTTCAAGACAAGGAGGGCCTGGGTATACCCATGGCCAGCTGTAAACTGAGAATACGAAATATTTTTCGCTCTCTGTGCAAATAAAACGTGAAATCAGATATCGACCACGTGCAGAATCTCGCCGCAAACTTGGCCGACACACTGCAGTAAAAGAATCAAAAAAATTTGCTGTCTGAATAGAGCCCAGTGCCCATCTGTTATCCGTGCCAACACGGAACACTGGTTGGTAGGAAACCACGCATCCAGGGTGAATGCTCCCCACCATGACTTCTGTAGGAGCTGTGGCGATGAAGAGGAGCTGAAGACGGTGGAACACTTCTTCTGCCACTGCCCTGGACTGGACAGTAAAAAATTTAGGTGCCTGCAGTCACACTTCCTAGACGATTTATCTCAGCTCTCTGAACAGAGTCCAAAATGCCTTTTAAGGTTTATTCAGGCAGCCGGATGGCTTCCTCACTTTTCGTAGGGGACCTCTCAAGTGGGAAAGAGTGGTGAACTAGCTCACTCTAGCGGTATCGCAACGGGCCTATCCTTGGCCTAAGTGAGTTGGGACATCAGTCCCAAGAAAGCTTTCGCAAGCTCTGTTTCCACATCGAGATGCTCTGAACTGCATATCCAGAAACTATAATAAACTTGTATTCGGCGACACATTATAAGGAATCTTATCCCAAAGTTTGGTTCTCTAGTTCTTTTATCACTTCTGAGATGTAGTTGTTTATACAGACGGACTTGGATAAGTTGACTTGTTTAGTCAACTTGATCATACTTTATTCAACTTTGGGGAGGTCTTCTTCATATTCTTTTGTATGTTTTCCCAATTTTTTTTAAGTAACCATCATTTTTTGTATGACAAACATCGTCAACAATTGGTCGAATCTGTTCCGAGGCTCCGTCTTGCAGCTTTCACTGAAGAAATCTTATTCCATGGGTGGATCTCAAGTCCCACCTCATAAACTACTTTGAAGACTAAGAAATAACCGCCGCAATGGTTAACCACTCAACGGATGTTAGACAACAATTCAGAAGGAAATACGAGTAGATAGCACCCTACTCGACTTAAAGAGAGCAGGAACAAGGTGACCCTTGCCGGCATTCACCTAGCACCCTACTCGACTTAAGGAGAGCAGGAACAAGGTGATCCTTGCTGGCATGATCCAAGTTGCATGCAATCAGACACTTTGTATTGCCTAGTCTCCCACTCGTAGAATGTCTGTACATAGTTTTCCTTTCAACCCCAAAGGTGAATACCTTCTGCCATAGTGAATATTTTGGAATTTTTAGTAAAAACAAAATCGATCAAAGACAACTTTCTTCTTCGTCATATTCTTAGGAGCATGATGCACAAAACGCTTTTAAATACCCGCATAGGATAGAGCATTAATAGTTTGAACTGATGGTTACAATCGCTCTATGGCAACTCAGAGAAGAATCGGCATTGTTTGCAATTTGAATTTATCCATAGACCCTGTGGACAATGCCTTGGAATCTTTCAAAAGCAATAGGCGCCACATGATTAGGCTGAAAATGCGATTTTCTATGCTTTGGTCTACTCCTTCCCACTCACAACTTTTTGTTTTGGAAACTTATTTAAATGGCTGTATCTTACCATGGTACACTAGCTTGCGAACTTTTTAAACTCTTGAAGGATACGCCTGGAACGTAGAGTTGTGACGTCACAAAACTTCTTGTAGCCCAAATGATCGTTTAAAAGGCAATCAATTTATGATTTGGATATGCTCTACGCGTTATGTATTAATCTCACTAAAGATGATCTTTGCTATAGAGTTTATCTTTGAGAAGTTCATGGACGATGATCATTCTTTTTCTTTTCTCTAACATGTTGGTTCAGCTCGTATAATCTGGCACTGGATAAACAATCATTTCCATTTGCTAAATAATTCTACCAAGTTTAAAATAAATCTTAGATTAGGTTACCTCAGATAGTGACTGGGATCACCCAGAGACTATGAGGTCCAATTAAAAGAAGGAGTGAAGAAGAACTGAAGAAAGGGAGTGATTGTGAAGGAGGATCAAAAGCTGTAGGACATCCCTAATCGCCTAATTCTCACATGTTGCAAAACCATTTTGAGGATTCGACGAAAGCAGCCAGATTCGCTATGGGCATAAAATAAATCTTAACTTTCGCTCAATTTTTTAGCGACTCTCAGTGGAGAGGTTAGGTTAGTGGGGCTAGGTTAGGTTAGGGCGGTAGCTGAGTTAGAAAGCCAGCACATTTAGGCCTAGACTGCCCCGCTATGATCACACGGACGTCTAGTTAACCCTTTCTACAGGAAAGTATTCCTAAAGAGAATCTCCCAGACTGCTGCGGCGACATAACTGAACTAAATGCCCCGACATTTTTTCTGGAAATCGATAAAGATGAAGATACCCTTTCAATGGCATAGATTCGAGGTCTCAAAAGTACGAGCAGATCTAATTTGCTTTTGTTGAAAGTAAAATTCTTATTTCCAAGCGTTTTTTGTTTGTCAGTGTGCACAGAAATTCTAAATTTAAGAATGTTTAAGATTTGAAATACCACTAAAGCTTCCATATATTATAATCCTTGCATCATAATAATAAAATTTTATAAACTGTATTATGGCCCTGTTCTCTTTGAACAAATATTAACAGAGATCCCCATGCCCCTGCCAGGTGGGACTGACAAAAATTTCAGGAAATTTAAAAAATTCTTGTTTGCTACCAATGATGGCTTCAGCTGCATCCTTGGCGACAATAACACACAAATTCAATATATAAAAATAAAATAATTTTTAAGCTTTTGCAATATAAAAAAAGGTACAGAAAATCTTATTGTGTGCAAATTCGAACTTAATTAAACGTTTTATTCAAATTGTACTCGCAAAAAGAATATCTAGCTGCCAATTTTCAAACACCAATAAAGCTTACTCCTTACAACAAAGCACTTAAAAAAAACATAATCCAGCCTTGAGAGAAAACTCAACTGGCTCCAATGGCTATTCACTCGTCGAAAATTTCATAATTAAGGCTTCACTAATCTGAATTGTTAATTAAAAGTTTCTTACTTTGGCTTACCACCAAGCAGCCCTAAACGAAAGTAAACAACTTCTGTAAAGAACTTGCATTTAAATTTTAAGCGCTTTCGGACCACAAGCAGCTTATATTTTCACTCAAAATTCCACTTTAAGGAATTTTACGCTGCAGCCTTCAAGTTCCATATTGCGCATACGCCGCATGGTGCTAGTAATTTCTTTTGAAAACGTTTTAGTTGTTGTTGCTGGTTTTTTTTTGTTGTTGCAGGATCTTAGCTGGCTTTGACCTTGATCGTTTTACTATTGAATTCCACTTCATTCAATATGAACACGCCCCCGCCCGCTGCTCGCCCGCGCTGTCATCTGCCTTTCGCTTAAAAAAGCATCAAACAAGTTTTTTCTGACGACGACGACGACGACAAACAGCTTAAGATCGAGCGGCTCAAATACACAGAAACCTATATAATAGCTACATATATACATATGTATGTTGTATGTTGAATACATATATATGTACACATATACATATATGCATGTGAAAATCAAATCAAAAACATTTGAATGAAATCAAGTACATTGTCGGCAAGAGTAGGTAGCGTGACTGCGGCAGCTGCAGCGCAGTTTATATGTGTGGGCAGAGGAAGCAGAGGAAGACTCAGATTCAGATTCAGAACCACAACCTCAACCACCATCACAACGACAGAACGGAGTACCGAACAGAACAGAACAGACCAAACACTTTACCTACATTCACGAAATGAATTTGTGCCACAAAAAAAACCAAAAAACTTGGTTTGCCACGGATCACCGTGTGCAGGGAGTGCGGGATGCGGTGTAGCTCTCTGTACTGTATGTTAGAGTGGAGTGTGGAGTGGAGTGGCTTGGTTTGGCTTGGAGCGTCAAGCATTTGAATGCTTTGAAAGTTTGCGGTCGAGCGGGCGGGGTTGGTGTGCACTGCGTTTTGACCAGTTGCTCTCGGGGGCGTCTGTTGGTTGCGCGCTTGTGTGACCCAAGCCGAAAGGTAGAAGGATATCAAGCTTTTTTAGTGCAAAATAAAACAAGGAAACTAGCATAAGTAATTTCAAATTTGCTCAAATTAATTTTAAACTCCCTTCCGTACCAATTTTTGACGAATGATTTTATATGAAAGTAGTCAGAAATGATAATCTAAATACAAGCATTCCAAAACTTTAGAATATTTACAGACTTTAAATATACACAATTTTTATAAAAAAAAACCTAAAAGCTATTGTAAAGTGTTCCAAGGATGAACGCAGACAATTTTTTATCGAATTCACGACTGACCTTCACACTAGGTAATGAATCAAATGAATTCGCTCAATAACACGACGATGAACGATTATTTGGTTCATAAATTGTACAAAGAGCTTTGTAAGTTTTTACAGTAGAACACTGACTTTAATTATAAATCCCAAAGATTTGAAGAAGTTCTTGTGGAGTAAATCTTACCATGACGTTAGTCCTTACTGAAAAAAGTTTAATTTGTCAAAAGTGACAGATATTCCGGATCTTTCCGGACTTTATTTAACGTGGTATGGTCCTTTGCAGGATTAAAACCACGGCGTCTGGATTAATGCGCCAACTAACGCCCCTCAGAGCAATCAGCCGAGACTGATATTTCTTTAGTACCAATTTGAAAGCATGTTGTCGGGCATGCAATTCTCCCTTGGTGAGGGGCGAGATGAATCTATCATCTCTTCTGCTTTATGGCTAGAAGCACCCGGTTGAGATCACAACACCACGCCGAGCCAAGCTGACTCTACCCGCGATCTGGGTTTCAACCCCAGCCAACCCGTGGTGCCGCAATTAAGGGACCTCCCCTTTCAGTCCCGACAGACCCGGATTTGGGGAACCCCGCCAGTTTTGGCATCAAATGGCCGGGACTGGTCACCCATCTGCTATCCGTGTTTCAATCAGCCAATCACGCCACATAAATACGACTTCCTGTCTTGTCCAACTAACACGCACCCATTTCCTGACGATCCCCATTTAGTCGCCTCTTACGACAAGCAGGGGAACACTGAGGTAGACTTTCTAATCCCGCCACCCCACGGGGAGGTCAAAAGTGACAACTCGTTTTAGAGATATTCCGTTCGGAAATGTGGACCTTATTTAAAAAAAAACACCCTTTATAAGTATATTTAAGGAAAAAATTAGCAGCAAAAAAGTTTTTCCCATGATCTTAAGCAATACCTACGATAAGCCGGTGTCCTATCATCGCTATATAGTCCAATAGGTCAATATCACCGCTTCCATTCTGCATAATCAAATTCTTAAATATGCCAAATCAAGATCTTTAAGAACAATAGCTCAAATATTATTATGATATATAAGGAGTTTTAAAGCTTGGTGTTCTTGGGAACATGGCTATATGGGCTATGCTTTAAATGCTGTTCTCTTTCCTAGTATAATAACCCTTTGCCAGCTCTCTAAAAGTACGTAATTTTATATGAAAACTAGAGGGGCCCAACCATATTATTATTATATTATTTTCACAAGTTCTTTAAAAGCTTTGTGCTCTAAGAAACATGGCTATATGGTCTTAGCTTTTCATCCTGTTCCCTTTACTAGTAGGGAGAGAGAGTATTATTACCTTTTGCCAGCCCTTTAAGGGTAAATCATTTTATATTTCAAAACTAGGGGGCTCACCCAAAGTATTTACAGCAAAAAATAAAAATCGTAAGCATCCAAATACTCTTTTTATGTACTACTAGTGGACCTGACAATTATCCCAGATATTGTGGCTTCGAATCCCACGTAAAGCATGGTCTTGCAACTTTTATTCTATATCCTTATCACCATTGTATACCAATGTATTAACATATCGCTAAAATCATGAAAATTTTCAAAAGGAGAACTTTTTATCTTAGAAATTTCCATTAAGGAACAGCGCTTAAACTACTCATGAGTTTTGCCAACACCGATATGAAGCTTCAGATGTCGAAGCTGGCCTTTATAACTATCATCAAACCAAAAAGCATCCATTTTGTGATGTGATAGATGTGATCTATTTGGTTTCGTGTAAGCCCATTTGGAGATGTCCATGTGAATTTGTGGACATCCTTATGGGGAAATACAGTTCCACCTATAACCAGGTTTGACATAGATCCACCAGTCTGTCTCCGTTGTTGTTGCGTGTGGCAGTACCATGTTGACCCATGACCGAAATCAGTCTGTTGTTGTTCGGGCCAACTTTCGCATTGAAATCTCCCATGAGTATGGTGATATCTCCTCTCTTGATCCCATTCAGTGTGAATGTGAGGGCGGCGTAGAATTCGTCTTTGATTTCGTCTTGGGCGTCTTCTGTTGGGGCGTAGCATTACACTATGGACATGTGCCTAGCACTACATCGGAATCTGGCAGTTATCACTCTGTCGGATACGGTGCGCCAGGACAAGAGTGTCTGTTTGTAATGTTTGGACACAAAGATTCCTACCCCGTGCCTGCCTCCTTCATTGTTTCTACTAAGTAGAACTAGATTGCCGTTTGATGCTGTTGTCGCTCCATTTCCACTCCATCGCATCTCACTAATTCCAGCTATCGCCATCCTGAGTTTGACCATCTCACCTTCAAATTGCGCCAGTTGGGATGGTTCCATTAGAGTCCTTACGTTCCATTATCCAATTCGTTTTAAAATACCAATGTTCGTCATCGGGAAGGGGTCGTTGGTAATATTTTTTCTTGTTTCAGTTTCAGTAATCTTTTTTTTTGCGAGTCAGTCGAACCGGTGATTGGCCGTGGAGTTTTCCGATAATTATACTAATATTTAAAGCGTATCGATTTGATCAAAGGTTTTTAAAATCGCTTCAGGCGTTTTTAGGTTATAAATGATAAATTGTTATAATATAACTGGGGGAAAGCATTACAGCGACCCCTAGGACTCATTGTGCTGCCTTTAAGCCCCAAAACTTCTCAATTGGGTATTCGACCATTATTATTATTATTTAAATAACTATTGTAGATAGACTTGTTTGTTGTTAGAGAGAATTCACAAACTCCTTAGAAACTATAAATTATTAGTATTCGAAAAATGAAAATAAATATAGTACATATATGCCTGAATCTGTTCTAACTACGATGAACCCTCTCTGAAACTGAAACTAGGGTTATACCTCCTATTTTTAATAGTTTTTTTCCAAGGATTTTTAGTACCATCTATGTATATGGAAGAGACTCTTTAGGAGGCTCTAGGCTATATATATTGATAAATTATGTGGCTAACGAAATAAAAATAGAGTTGTCAAATGTCTCCTGAAAGTTTTGGAATGCCTCAGCTTAGGATAATTGAGTACTGTAAGCCTGGTTCGGAATAAGTACTTTCAGTATACCATATAAGTAGAGTACAAAGGCTTGCTTAGAAAGTCTTAAACTATTTCGTTCGATTAGGAAATTTAAAGGTTTTTTGGCTTAAGGATGAGTCCGTTGTGCCATGAGTACCATGCAATTTAATTACTTCCTTTTTAGGTTTTTTGTAGTAACAATATTTGGGATTTATGAGGAAAAAGCTATAAAATCGCTTTTAGATAAATTTATATTCAGTGAGGGTAGCTTTGGCCAAGAAGCGAACTTTAGCTGGTCTTTAAGAATACAATTTTAAGTAATTTGTGTGTTAGTGTAGCAAATATTCGGCTTATTAGTGTCCTATCTGTGCCTTTTTGTTTTTGCTGTTAAAAACCTTTTTGAGTTTGTTGGTTAGCAACAAACAGGATGCAAATTTCATATAAAATCGCGTTGCCGGACCTCGAAGCAGGTAAAACTTACATGTGTGTCTGTGTTCCTATACCAACATGCATATATTGTAGTAGTAGTTGTGTGTGTATCTTTTGCACACAGGTAAATGCTGCGCGGCTCTGGACCATTGCGCCATGCCCTACCTCAAAATCCTCCTTACGAATGCAAGCTAGCTCAGTTTAATTCTAATTATTTGTGTATAATCTATCTAAAATTGGGTCTATAAATAAGAGCGGGTAACTCATGTGGCAACTGCGTCGGCGCAGCGTTTATTTATTATATACATATATAGCATATATGTGTGTGTGTGCCGTCTCAGTTGATTCTCAGGGCTGCTCTTCTCACGCGTTTGATTCACATTATTTGGGTTTATTTTTTGTTCTCTACATTTTTGTGTGCTCCTTTTTGTGTTTGTGTTCATTAGAAATTTCCAAGAATTCCAGTAAGCGTATGTATACACACACACATGGACGCACACAACAATTTGTGTGTTACTGCTGGCTTAGTTTTTCAAAAAATAAGCAGAAAAAAAAACAAAAAAGGAGCAGAACAGCGCGCAAAAGGAAGTGCCTTGGAATCTGTACCAAAAATATATTTAAAAAAAAAAAACTTAAAGCTTTTGAACTTCATAATGAAGTTGTAAGTTGCTTGCGCGCGCAAAATCTTGTTGTATAACTTAAACGGGACTTTAGTGCTGGCGCTCTCTCAAGAGAGCGTCGTTACGCGCTCTCTACCGCTCTCTCTCTTTCTGCTGGCACCAACTGTTAATGCCAACTGTTGACAGACGCTGCCTAGACCCAGTTTTATTTATCTTTTTTTCTTTTCGGCCGTAGTTCCGTCTTAGCTCACATCGCTCTTCCGATCTTGGCACTTTCTTTTTGCACCGTTAGGCTGACGCTGTGTCCGTTATTTTACCGTTGCTGTGGCACTTTCTCTCAACACTTGCTGCTTGTGCTGCTCACAGCTCTTTCACCACCAGCAACCCGTAGCCAGACCAGACTAGGACCTCCAAAAAACAAAAACAAAATTCAAGAAAAAAAAAACACGCAAAAAAGCGTACCAGCTGCCGCTGCGCGTATTTCGATCGCGCTGGCAACCCTTTTTTTGGTCCGTCTCGAAACACTGCCTAAACGTGTAGCAACCTCAAAAGATCCTTTTTGGCTGGACGGCCGGCAGGACGACCGACCGCCTGCATTCGAATTCGACACGCACGGCATTTTGCTACAGGTATACAAAATTACCTGGTCCTGGTCTTTGTTGGGTTTGTTACCTTTTGGTCGTCGTCGTCCTCGTCCTTGTTGTTGTTGTTGTTGTTGTTGTCACCAGCGACTGATAACACCAAAAGTTGCAATCAGCTAAACAGAATGTGAATGCAACGCGCATGTAGAAAGCATTTCTTCCACCAGGTCGGTCGGTCTACTACCCTCACTCATATGGAAAGGGTTGTTGCTTGCTGCTCTGATGTTGTTGATCCTTGTTTGGGGTCAGTACATCGAAAAATTGCCTTTGTTTCATCTGCTGCCGTGAGTTTTTGGAAGTGCAAATAACCGAAAGAACAGCTGCAACTTTACGAGTCTAGATCCAGCTTTAGAGGCAGACATATATATATATTTTTAATGCCTTATACATACAATGTCTGCAATCCATTTAAAGTTGAGCACGCGCTTTTTGGGCATAGCCCAGTGGCGACTACTACGACTCCTGCTACTGCTCCTGGCTGGCTTGCCCCTGGCTGGCCCGGCTGATTGATGTTGATTGTTGACAAACTTTATAGTATGCCAAAATTTACAATCAATTTTGTTCGACAAGCGGCCGGTTTATGGTTTTATTTTATTTCTTAACAAGAAAAGGTCCTGGAAGCAATTCGGAAGCTAAAGTTGTTAAACATAGATCTTAAATTCTAAATTAACTATTTTGTTTAATCAACTGTTTAAAACTTTCTGGTTATCTGCTTTTTTTGCTACATCTGCTTCAAAATAGTTTTAAAACTAGAGCAATCCTAAAACTGCTTTGAAATTAGCTGAAAAAATTGCACTGTTTTTAGGTTATAAGCACCTAAACATAGCTCTGAAATTCTGCTTTCCAAGCCAACTCTCCTCCTCCTTCAAATCATCCAGGTTATTGTATACCCTGTACAATTCTTCCAAATTGTTCATTCTGCCCGACTTTTAACCAGGCAGGAGACGAATCCAATAAACCATATATCGTCAAAATCTCTTCAGCCTTTTTTGACTTATAAATTGTATAACTAACACAAGACGTTGCCCGTCCTGCCCAAATACTCTTAAAGTGAAAAAACATCGTAAGATTCTCTAGTTAGCTTATCTGGAAAAATATAAGATTTTTAGATTAGTTTGCAGCTCGATTCAAATTTGCAGCATTATTAGTCGAATTTCGCGCTTCACGGGTCTGTCTTAACTGAATTCTTTCACGTTCATTGCGATCTTTACGTTCCTGGGCAGTATGATTAGCTTGAATAATTAATTTGATTTTTTGAATTTTTCCAATCGACATACATCATGTTATGATCTATAAGGAGACGGCGTTCCCAATTGAATTAAAGCTTCATTGTAAACTTCCGGCGTAAATTCCATCACTGGATTACGTTTTGTCCGACATACTCGAATCAAAATATGTTCTGATAAATAATTTTGGTATTCTATCTACAATTCAGGTGGATTTGATGGAAAACATGTTGCCAAAATAATCGCAAATAGATCACAGTGCAAATAATTTTTCAACAAATTCAATTTTTGAAATGCCTCTCGATACGTTGCACACAATAAGCCATTCCCAATAGACACAAACATCGAAATAGGCTTAAAACCTCCGTATTGACAACCTCTAACATACGCAAAAATCAGATTTGAAATTCATTGACGCGTTCATAAGAACATTCGTAACACGTAAAACATAAGTTTCTTTTATAAATAGATTTTGTTAACACAGACTTCTCTGTATCGTTTTCTGCCAGTCCTGAAATTGATTGCTTTAAAAGTATCCGAAAATTCTTATAGGTAGCTTGAGACTTATACTGTAGCTAAATGATCCCACAATACAAAGGTTACGCAATGCGCAGATTCGTTAGTCGTATCACTCTGAGCAAGAGAGTTCAAAGTTTTGTATGGTACCGGATGCATACGTTGGTTTAAAACTCTTGAGCAACGTTTTAGCACTTGAACAATCCTAAACTACTCTATAAACTAAACTCCCGATGGTGTCGGTAGTGGCCACTGTACCCTCCATCATAGACCTTATGGCTGACAGGCTGCACGTTTCCGAGTTCTCGTAGCTGTGCAGATTAGAACGAAATAGAAAGTCTACTTTCTCTTTCAATAGTCAAGGTCCACAATTTCACAAATTTACCAATTTTAAAAAGATTAATTTATTATAAATTCATGAGCTCCTAACACCACTGCTGTCGTACCAAAGGGCAGCAACAAGTCTTTTCCATTTTTCCCTGGCTGTCGGTAATTCTTCTAATTGTGGACCAAAACATCCTATTTGATATATCTCTCATCTAAACCGGGTTACGTTTTGGCAATCTTCCAGCTGTTAATTGCCTCCTACCTTGTTTCCCACTGGGGTTAGCTCAACCCAATCTCCCGCATCACTTCTCTTTAAACACTTTTGCTTTAAAAAAGTTATTTTGGCCGATCGGTCCTATGGGAGCTATATGATATAACCAACCGATGATCAAATTTGGTACAGTACGATATCTTCATAAACAAACGAATTATTCATCTAAAACTTTTTTTTTTTGGTGTCGTCTGAAACACCCCTATGGGAGCTATATAATTTATCCCCGATATCAAAAAAATAAAATAAGCTTGTCTCCTATGGAATAATATGGGATCTAATGTGAAAGTTTGGTTACTCTAGCTCTGACCATCTCTGAGATCTAGGCGTTTATACGGACAGAGAGATGGACATGGGTATATCGACTGCTCTATTCACCCTGATCATATTTTAGGTAACTTTGGGGTGTCTCCGACGTCTCCTTCTATATGTTACTTACATTTTCGGCTTGCATAAACTTAATATTCCCTTTGTACCATACGGTACAGGGTATAAAAAGGTCGCTTAACCCATTCGAAAGTATCGCCCTATATATATAATGAAGCACTTCTGAGTTGCGCTCTCTGGAATCGATAGACCTTAGCTTATTTAGCTCTTAATTTAGGGCATACTTTATCTTTTCGGCTTTAGGAAAAGAAAGAAAGTGTCCGATCAAAAGGGCGATAAAGTCAGGATTACTGTTTTTATTTCTGTTGCCGAAAATTCCTAACATTTTTTAAATTGACACGTAATAAATGGCTGGTATATTATAATTGGATAGTTCCGCCTGTAACCGACCCACTGTAGGTCTTTCTTTTGTTAGGTCTTTTTTCCGTAGGGTTCAAGTTTGTAATAGTGTAAAATGAAATGCGACGATCTATTTGTCCTTTTTGCCTTAATTTGGAACCTTAAAAATTTCCATCATTTTGTTAAAAAAAAAAACTTAATTATTTTTGGAACCACTATTTCCACGCAAACCTTTCGAGGTAGCAACATTTTTTGAGGTTTATAACATTTTTCCCCAATTCAGAGTATTCCAATGCCGATTCGGCTCAAACGCGTTTTGGACCTTTTATTGAGGCCATTGAACTGAACTGCCAAAATGTGAGCAGAGTAGAGCAGCGCTGTCGCAGCAGCAGCGGCAGCGGCAGCCAACGTTGTACGTAGTTGACTTTATTAAGTTTAAGCGCATTGTTGTTGTTGTTGGCTCTGCTGCTTACAACTGTTTTTACTTTACCGTTTTACTTTATATATTTATGTACGTTATGCACATTTTCATGTATGTATGTGTGTGTGTGCGTGTGTGTTAGCCGCTTTTGTAATTTTGCTGCTTGAGACATATGTTATTGGCTTATATACATCATCATATGCGGCACAGTGTTGGTAAACATGCATAAAAATTTGCAAATGTCACGTGCAGACAGTGTATATACATATGTATAGGTTACTTCAATTTTACAAGCCAATAAATGACCGGAAATAACAAATAGTTGACTCCCTTCTGCGCCAGACATCAACACATGCTTATGTATTTAAACTTTTCACATGCGCGCATGTTTGCGTGTATGCGTGTATGTTTATGTAAGTCGTCCACACATAAAGACGCACGCGCGACGACTACGCATACAATGCGTGACGTAATCAGCGCAGCAGCGGCCACCGCACAACATTGCTGCACTTTACTCAAAGCACATGAAATGAAGAGAAAGAAAACGCAAGAGCGCAAGAGAGTATATGCAAAAAAAAAATAAAAATAATAAAAATCAAACACACACACAGGCACAAAGATCGGCCGGCATTTTGTGTGCGTGTGTGTGCAAAAAGCGCAACAATTATGAGAGAGCGTGCGCGCGCGTGAGCGAGCAAGCGAGAGGGCCATTGCTTTTTTGTGCTTTTGTCGCGCTACACTTGACAGCCAACAGCAGCAGATTATAGGGTTGTCGAGCCACTGCAAATGTGCAGGCAGGCAGGCAGACGAGGGCGTATATTGGGCTTGCACTTGTTAATTGAATGCACTTATGTTGTACAATGTGCATATAGTATGTGTTAACAACAGCATGTTTTACACTAATGTGTATATTATGCTGCGTCACGAAAATACGCAATTGCAGTGTTAACAGCCAATTGAAAATTTCGGCAGTCTGGTCATTTTTATAGGCATAAATAACTTTGTATTACAATTTTAAGTGCACTTTTTCCTAAGAAGCTCATAACAGTATATATGAATGTATATGCAATATGAAAATAAACTTAATTTAAGCAACTTTCTGCGCACCCAATGTTAACACTTTTTACATGTTACATAAAATAACTTTGTTTATCATCACTTTGGCATAGTGTAAACTTAGCATGGCTCACGATCATCAACTACACGAGCAGCTGTTGCAGTCTGGCAACTCTAGCAGCGCAACAGCATAAGGCCCCTCTCACTACAATCATTGCCCCTCTTTCTGTTTTTTTCGTACTTGGCGCATTGGCATTTTTGTTGTTTGCTGTCGCGTGTTTCGTTTCGTCTCAAGTGTGGCGCGTTAATCTTGTTGTTGCTACTACTACTACGTCTACGACAACGACACTACAACAACGATAATAATAACAACAACAGCTCAACCGACCGGCCGACCACAAACGACAAAAACGCCGACGCCACAGACAGCAGCAAGTCGCTGCTGTTGCTCTCGATTGCCTCTTTTGCCATACTCTTCGTCATTTTAGTTTCAGTAGTTAAATTCGTCGGTCGTCATTTCGGGACTAAATTCGCGGCGTACTCAAATACGGAGCGAAATAAAAAAAATCAACGGCTCAGCAGCAACAAATATTTTAACTAATATTTAAAGCAACAAATAAAGTTTTGTTTTTGTTGAACGCGTGTGTTAAATTTACTTAATTATTTTATATATTTTTTTTCCAACAACGTCGCTCGCTGGTCGTTGCCGTTGTCGTGGTCGTCGCTGCCGCTAACGCTGCCCTTGCTGCTGGTCTATAAGTATTCGTGTGCGTTGCGTTTAATATTTGCTTTTTTTTTTTTTTTTAAATGATTATGCACACACACACACACACACGCACGCATAGTAGAAGCGCAACAACAACAGCAACAATAGTGTTGTAGAATGTGTAACATATTTCGTTTTTGGTGCGTGCAAAAAATCGTACAAAAATAGCTGAAAATCAAAAAAAGAATTGTCATTTGTTTTTTAGTGTAGTTTTTACTTTTTTTTTCGTTTTTTTTTTACAAACTGCTATGCTGCTACTTTATCAAAAAAAAAAAGGCGACGCCAACGCAGCCGCTGACGCAGAAGCCTTCACAAGCACAAACACACACACACACGTACAAAGTCACAATCGCAATGCGCGCAAAAACAGCAGAAAAAAAATAAAACAAACCAACAAACTATGTTGTACCGTTATAAGCAATGACAGCGTGCGTGCTTGCGTGTGTGTGTGACACTTTTCGCTGTTTGCTTTTGCATTGTGTGTGTGTGTGTGTTGGTGTTGTCTTCTTTGCTGTCTTGCTTTGCTCTTTTATTGTTTGGCAATTGCAGTGGCGTCGGCAATTATTGAGAAATGCCGCTGAAATAGGCGACATTTTGCACAGATGACAATAAAAATCAATTTTCAAACAGACAACACACACGCACGCACACACAAACGCAAGCACTACGTACAGTCAAGCCAAAAATTATTGCAACACCGGCTCGTGTTATCTGCAAACTTTTATAGGTTCGCTCGATGCGTAGACATTAGATGAGTTTAATACTCTTTATGCGTGTTGGGGTCAAGTGTTTTGAAGGAAGTAGAAAGATGAATCAAGCAGCTTTGAAAGTAAGATGAAAAAATGTGTAAATTTTAGAAGTTTCGTCAAATTTTAGTAGTGCAACAATAGTTTATACTGTACATGAAATTATTTATTTATAATACAGTTAGAAAAGTTTACAAAACTAAAACTAACTTAGGGGATAGTAGAGCACTGGCTGCTAAGGCCTTCGGCTCTGTCTTTGAAATATTATAAATAAATTAATAGTAGCACCTATATAAGTTGGTATATGTTAATTTCTCTTAATACACGAAATTATTTCAACGTATTGTGTCGACTGATTCAGATTTCTTGTGGTTATTAATCATACCAAGCAGTAAAATAAAAATATAAGCTCTAAAAAATCCTTAACATTACATTTGTAATAATATTTATTAAATTTTTATTATTTATCTACTCATGTTAGTTAAAAAGGGTGTTCAAATAATTTGTAGTCTGACTGTATGTATGTAGATAAGTAACTGACAAGCGTCGTTAACTAGTTGCTAGCTGTAGCAGCTGCTGGCAAACAAACTGACCTACTTTTTGTAATATACACACTTATGTATTTAGCTAGGTCTGTTATAACTATTTGCATACTTATTTATTTATTTTTTTCGCAATTTGTTTGTCTCTTCAAATGGCAACAAAAATGTCAGCCACATTTGCAAAAAAAAAGCTTACACCGGAATGACAAAATTATGACAAAAATTTGCAGCTTGTTGTGAACAAGAAACATAATTTAAATTCCATAGGATAAAAAAAACGTTGTACTTAAATTTTGAGAGCAAGCAACTTAATTTGAAACTGTTTTGTTTTAAGAAGTTTACAAATGAAAGTGAATTTCTTAATTTGAAATTTCAAAGAAAAGAATAAATGCAGAACAAATTTATTAATTAGCTGTCTCAGCCAGCATTTGGACCAGTGTAAACTTAGCATTGACGCTGCGGCCAGTGCGGCCCATGCTAGCATCTAATTATTCTTTTTTTCATATTCATATGGGCAGCACTAATGCTGCGTGATGCGTGCATTTTAAATGTATCGATGTGCATTAAATTTTTGACAAATTAATTGGAGAGTTATACAAAAGAAGGCAGCATATTTTTTATATGCAATATATAGAACAGCGGCAGTCTATAGTCTATTAATTTAATTTAGTCAAAATCAGTGTCAATAGAAAAAAAAACGAAACTGAACGCACCGCGCAGGCAAATTAAAGCCCAAACGCGTGACCAAAAAAAAAAGAGCGAAACAAAAATCAAATCAGTATCAAATTCTCATTGTTGGTGTGATTAACAAGTGTGCGTGTGTGTGGGTTTGTGTGAGAGAGAGCGAGAGCCGCCGCTACGTCATTGTTTTTTTTGTTTTTGTTATCACTCTTTAATTTACGTCTTTTGCCGCTTTAGATTTGCATTAAGTACAAAAAACAAAAGCACGAGAAAAATAAACAAAATTTCGTCAAATATTCTAAACTTAATAAGCAGTAAAGTGCAAAAATATATATATTGTATATATATATACACGCACACAATTACACAAAACACACGCACACACACGTGCGTATAAACAGTAAAATAGTGTGCATGCATAAAGCCGCCAAGCAATAGATAGTAGTGTGTGCAAAATAAAAGAAAGATAGCGAGCGAGAGAGAGAGAGAAGAGAGAGCGTGTGTGTTTGGAAGAAGAGTCGAAAGAGTGGCAGAGAAGAGGCGCAGAGTTGGAAGCAGCTAAACAAAAAGAGGAAGAAAAAATACAGTAAAACAAATACAACAAACATGCACAGCAACAACAGAATAAATGCTAATCAGTTCCATTATCCACAAAATACCAAAATGGCACGTTTTTTGGATCGGTGAGTGTTTTTTAATTGATTTGTTTTGTTTGGGAGAGATCGAGTAAAAAAGTAAAAAAAAAAATATGTGAATCCTTTACAATGTTGTTGAGATGATCACTTGCACTTGAATTTTGTGAAAATTAAGCGGGCTAAATTAAAAAAATGATATATAGTAATATAGTCTAATTTTATTGCTCTATTTTTTGTAGTCCGATCTCAACTTTCGACTTTGGCTTTCTTTTGGGCAAATTGCTGCCTGTAATAACATTAATTTCTAACGAAAAAAAGATGATTCATTACGTTTTAAAAAATTTGTAACTAAGCATTATTTTGCATTTAAATAATTGAATATTAATTTTCCTTAAATTTTTAAGTAAAAGTGAGCATCGATTAGATGATTAGACAGACACAACCCAACAACAACAACATATATGCATATTTTCATATATCGTTAGTTTTTGTGCCATTTTTCTAGGAACTCAGTAACACTGTAATTGTCAAGTATTTCTTATAAATAGTTTATGAATCATCTCTTATCACATTTATTCTTTTCATGCATTTCATATTTTTGTGTCATTTGGGAAATTAGTTTAGTTTCTGTGTGTAAAATCAGTGTGAAAGCGTTGTAAATTAACAAAGAAATTTTGAGAAAAAATAAACTAACCCATTAAGCACAAAAATAATTAATTATTAACTCAATTATAAAATTGGGTACACTCAGATGTATCCAAACTTTTTTTCCAAACATTTTAAGATTTTACAGTGTATCTTATAGTCGGTATGGTAGCTTCAAAGCTATTACATTTTTTTAATAGTTTTGATGCGCTAGCAAAATGATTGATACGCCCTCTTTATGGTTTATGACAAGTCAATGGAACATCTTCCGTCATCAGACAGAATTCCGTTTGCCTCTATCGATTAACTCTTTTGTTTGAAAATGTATCCTTTACGATTGGAGCAGACAAGTCTGCTTACTTTGACATGTTCTGGACAGATAGTTGTCAACTTTTCCTACTTGTTATCAGAATGTTCCTTTTAACGCTTTTCTTTTTCAAGCCTTCGTTTAGCTTTAGCCTGATGTCATGCTCTGAGAGCCAATAAAGATATTGGCTTTGAAATTGCTGCGAAATAGTTGGATGGGTTAGGGAATTTATTTAAAATCGGTGTGTCAAAGTTGTCTTATATTTTAAGTTAATCTTAAGCGGCTTTCACAAGTTATATCTTCTTCTTATGTGGCCATAACAACCCGATTACCGGGTTACGGCCTGCCTTAAAACTTCTCTCCAGGCGCCTCTGCATTGCGCGCGCCTTCTCCAGTTGGTCACACCGAGCGAAGACAGGGCCCCTTCCACTTGGTCTTTCGAACGCAAACAGGGTCGTCCTCTCCGCCGACGGCCGCTGACTACCGCATCGAACACACGTCTAGCTGGAGCATTCTCGTCCATCCTAACGACATGTCCGAGCCTGCGAAGCCGCTGGATGTTGATACGCTGAGCAACGTCCATGTCGTTGAAGAGCTCATACAGCTCCTGGTTGGTGCGGATGCGGTAGTCATCGTCAACTCGAAAGGGACCAAAGATCTTGCGCAGTACTTTCCTCTCGAAAACTCCCAAGGCAGCTGCATCAGTTAGCGACACGGTCCAGGCTTCCGCGCCGTAAAGAAGCACTGGAAGGATGAGTGCCTTGTAGAGTGATAGTTTTGTCGCGCGAGAGAGGTCTCTACTACTCAATTGCCTATTGAGACCGAAATAGCACCTGTTGGCAAGAGTTATTCTGCGCTTGATCTCCAGGCTGACATCGTTGTCGGTGGTAACGGCGGTGCCAAGGTAGATAAATTCCTTGACAACATCGAAAGTATAGCTGTCGGCCGTAATCTGGGACCCAAGCCGCCGCACGTCCCTACTTGACGACAGCATATACTTCGTATACTACAAAGTTGTCTTATATGTTATGTTAATCTTAAGCGGCTTTCACAAGTCATATCTTATCTGACTGAATTAACTAAAATTCCTTTATTGAACAACCGGAGAAAATCCTTTGTAGGCGTCACACCCGAACCAAAGCGTACAACTAACTTTTCGACATCCGCTTAAGAGACACAATCGCGGATCTTTGAACGTTTGTTATGAAGCTGTATCGGTTTCCCTTGAAGAACCGCAAATTTGGGCAACTTCGTAACCCTGTGCTTGGCCAGTAGCTCCTTCACCAGCATGTTGGAAAAACTATTTTAAAAACCAAGAGGTTGCTATGATATAGTGTTTGGTTTTTTTCCTTCAACCTTCAAAGTTCATATAACTACAGAATGGCGGACGCAGCTGCAGCCCGTAGTGGATTCTGAGGTGGTTTTGGCTCTCGCGGTGGTCGTGGTGGACGCGACCGTGGACGTGGTCGTGGTGCTCGCGGTCGTGGCGGCAAAGAAGACTCCAAAGAGTGGGTTCCAGTTACCAAGCTTGGCCGTTTAGTACTCGAAGGCAAGATTAAGTCACTTGAAGAGATCTATCTCTACTCATTGCCTATCAAAGAGTTTGAAATCATTGATTTTTTCTTGGGCTCGTCTCTTCGTGATGAGGTTTTGAAGATTATGCCTGTCCAGAAACAGACCCGTGCCGGTCAGCGTATTCGCTTTAAGGCTTTTGTCGCCATTGGAGATAACAATGGACACATTGGTCTTGGCGTTAAGTGCAGCAAAGAAGTGGCGACTGCTATCCGTGGTGCCATTATTTTGGCTAAGCTGTCTGTAGTTCCAGTTCGTCGTGGTTACTGGGGTAACAAGATTGGCAAGCCTCATACTGTGCCATGTAAGGTCACAGGAAAGTGCGGTTCAGTCACTGTGCGTCTGATCCCAGCACCCCGTGGTACTGCCATTGTATCTGCTCCTGTTCCCAAGAAGCTGCTCATGATGGCAGGTATTGAAGATTGCTACACGTCTGCACGTGGCTCAACTGGTACTCTGGGTAACTTGGCTAAGGCCACTTATGCTGCCATTGCCAAGACCTACGCCTATTTGACTCCAGACTTATGGAAGGAAATGCCTCTAGGTTCTACACCATACCAGGCATATTCCGAATTTTTGTCAAAGCCCACGGCCCGTTTGCACGCCGATGCTTAAATATGAGAAGGCTGTTTATAAAATATACAGGGGTCTGTCCGAAAAGCAGACGTTCTGATTTCCTTCGCTTGGAAAGACGGACTTCCGACATTTGTTATGCCCTACACCTTAAGAAACAAACAGAAGCAAACATTGGATACCTCCTAAAGTTAACTTAAGTATGATTGGGGTGACTAGAGAAATCGATATATCCATGTCTGTCCATTTGTATTAACGACTATATCTTAGTGATGGTAAGAGCTAGAACAATAAAATTCGATTCCTTATTATGTCATGGGATAAACGTTTATTGGGGGTGTTTCGGAGCCCTTCGAAAAAAGCAAAAGTTCTACATGGATAACACTAGTTTACAAGAAAAATTAAGCTTCATTAAAAAGTGTTTTTTAGGGTACGAAAATGACAACCAATTTTATCTTAAGCATAGTTTTCGAGATTAATTCGAAAAACATATTTTTGGACACTCATTTCTGTTATTCGTTAATATCTCATAAACAAATCGACAGAAACAACGATTAAATCGAAAGTTATTGATGTGCGCTTTACAGTAATATACAGGGCTGTAGAGAGAATATCCGGGCCAGGGGGAAATCTTGGCTCCGGGCCCCTTTACATTTTTCTTAATTCATGAAAATACGTATAATTGTTTAAAAGTGTGAGATCAGCATAAAAAAAAAATATATAGAAAGGATTTCTGAGTTGATGATCTAAAAAAAAAGCAACTCAAAGAAGTTTGAATTCTGTATTAACTAAGTTAAGCCTTACATATGTTTCATAATTACCGTCAAGATGCTTAGAATTTCGTCTTCCGTGGCTTAGCTGAGGCGAAAGCTTTTATAATATCATCAAAGTCGAGTTTTCTGCTAACTCAGATTTCAAATACAAAGTTGACAATCCTGAGTCTCGATTCTGAGTTGAACAAGAACGATGATAGTTTTTTATTCTTGATAATACAATGAGCGATCTTTCGACGCTGGCAACTGATACTTGCAAAGTGCAGAATATTCTAAAAGCAATGCATTTGTTTGGAAACAGAGTATCCTAATTTTTAGCTGTAATGGCATTTAACAAGTCGTAGGGGGGCATACGAAGTTCCCAATTTTCAATAAAAATTTGCCTTGTGCACACTTTTCAAGTGAAATATTTCAAATGAAATTTCGTCCGACACATCAGCAGGGTATTTGTTACCGAAATCAAGCACAGCAGTCTGAAGTTCTTCCTTTTCGATTTTAGGGAACAACCATAGAAATGAAAAAAGCTAAAATCTTACCGAATGACCCTCGGGTCATTTCCCGTCCGAGAACTCCGGAGCCGGGGGAAAAAAACTGAAAGAGAATTCTTTTACGAACAATTCGTGTCAAAGATCTTAAATTATTTTTGTACTTTATTTCATGCTATATATTATATAGATTCATAAAAATTGTGCACCACTTGTTTGTCACTGCTTATATTTACGTCATCATTTTGCTTTTGTCTTGCCTTAGTGACGTCACAACTTTCGAAGTTTTCACGCTACCCATAAGTGGGGACATGCGCAATGCGACTCCTTTATTTCTGTCATCAAAACTGACAGACAGACAGCCCAGAATGAATAATAAGCGTAACCGACCGCCGTCTACAGTCGGGGAATTACTACGTAAAATTTGCACTCTAGCCTTATATACATATTTATTGCACTTTATTAAATTAAACGAAGTTTTGTCGTCAAAGAAGACACTCAAACAGGAAAAATTTGCATATAAAACTGATCTGATGCAGTTTTCTTTTCCCAATAAACTGCCTGAGTAATGCTAGAGAATTGCATTTCACTGAAATTTTCTTTGAAAGCGAATCCTGCTTGGTAACTAAAGCATTTGATTGAGTGACGTTTGCCACTTTTAACTCACTTTTCACTCATTCGTCCTTGCTGATTTCGAGCTTAGATACGTTTGATGCATTTTCTAAGGAATAGTCATTATCGCCGTATCTTTTGAACCCACATATATATTTTTTGCTTATAATTCTTACTAATTACTCTACCATGTGGGAGTTGCTCAACTTATTTCGCGGAATAAAATTTTTAATTAGTAATTAGCGCAATATTAACAGATTTTAAACAGGATTAAAATTGTTGTGTTTAAATTCGCTAAGACTCACAAAATAAGGTCTAGACACTTTTTTTTTTAAATTCCAATTTTTTAGATTATCACTTTGTAATAAAAGAATTTAAACATCTAAAATGTGAAAAAGCCCAAGAAGTGTTTTTCCATTGACTAGAACAATTTTAACGTAGCTCCAGGCACCCATTACTAAGGTCTTTTTCTGTGAAAAATGTAAATATTTTTTATATCCATTTCTTAATGAAAAAAATAATAATTTCCTTAGCTGCAATTGTACGTCCCAAATATTTGTTAAAAGCTTTGTTTTTGTACCAAAGATCCGAAATGATGATGATGTCGTGTATCGCAACTCTATGTCCGATTCTACTGGAGGGGTTCTACAAATATATGTAAGCTACTTTCTTCCCCAATTTCATACCTGCATGTGTTCCAGTTCAGGATACCCATAGTACTCAGGTGTTTCCAGAGTGTGCAATATCTCGTCAGTAACCCAGTTAGTGTCCAACGGAAATTCTAGACCAGCTGGGATATTTTCTTGAACTTATTTAACTTATAGTACCCGAGGAGTTAATTGGTTTGCCGAAAGCCAGCCATGCCGGTCCAGTCCATTGCTCATCTGGACTTTTGCAGTTCTTTTGGAATCTGTCTATTTTGCAGCAGTATTCCTCTCCATTTAATCAGCTGCTTCGTTCCGGTAGTTTTCTTGTGTCCCGGTATCCATCTACTGGAACTCTGTTCGATTTCTCTTGTAGTTAAGTTTGGCTCTGGTTTCCCAAAACAACTTTGCATTAATCTTCAGGCCAGTCATAAAACAGATTTCTTCTTGAAGTATAAGATGAAGCAGATATAATTATTTTGTCTTTAGAGACCTATTTTAAACTAACAAACAAGCAAAAAGTTGTTGATTATGTCTGACACACCTCTTATATACTACCAAGCCAAAAATGTTTACATTTTAGTTCCCTTACACTATTATTAGGTTATTTCCGAACACTCCCAAGGGTTCTCTCAGTTTTTAGTACCTCGAGTTTGTCTTAAGCTCAAAATCCATATGGATAAACTTATATATAAATTATACCACTTTTTGTGGATCTAGGTAATCATCAAACAACCAATAAAAAACAATGAACTTTTATTTGAGTTTTCCTGTAAAGAATTTTTCCACATTACGCCTGTTTTCAGTGCACTGTTTGCATAATAATTTAGGATAATAAATTCTCTATGTAAAGAAGCAATTATCTACGCCCTTGCGAATGCGCCATGGGGAAGTTTGACTGTATATATAGATATTTTTTTGCTATGGGTTAGTGTTCCAACTCAAAGATTTCATAATCTGAGCTAACAATTTTAGGGATACTAGTAATTTGGCTGGTCAATGCTATGACTAAAAATTCAAATTGAGTAAGGATACAAAAATTAGGTATAAAATTAGGTATACAAATCAATTTTTATGAGCAAACATTATATTTATTTATTTATTAAAATTATTGTTATAGTAGCTTAAAAACTAAACTAATAAGGTAGTGTGTTTATTTATAAGCAAACATTTTTGTTCGCTTTTGGAATAATGGGATATTTCGTTAAAAATAGCAGTGGGTTTTGAGAACTTTAATACTCGGTAGGGTCTATTTTCTACCAGTTTATAGCTACTTTGGCTGATTTTAGGGATTCCTTGGATAGTTTTATGGATAAGACAGTCAACCAGTTTATAGCTACTTTGCCTATTTTTAGGGATTCCTTGGAAAGTTTAATAAGACAGACACAATTATGAAAACTTTGTGTATGAGTTTTTCGTAACTAGTCCGCTTCTAGTATGAAGGCGGCTGAAAAAACCTAAATCTGTTTTAAAACCGCGCGCACTGCCGTCTGCCGTAATATTTGTATAAAAAGGAATTTTTATTTGGGCGTGTATTATGATGTCCTACTGTACCATATATAGTGCAAAAAAACAAAACTTGCATTGAAATAAGACATAGATATAGATATACATATGTATACATATATAAATGTATATAAGAACTGTTGCACTGCTGCATGTTGTTATTGTTGTTGTTGTTGCCACCATTGCCGCCAATTTAGGTCAAATCGGCAACAATGCAACATAGGACGTGGCGACGACCGTAAGCTGGTTGTATTTGTTGTTGTTGTTGTTGCAACACGCCCAACAGCAACAACAACAAAAACTAAAACTTGAAGCAAGTCAGCACAAAAACAAGTTTTTGTAAGTCTTTTTTGTTTTTGTTGTTTTTATTTTTATTTGTATTTTTTTGCAGTGTTGACAAGACACATTTTATTTCGTTTTCTTTTCGCTCGTACAATAGTCATGATAGAGAAGTAAGCAGCGGCGTTAGACCGGCGCAGGGTGCAAGGCGGAAAGGGGGTGATAGCAAATAGATAAGCGCTGCAAATAAATTGTAAAAAATGCATGCACATAGACAAGACAACTAACGGTAGTTGTTGTTGGCCATTGGCTGGCAGTCGTCAAAGTTGTTGTTTTTGTTAATGTAGCTTTCGCGACTCGCCGCGCGTCTGCCCCGCTGCCGGTCGCTGACCAACAGAGGACGTAAACGAACGAGCGCGTCGCGTCAACTTGTGGAATGCTATGGAAATAGAACAAATAACAACAGCAACAACAACAACAGCAGCAGGCAGCACGCATACACACATATGCATGTGCATGCGTCATGCAGTGCTCAACAATTCCATGTTAAGAGCAACAGTGTGCTCAAAGTTTTGTGTATATACATATGTTTATATACATATGCATGCATATAGTTGTTGCATGTGTGTTTGTGTAAAACAATGAGAGAATGCAGCAGTAGCAACAAAAATAAAAAAAAGCAAGAACTACGTCAGCAGAGCAGCAGCAGCAGCAGCCGCCGACGCTGCAACAGATTGCGCTGACTTTTTCATTCATAAAAATTAAAAAGAAAAAACAACAAAAAGAAACCAAATGAAGAACAGCGTCAACGCGCCGTTTCGCTCGCTTGTTGTTGGTGTTTTGCTGATAAAAACAAAAATAACAACAGCAACAATCAACGCAGCAGCGCAGTGACTGCATACAATATGTGTGTGTATGCACTCTTATGTTGTGTGTTGGTGTGCGTGTGCCGAATGCAGCGCCGCCTTTTTTTTGATAATAAAAGGCAAAATAAAAAGTAATGTGTATGTGTACATGCATGCATGTGTGCATATGTGTGTGTGTGTTGTCGGCGCCGATGTTGACTGCGCATTTTTATTGCAATATGTAGCAAAACAAACAAACAAAACACAAAAAAATAAAAAGAGAGAGCAATAATGCAGCCGTATATGGATGGGTGTCGCTCGTATTGATTGCTGTCGATGGGAGAGCGCGCCGCGCCGAGTAGTGTGATTTGTTGTGTAGCTCTTTTTGATAACAAATAAAGTAAAGAAAATGGGAAAAACTTCAAGGTGTGCTTGTGTTGTGTACCGCTCTGCACTCTTCGCCACTCCTCAAGCATTCGTGCTATCTCTCACTTGCTGTTAAAACAGAGGTCATTGTTTAGAAGGCGCCAGAGAGCCACGGGAGAGTTATGAGGGGGGAAACAAAGCAGCAGGCAGCAGCGTCAGCTGAAAAGTAGTATTTAAAAAAAAAAATTGTCAGTTATTTGAGATTTTAAAATATAATTCGCGCCAATTTTTGTTTTTATCGAATTGAAATTGTTGCTACAAATTTATGCATTGTAAAATGAAATTAATTAAATTTAAATCAATTTGTTGTTTTTGTAGTAAAGCGTTGCTTAAATATTTATTAGGGTATGTCTGAATTTTTAATACCAAACAATTTAGTTACATTTTTATTTCAATATAATCTGTATAAATGCAAACTTTGAACCTACGTTTATGAGTATTTTTGTTTTATACTCAGCGTCGTAGAGAGAATATCCGGGCACCGGGGGAACTCTCGGATCCGGGCCTCTATCAATTTTTCTTAATTCATGAAAATACGTATAATAGTTAAAAAGAGTGAGATTAACATAAAAACAGTATATATAGGATTTCTGAGAGAATTGATGATTTGATAAAATTATAATAATGCATTTCATAAAAATGCAAAAGACTTCCCGAATCATTCTCGAGTCCGGACTCCTCCGAGTGCTTCGTGTTCCTCCTCCCCTCTAGTCGAGCCTGTTTCTACTTTGTTGAAAAGAAAAAAGGAAGCAAATTCAGGAGTAGGTGCATAGAAAGATTTTTAGACCATAGAAATAATATAGCTAAAATTTAACAGATAATAATCAAGCTTATAGAAGACTTAAAAGATGACTTATCCTTGATTTTAATTCAGAATTTGCTGCTTTTTGTGGTTTTCTACTGAAGTCTAGCTGCTCCTGTTATTGTTTAATTAATTTTATTTAATATACTGATTCTTTTTGGGACGGATTTTTTTTTTTAAATTTTTGGAATACTTAGCAATTTAGTATAATAGACTATATTTAATTAAAATAAAAATTGGCAATCTGTCGTATCGATTAATAGGCATAAGAAGAGAAATACGCTTGGCGTGACGTTACATCAAATAGAAGTGAGCTTTGGCTTAAAGTACAAATTTTGTATTGTTTTATGCAACTATTTTATTAATCTCATTTGTGTCCAAAAATTAGTCGGATTTTTTTTTTAAATCAAAAAATCTTTATTTGTTCTTCCAAATCAATTTTGTTCCCTGCAAAATAGTTCCCACCCGATATAATACATTTATGCCACCGCTTTTTCCAGTCCTCGAAGCATGCCAAAAAGACTTCTTCCGGGTATAGCCTTCAGAGCGCGCGTTTTCAATCGACTCAAAACGGTTTCCTCGGAGTGTTCTTTTGAGTTTTGGAAATAGCCAGAAGTAATACGGAGCCAAATCAGGTTAATAAGGTCGAGCTTTGAGCTCTAGGTTACGTTAGGTTGTATAGGCAGCTCAGATAGTGACTGATATCACCCAGAGACCATGAGGTCCATTGTGTTGCCTAATTAAAATTAACGGAAGAAAGTTTTAAGCTTTTAACTCGGAATAAATAGAATATCTCTTAAAAATAGTCAAATCTCTGAACAAAATATGAACTTTTAGCTTTTTAAACTGGCTATTCGTCCTCTTCCTCTGTCATCCTGGACTCCAAGTAACGAACTCTTATTACGGGATTCACGGCAGATATCATTCCATGAGTAGCTGGTGGCTTGTATTTCATTATCAATAGATCTTCTCTATGATTTTGCTGGCGCACCAACGCGACGACCTCTCCCCTGGGGTTCCAACGAAGTGCCCGTCGAACGGGGTTCTCGTTGGATCTTCGAAGGGTATGCCCCATCCATCGCCACTTACTATGAAAATGCGCCCCACATTTTTGCGCTTAAATTAGAAGTGTTTCAGGTGTATAAATAAATGGCTTCAAAATTAAATGCGCTTATTTTAGAATAGGTATTTCAAATACCTTCGTTAAGGTTCTGGCAAGGTCAGGTTAGGTTAGGGCGGCAGTTGGGACCGACGTCCCAACTCACTTAGGCCAAGGATAGGCCCTTTGTGCTTCTTCTGCGGATCTCTACCTCTTGACCTGGGCTTTAGGTTTCCCTGGGGCTGCTGGCTGGAAACCCGGCAGGATACCTCTGGCCCAATCTACTAATTTCTTACCCTCCGGTGTGACCTCCGGATTGTTAAGATTCTTTTGGAGAATTTCTCCTGCTCGTCGCCTGTCTTGGTAAGACGGTTTTGTTGGTGGTGGCATCTTAGGAGTAGCCGGCTCTGAAGAGTTGGCAGCCAGCCCTACCTTGGGCGAAGAAGCGAAACATTTTTGTTCCATTTTTTCGTGGATGGCTTGGACTGCCTTCCCTCAGAATCTAGGGAAGACGGTGGGATTGCCGTCTTGCCCTTGCCGGCACACCTCACCGCGCTTTGAGATACATTTTTCGGGATGTTATTCCCTATCGTATTTTGGCGAGTTACGTTCTCAGGTTTTTGGTTTTTGTTGTCTTTGTTAGATTTGTTGGAATTCATAATTTTGGACCCACGAGAAGTCGGGAAGGGGTGAGTTACCCGCGGCATAGCCCGGGTACCGCGGGAAGCCATTTATTAAAACTGGAGGTCGGCAGGTATCCAGAGTTCGCAAAGTGATGACTGAGACCCCCTCAGCCATTCATCCCTCGGCCTTTGCTGTTCCACCTTGGATTTGGGGTAATTTTATAGAGACATGACCTAACCATGGGCCTGCTTCCAGCTGCCCTCACATGGAGAGTATAGTCGCACTTCCACAAGTGTGTCACAATTACGTTGCGTACCCAAGTCTAGGGTTACACGTAATTCCCTTTGTGACACCAACTGGTGTATTTAAATAAATATTTAAATTTGTATTAACTTATTTTTAATCCTAAGCTGCTTAGCATATAAAAATCAGCTATATCCATATATGAATTAAAATCTCTTGGAACTGCTGAAAAAGGATATTTCTTAATATTTCAAGCTCTGCAGATATCTGGTCCCAAACTAACTGCCTATGGGAGAAAGTGGCTTAGAGGCTGCAACAGTTTTGTATATAGTTTGAGAGCAATTGGCTTTGTTACAGTTTGGAGATTATTGTAAAACGAGTCAGCGCGCATTTTGACTTAAAATGCAAACGTAAACATTTAGATCCAGAAGAGAGTTCAAATGAAAAAGCAGAAGCAGCAAATTTTTCGCTTTATTCGTGTATCAACTTTTTTTCTTGGAAAAGCAGCAGCCAGACCAGACGCAAAACGAAAAACAAAAATAAAAGAGACGGACAAAATTATGCCAAGAAATGTGCAGCAGTAAAAAAAAAATAAAGTAACAAAATTTTAAAGCAGTCGAGGAGGCGGCGGCGGCTTGGTGTCCAACCGTGGGATAGATACACTATAATTATTATATGCATAAAATTTCAATTAATGCCTTTCATCTTTCAAGATCTCGATCCAAAGCAAAAGATTCCCTATTTTACCATAATACTATTTATTGGAGATTCATTAATTTCTTTATCTCCGGTTGGAGCATAGGGCCTCAATAAAGCACTTCCACCTGGTTCGGTTTTTGGCTAGCAATTTTAGCTCGTTCCATGATTTTCCGCATTCATCGACCTCTTTTTGTAGCGACCTCCTCCATGTTATCTTAGGACGGCCCCTTTTGCGGCTTCCTTGGAGAGTCCAATCAAGAGCTTGACGGCAAACTTCCTTCGCATCCTTCCGCAGTGTGTGGCCTATCCATCTCCATTTCCTTAGCTTGATAGTATTGGCCATGGTTTCCAGGTTGCACTTTTTATATAGGTCGGCATTGCTGATGACGTTTGGCCACCACACCTTAAGAATACGCCGGAGACATCTATTCACAAAACTTTGGATTTTTCCTGTTAGAAGGTCAGTTACAAGCCATGTCTCGCATCCATAAAGCAGCACTGAGATGACTTTTGATTTAAATAGCCTTCATTTATTGGAGATTAGTCTTCTAATTTTAAAAATAATTTTAAATCCAAAGGTTTTTTTATGTTAACCTGAGGCCTACTTTTTGGATATTTATCTCATAATTCTTCATAATCCCAATTCATTCAAAAACAGGCTATTCTGCGAAAAGATATATATTTTAGATTTTCGCAAATCTTTTAAGATTTCGAGAGAGAGTAGTCCTCTAATATACAAAATATATTCCAAGGCTAAAGATTTTATATGTTGCCTGAGGATTACTTATTGGATATAGGTAAGTCTCCAAACTCTCCCGAATCACTTTAAAGCATGTTAGGCTATTCTGCAAAAAGACATAACTTTTAAAAATTCAAAACTCTTTCATCTTTCAAGATTTCGATTTATTAAAAATAAATGGCAAATCAAATAAAAAATTACTAACTATTGAAGATTAGTTTTCTAATATTAAAAATAAATTCCAAGGCAAAAGATTTCATATTTTACCAGAATACTACTTATTGAAGATTAGTCTTCTTCGTATCTGCACTTCACTGAAAAGCAGGCTTTTCTGCAAATTTCATCTCTTAGAAATTCGAAACTCTTTCTACTGTTTTGGATTTGTTGGAGTATTTAAGTGGATGGAATTGTTGCAGTTTGTAGGAAAGAGGTTTTGAAATGTATAAATTTTTGTCTATATCTTTCTTTTATTTTTGGTCTATCTGAATCTCAAGCTCAGCGTTTAGGGAATATACGTATTTCCTAAAGTTCCAAGGTGGATAGCCGTAGGGCCGCAACGAATTTCTTCCATTCGTCTCTGTTTTGCCAGTCTCTGTATTTCTTTCCAACTAAGACGCGTGGCACAGGTTTCCGACTCTAGCTGTCGCCTCCAGGTGTTCGCTGGCCTTCCTCATCTATGGCTTCCTTGCGGGTTCTAGTCAATCGCTGTTCTTGTAAGATCACCTCTTCCCCTGCGCAGAATGTGGCCGTTGCAGCTCCATTTTCTTCTTCGAATCTGTTAACTGTACCGACTTTTGATTTGTTCTGGCCCATAGGTCAGCGTTTGAGATAGTGTTTGGCCAGAATATTTTTAGGGAATATGTTTTGAAATACCTCGTTTTGGGAACGTTTCCAACTTGGTCTGACTTCCGAGTATAAATTTTTGTGTAATGCTGAATTTGTAAAGATCTTTGAAATCTCTGTAACGGACAGGCTTGAACGCTATTCTATCGAGATAATGCATATTTTGATATAAAAATATTCGTATAACATTGTCTGTCACGCCTACTCGCTGTCAAACAAATCTATAGTACCCTAATCTGAGTGTAGGGTATAAAAATGAGCCAACAATGAGTGAGAATATGGAATGCGCGGTTGGTTGTTGCTGCTGCTACCGGCTGGCTTGTCAAACTGTTACAGTTTGAGAAGCGCACAACTTGTAGATTTGCGTTTGCCGCCTGCGCTTGCTCTCTCGCGCATGCGCTCTCGGCATTCTCTTTGCTGCCGCTGCTGCTGCTGCGTGCATCGGTTAATTAAATGCAATTTGTTGTGCGGTTTGTAACAACTCTCTCTTTGCGCAAACAAATGTCAAATACACTCGACTACAAAAATTTTGAAGCTATAGTCAAAGCATGTTTGTGTATGAAGCAACTAGAAGAAAAGGTGAATGAACCAACATGATAGACAAGAAAAGTGGATTTTGTTGGGTTAAAGGATCAAGAGGACTAGGGGTGTAAAATTTATTTTACACTTTACACTAAGATCCATATTGCATTCTTTAATGCAATATGGATCTTAGTGGTTGCTTTAGCATATCCTGGCAGTTTGTTTTTGTTTTTAGGGCGTTACATCTGGCATTAGTTTTTATGCAATATTGTAACATAGTGTTAGTGTTATAATGTGCTTCTTAACTTTTATTTGCAGTTGGTTAAGTTGCTTCTTTTTTTATGATAATAAAAAAAAATATATAAGTCAAGCATATTCATGCATACTTTTGTATATAATAAAACTTGGCGCGCTTAACAGCCGGCTTCTTTTTTTTTAATTTTATTTTTTTGGTGTGCTTTGTCTTCTCCTTTATTTTGCTTTTTTGTGGCGGAGTGAAATTACTTCCAAGAAAAATAAACACGATATTAAATGTGCAAACATTCCTGTCGCCGATCTCTTGGCGCTGTCTCTTAGTCGATCTCTGGATGTCGATACCAGCCAGAGCAACACATAAAATTGAGAATAAGATCAGAAGAATGAGCAGATCCAGCTCCCGTAGTTCTTTTTACTCTCACTCTATCTATGCTGCTGCCACATTTTGTTATTGCAGTTGTTTGTTTATGTTGTTTTTTTCGTATTCGCCGTATTTCTTTTGGTTGTTTTTCTGAGGATGCAACAGAGCGCCAAAAATAAAAATAAAAAACGCGTATTTTATGTGCTGCAGTTTTACCGTTGAGCCAGCAACAAGTTGTTGCATCAATGAGTAAATAATGGTTGTAAAATGAGCTGGAATCGAAAAGATCCGCGTCCTCCGCGTCTATTTGAATTGTTTACGACGGGATTTCCAAATTTACTAGAGAAGACTAAGAGTGGCGAGTTGAATGTTTATGATATTTGAGTTTAAAGAGAAGCCTTTGAAAATTATCTAACAATTCCATTTAAAAAGTTGTTCATTTGCACAAAAATCAGCTCACATATTCGACAAAAATAAAAATAATTTTTTGTGCTTCTGTATGAGCTAGAAATTGAAGAAAGTTTGTCTTATTAAAAATTTTAAACTACGATAAGATTGCTTTTTGTCTAAATATATTTGGCATTTCTTGACTAACGATAATTTATCCTTACTTTTATGTGAGCATAAAGTCTTCGAACTACACTAGCCAACAAGGTTTAATTGTTCTAAAGCTAAGGCACATTTTTGAAGATATTTGCTGTGTAGAATACGAGTTCCATGTCCATTTTAGTCCAGTACGTCAGGATTTTCAGATTCAAATTTTTAGCACCCTGTGCATTGCATAAGGCGATTATGGGAATACCATGGAGAATTATTAAATTTTCGCAAGACCGTTTTATGACTTGGATTTGACAATTATGACATCTATCAGTAAAGCCCCCACACCTGAATAACAAACGTCTTAGTTCTTACTAGAAGAAGAAGAACAGCAGAGCTTCTTTATGCAGCCAGCTTCTACCACTTAACAGCTACTTAGGTCAAGGTTTTGGCACGAATATGATCTTTCCAAGAAATTTTTGGAATTCAATGTTTCGAGTTTTGAACTGGATTTGTTAGAGAAATACTTTTTAAGGAGATTGACTTGCTGCAGTTTGTAGAAAATAGGTTTTGAAATGAATACATTTTTGTCTATATCTTATGTTTTTGGTCTAGCTGAATCTGAATTTTAGGGTTATTTTCTATAGTTCCAAGGTGGAACATAGGACCACAACGAATTTCTTCCATTCGTCTCTTTTTTGTGCCAGTCTCTGTACTTCATTCCATCTAAGACGCGTGGCAGGGAATACATTCCAATAGAACAACCACCCCGCCCTATATTTGGGGATATGCATGTGAAAAACGTAGTTTTTTTTCAACTTTTGAGTTACAAAAATTGGGATCTGTCTCTCCAGTTACGTCATTGGGTAACACTCCTAAACTTTAATTTAGAGTTTCAGACATTAATTATGATATTTTTGCCAAAGTTATGGCTATTCAATCTACTAAGGACTGTGCAGTCTATGTGTGACTCCACTCAGGGGTCAACCCGTGTGTATGGCTATTCAAAGTTACGTCGTTTTTCGGGTGTATGACCCCATATATCTAAAAATTCTAACGTGATAGGTGAATTTTAACCCCGGACTCGGATTTTACGCAGCAAATTGCTTCGGAAATAACCCTTAGCTTTCCAAAAACTGCCATGATCTCGAGCTTTGTAGATCTGTGTTATTCACATGCATTTTGCTAGTACTTAAGTTAAAAAATTCATAATTAAGCCTAAAACTTTGCGTTTGCGCAAAAATATTTAAGATTTTTTTTTGTTTAGCTAGGGAGTAGTTTTGCATCTTATCTTAACCTATTTTAGGCACATATATAGTATATTCTCTGTATGCTTCACTCTGCTTTGTAATAAATTGTTTTAACTATTTCTGCTCTCTCTAAATCTTTCAACTTTTAAATGTTTTTAAAGTTTATTAATATATTTATGCGCTGCTTAAAACAATTTATTTATTGCTTATATATGTACATATGTTTTTGAAATATTATTATCATATGCTCATGCGCACATACATAAGTCGAAAAAAAAGAGAAAAATTTTTTATGCGCTCCTGACAAAATTAACCAACCGTCTCAGATCTCGAAAAAAGGAAGCATTTCATGACTGTGTTGGATTTCGTAACTCATACGAAATCCAGAACAGTCATGATGTGTCTTACAAAATCTTTGGGTTTCTAGATTACTAGCCATGCTTTTATACTTACTAATAATTATTATGCGCCCATTTTTGAAATTTGAATATTTTTGTATATGTATGTTTGTATGTACTATATGTTTACTATTTGTTTTTAATACAAATGTATGTTTTTTTGAAATTCCAAAAGCATTACATATATTTTTTGCATCATGTGTATTGTCGTGTCTCGCTTTTGTTCTATACTGTTGCGTTGCTCGCGCCTCAGTTTGGCTCTCCTCTCTTTTGGGGTACAGTTTGGCAGTGAAGAAGAAGAGGAAGAAGATGTTGAGGAAGAACTCACTCTCACCCATAATCGAAAAAAAAAAAAAAAAACACTCACTCGCTATCAATATTTCCTCTATAATGCTCTCTAGATGTTAGTTACGCTGCTGAAACTTTTTTAACTGATTTAATTCTTTTATTTCTTTTACCCCATTCCATCCCAACCCCAACCCAATCCCATCCATCCTTTTTAAAATTACTTTTACGTTTATACTTACACTCTATTCTATGCTCTTTTGTTTTCTCACTCTCTCTTTTGTCTAAACTCTCACGATGCTCTTTTTGTGTCGCTCTGTTTATATGCTTTCTTTCTTCTTTCATCTTTTTTGTTTTGTTTTTCCGTTTGTTTTGTGTGTTTTTACGCTATTTTCTTCACAGTGTTACATCAAAAATCTTAATAAGCGGCATACCGCTGCAAACACGTTTCGAAGACATCGAACCACTACTGAAGCCCTATGGCATCGTCAAACAATGTGAGGCTATTTCTAGTAAGGATCAAAATACTCAAACAGTACATATAACATTCGAAAATCCTGAGCAGGCGCAAAGGTATATACTCTACATAAACATAATAACTTGACACTAGATTTACAAGAGACCCAAAAACCAAACCAAACCAAGCTACCTATCCATCTACTTTTTACTATACCATATAACGCCTAACGCTTGTAAATCTTGTGTTAAGTAACTCTAAATCGAATATCTTATATAGCAATATATATATATATACATACATATACATAAACTATGAGCATTATATGCTAGCTCTACTTAGTTTTTTTTTTTTTTATAAAGTTTTTGTTTATATATACTGGCATGGGTGGTCACTAGTTCTAGATCTATTGGTTCCAAAATTGGCTGGGGGGCGCTGGGTTGGTTAGTAGAGTCTGGCTGGCCAGTAACTACAGCAGTGTGTGCTTGTGTACGTATGTATGTGCGTGTGTGAGAGTTCCTACAGTTTTATGTCATATTTCAAAAAAAAAAAAAAAAATGAAAAAAAATTATAAAAAAAATTGGTTAATTTTTCATAATCTTACAAATTATTACACTTTAAAACTAATTAAATCTAAAAATCGCTTTTTGTTTTGTTTTTTTTTTTTCGCCCCCCCGTTGTTAATCCTTTTTAGAGCTGCTGCTGGTCTAAACGGAGTCGAATTCGAAGGCAGCAAATTGCATGCTGAACAGCTGGATAAGAATCAACGTCGCAGTCAACGCAACCAGCGTAATCCCTATCCTGGCATGCCGGGACCAGGTCGTCAAGCTGATTTTCCGTTGCGCATACTGGTGCAAAGCGAAATGGTGGGCGCTATTATTGGACGTCAGGGCAGCACTATACGCACTATTACACAACAGTCACGTGCACGTGTCGATGTGCATCGCAAGGAGAATGTGGGTTCACTTGAGAAGTCTATAACCATCTATGGCAATCCGGAGAATTGTACCAATGCCTGCAAGCGCATATTGGAGGTTATGCAACAGGAAGCGCTCTCCACAAATAAGGGGTATGTAGTCATGGCTTGATCTATTAGCGAGCGATTCATTATAATCCATTTCCTTTTCATTTACAGTGAGATTTGTCTCAAGATCCTTGCCCATAATAATCTGATTGGACGCATTATCGGCAAAAGTGGCAACACTATTAAACGCATTATGCAAGATACGGATACGAAAATTACCGTCAGTTCGATTAATGACATTAATAGCTTCAATTTGGAGCGAATTATAACGGTCAAAGGACAAATTGAGAACATGTCACGCGCAGAAAACCAAATAAGCACCAAGCTACGTCAGAGCTATGAAAACGATTTGCAGGCTATGGCACCCCAAAGTCTTATGTTTCCAGGTTTACATCCAATGGCAATGATGTCGACACCTGGAAATGGCATGGTCTACAATACGAACATGCCCTTTCCCACGTGTCCCACCTTTGCCATGTCCAAAACTCCGGCCAGCGTAGTTCCACCGGTTTTCCCAAACGACATGCAAGAGACAACATATCTCTATATACCGAATAATGCCGTTGGGGCTATAATTGGAACAAAGGGTTCTCATATACGCAGCATAATGCGTTTCTCCAATGCCTCGCTTAAGATTGCACCATTGGATGCTGACAAACCGTTGGATCAGCAAACGGAACGCAAGGTAACGATTGTTGGCACACCGGAGGGTCAGTGGAAGGCGCAATATATGATATTTGAAAAGATGAGGGAAGAGGGTTTCATGTGTGGCACCGAGGATGTGCGTCTGACGGTCGAGCTATTGGTCGCCAGCTCTCAGGTGAGTTTAACAAAAAAAAAAAAATCTCAGCCAGGCGCTAATTAATCTACCTCTTTTTTTCAACAGGTGGGTCGTATTATCGGCAAGGGCGGCCAGAACGTACGTGAGTTACAACGGGTAACAGGAAGTGTTATCAAACTGCCAGAACATGCGCTGGCGCCACCTTCCGGCGGTGATGAGGAAACTCCAGTTCACATCATTGGTCCATTCTACAGTGTACAGGTATAAGACATAATCATATCAGAGTAGAGGAAGTTGTAAAAAACCCCGTAGTTGATCAATGAAAATCCCAAAACTTCTACAACAATAATTAGTAGTCCTGAAATGTTACACTTTGGAGCGAATTTTAGCAAATCATTGAGAGTGCATCGTATAGGAGATAAAAACCAAGCAGGCATAGCTTCATATAGATTTATAATGTAACGTAAAAGTCTTGGGTAACTTCGTTAGGAATTCAAATTTTGTATGAACTCGAAAAAAATCGAAATAGAAAGAGGTTCGTAGTCGAAAAGTTCTATCTGTACACATCTGAACACATCGAATTAGGAGCTAGGGCGGGCTTGATACATCTGGTATATCCGTCTGTTTGCTCATTCGTATGAACGCCTTCTAGATCTTCAAGACCATCACTAGATATTGAAGCCAGATAATGTTTGTGAACTTTAAACGACTTCCCAACCCTTACAAAGGATTTTAACAGATTTTTTTTTCGAAAAAGGGTTCCTCACGAAGAGTTAAGGCACTGCGACCAAAAGGTCTTAAGTTAAAGCAAAAGACTTTCCGCATGAATAGCAGTAGGTCTTTTGTTAATATTGACCTAAGATTGAAGGGACTAATCCATTCCTTTCCCATGTGACAGGCTCTGTCCCATACCAGCGCTGGGCAGTCACAAGACAGATTCTCTGCGGTGGTTTCATCGTCTTCTAGACTTCTGCACTCTGAAGAGTCCAATAGGCCAATTTTCTGTAGATGATATCTAACAGTGTGGTGGCCAGATAGGTAAGCTACCAGGAGCTTTAGGTCCGCTCTGCCAAGACATTTTGTCTTGAACGCATCCAGAGGTTTGAAAAGCACTTTTGCTTGACAAAGCCCCGGAAGGGAGAACCAGTATCTCCAATGTTCGCCCATTTGTTTATCATGGTTTTGATTGTGGATCAACCAATACCACAAAACGCCACAGGAGATGTAGTCAGGGTGAAGACACCCGGTCAAGCTAGATCGTCAGCGATCGTGTCACCACCATCCACTCCCGAGTGTCCAGGCACGCAACATAGCACGACTTAGTTCCAGGCGGACAGGGTTTGGAGGTAGTTATGGCATTCTTTAACCATCCTGGAGGAGATAGCTAATAGCAGCTTGGCTGTCTGAATAAATGCATATGATTGCTCCCCTAGTTCCCTTGAGAAGAATACTAAGGGCGCAGATCTCTATGGCATGAATCTTCGCTTGAAAGACGCTGGGCCAAATTGGGCCATTGCGGTAGAGATTCTGGTGTTGGGTCCAACGATTCCAACACCTATACCCTGCTCAGTTTTGGACCCATCCGTAAACCATTGTTGCCAGCGGAGGTTTTCACAGGGGTTGCCATCAGCACAAGTCTCTCGACTTGGGAGAAGAGATCTAAATTTCTAAATGGGCCAGATGCTCATTGCGGTAAAGATTCTGGTGTTGGGTTCAACGATTCCAAGACCTACGCCCTGCTCAGTTTTGGACCCATCCGTGAACCACTGTTGCCACCGGAGGTTTCTACAGGGGCTGCTATCAGCCCAAGTCTCTCGACTTGGGAGAAGAGATCTAAATTTCTTGTTATGAAATTCATTTGACCTTTTTACTCAAAACTTCAATAGCAAGTTCGGAATTTAGGGATATAAACACAGGTTATTCCACTGTCGGTCATTATATCGACTGTAGAAACATATCCATTGAGATTGCCTTATTTACATGCCTAATTACTCACACATGCTTTTTATTACAGTCGGCACAGCGCCGTATACGAGCCATGATGTTATCTACAAATCCGCCGCCAGTGACCAAAAAACAAAAAGCTGCCAAAGAACAACAGTTGCAACAGCAACAACAACAGCAACAGAGTCTAGCCGGCGCAGCGCCCAGCGGGACTCAACAACAACAACAACAGCTGCAGCAACAACAACAGCCTTCGTCGCCGTCGCAGCAGCAACAACAACCTTTGGCGGCGTCTGCGCCAGTCCATCACCAACAGGCCACATCAGCGGCAGCAGTGGTCTCCCATCAGCAGCAGCCATCGCCGCCGCCAGGAAACGCTGCGCCTAGCGCACAGCAGCAACAGCAGCTGGCCAGTTCACAACAGTAAGCGACGGATCCGACTGCGGCGGCTCCGTCTTTAGGCTACGCCTCATCAAACAGAAGATAAGGAAGAAGCAGCAACCACAACAAAAGTAAAAAACAGTTAAAACGCAAACAAAAAAAATAGATTCACTTAGCAAAAATCGAAATATGTAAAATTTGGTTTAAAAACAACAAAAAGAAACTAAACAAAAGAAAAAAATATTCCCAACAAGTGCCAAACCCACACACTAAAGAGAGTTTGTTACAATTACAATTAAGATAAAGAATGAACGTATAAACCGAAAACAAACAAATTGCCAGCATTATTGTTATTAATAATTAATAAAAAAAAAAAGGAAATAAAAATGTAAGGTGTGTGGGTACTGTACTTGGTTCCAATTCCCCCCCCGAACACAGCAATTTTAATATAAATAGCACTAAAACTTACAAATCATTTTCAATAGAACTTGAAAATGTTTTTTTTTTTAATTAAGAAAGATTTTTGCTAGCAAAAAAAACTAACTAAAAATCCATCAACAAACGAAAACATATGAATTGAAATGAAGGATACATAAGCAACAGTTTCAAGCAGCCAAATGCATTTTTATGTATAAAATTTAATTTAATTTTTTTTTTAATTATTATTTTTTTTAAACAATGTTTAGTAGGCTTAAACATAAGTTTAAAAAAAAAAAGAAGATATAAACGGCAAACTTTGGTATGCCAAAGTTGTTATATCCTAGCAGTTAACTTTGTTTTTAAATTATATAAATTTATATGATAAAGTTGTGCGATTAATTTAATTTTACTGCATTTATTACTGGCGAACTGACGTATTGACGCTCAGCTGCTAGGATATAAGCAAATGAATTGTTTTTGTTTTTTTTTATGCATTGAAGAAAAAATTATAACAGCATAGTACAGAAAAGAAAAAGAAAGTCTAAGCCAGATGTTGTTAGTTTAAAAAATAAAAGAATAAGAACACAATTTCAAGCAGGTGTAAAACGTAGCCCACCCTATAACAAAAAAACAAAAAAAAAAACCAAGTAAATAATTGTAGACAATGAAACAAAATTTTATGAAAAGTAAAATAAAATCTGAAAATACAAAGCTACTAAAATGGTATACAAAATGTGTATAACAGTTGAAACTAGGCATTGCAAACAAACAAAACAGCTTGTATAAAAGTTTTTGATAAACAACAAAATCCAAAGTCAATAAGTGTACGAAAAGTGTGCACCATAACGACTAATGCATACACTACACTACACAATCAAACCATACAATATACATACCATATATAATTAAAAACTGTACGTAGAAAAAACAAAATGTCTCGCCAGCAATTTTAGTGTACAGCCCATGTTGTTTGTATTGATATGAATTGTTGATATATTATGAAGGAAGTGGAAGTAGGAAGTGAGTTTAGATGAGAGGAGTAGCGAAGAGCTAGAGCAGGAGTATTGTAATATGTTTGCCTTGAGAAAAACGGTGCTGAAATGTTAATTTTATAAAATGAATGACAGAGCATATAACAAAAGTTAAAACATATTTAAAAGTGTTATATAGCGTAGAGGAACAAACGGAAACGGAAACGAAGCTGTAGCTTTAATGCGCGACATTGTTTCATAGTTTAATTAATTAACTGAAAATGTAATATTATTTAATCTATATTATTTTTTTTTTATAATTTTCTGTTTAGTTGCCTTGCCTCATTTTATATTTTTGTCAAACATAGAGCGTATATATAGATATGTAGTATAACAGTTCCATAGCTGCTAAAACCAACCGTAACTGAAGTAACTGAATCGGAGCAATAAACAATCAAACAAGCAACAAGACAATAGCCCAATTTTGTTGAAATAAACGTAGTTTATTAAATGCATTTGTTTTTACTGAGTAACGATTTATATATCTAATATATATAAATATTTTTATTTGTTTTATACAAACTTTACAAACAACAAACTTACTATATACAAAATAGTTATACGTATACCTACATATATATTTAAATATTTGCAGTTATTTTATATCAAATATGTAATATAAATAATAATAAAAGAAAAAATGCTAAAGTTAAACAATTAAATAGTTAGTAGCACTAGAACAGCTCAGTTTTTGTTTTGTTACAATTTTTGTTTGTATAACACTAAAAACCTTAGAGGAACTGTTATATTTAGTAAACAACATAACAACAAAATCAACATTTCGGCAACAAAATTTCAAACAAGCAACAATTTCAAAAAAAAAATTGAAAACTTTAGCGGCAAACTAAATTTGAAAAGAAACGCATAAAAACAAAAAAAAAAGCTATTAAGATACTTACCTAACCTTAAAAAAAAAAGGCAGTACAGGAATTTCGGAACAGCAAAGCGTTTAACGTACAGAGCACAGATTTTGACGAAACCAATATAATTTTTGCAAAGAAGAAGTAGTAGAAAAGCAACCTTTGAAGAAGATTGAAAAAGTAATTAAAATACCTCAATGTAAGTGCATTATCTTCTACGACAAGAACAAAACAAAACTTAAAAAAAAAATGCTAACAAATAAAATAAAAAAAAAATGTTAAATTTATCAAAAAAGATTATAAAACAAAATGTATAAAAACAAAAAAAGTAACGACTTATATGTAAAGTGTGAGCAAAAACTATCTACAAGTAAATGTTAGCATGTAAGCCTACAAAAAAAAACCATACGAAGTGGTAGAAGCAGAACAAACAGAAGAAGAAGCATAGAAAAACGAAATATACAAATAAAAGCAAAAACACAAAAGAGAGTACACAAAACTAGAAGCATATCAAAAAAAGAAAAACGAAAAAAAGCAAAAACAAAAACAAAGTCAGTCAACACATGCTTTTGATAGTGTACAGTCACAGTCAGTATAACAGTTGTACTAAAACACTGTCAAACAAAGTTGTGTCTGTCAAAACCAAAAACTTTCGACCAAACTGAGCCGCCCCCTTGGGATGTGGCTACAGCACATAAACCCAGCCAGTCAAACCAGCTCTACATACATATATATAGTATATATATATGTTTATATATGTATATATTAACTTGCATAGAAATTGTTAGCTTTGGTTCTTTACTATATCAAACAACTTAACTGTTAATAACTAACAACAAAAACAACAACAACCCAAACAAACTATGAACGAAAGCAGATGAGAAGCAAAGGCTAAAAGGAATGAGTATGAAATGAAAAAAAAAAAAAAGTGTAGAAAGAACTCGAAATGTCGTAAACGTCGGAAAGTCGGGTATATAAAGCACACACACACACACGCACGCAACAATTGTGTATGGTATTGTCAAGTGTATATAAAAATTTTGCTAGGCATAACATTTATATATACAAAACGAACACTATATATATATATATTTTAAACTGCATATATATATATTTATTATATGTATAAATATATATTAAATATATATGTGTATGTTAAAAAAAAGGCGTGAAATTTGTTTTGTTAGAATTGAAAGTACGATATATATATATATATATAAACACTTTTTTTTTGTGTGGCGTCTTAAAGTTTGCATAGTACATAGGAAAAAATGTCCAAAGTTGTCAATACAAAGAGCATACTATACTTATACTATATATAGCAAACCTAATTGACCTATATATAATGATGCCTGTGCATTTTATTTATATATAAAAACTAAACAAACAAAAAAAAAAACGTAAAACGAATTTTTATAAAAAATTCCAAAAAAAAAAAGAGATTAAAAGAAGAAATTTTTTCTTTTGCATAGAATTCCAAATGCTGAAAAAAAAAAACAAAAAATTATTAAGCAAGCTGAAGCAGGAGCACATGGCTCAGACTCTGTTTTGGGGGTTTACAAACGTAAAAAAAAAAACAAAACAAAAAACTATTAATTAATAATATTTATAAATTAAAAGAAAAAAAAAAGCGAAATGATAAAGTTGCATAAAAAAACAAGAACAATGTGAGTTAGCGTGCGCGTTGAAAACGAGTGAAAAAATGAAATGAAAAAAATGTTTAAAGGAAAAGAAACGAAATTATTTTTTAGTATTTAGAGGCTATTTTATATCGTTATTTAAAACAAAAAAAAATGCGAAGCGTTAGCAGAGGCGTTTAAGCTGAGTTAAAGCAAGTGAAGTGAGTTAAGCAGGGGGAGAGGAGAGTCGAGCGACGAAGTTGAGAGCATGAGCTAGAAGAAAATTAAATTTTAACTTGAAAAATGGGAGAAAAAAAACCAGCAATAGCTATAGAAAGAAAGAAAGTCTTGTATTTTAATTTGTTAATTTAATTTTTTGCTTAAATTAAAAAAAATGCGACTGCAGTGACGCGAAGTATGGGATGAAATAACACGCTGTATAGTGTAAAATAGTGTAAAAGTGTTATACGCGTAGCTATATGCACAAAAGTCTTGCTAATTCAGAGCAGCGTTTGCATTAACTACTCCATAGCAGCAAGAGAGAGCAAATATTTGCTCTGCTATTGCTTCTGCTACAGCAAAGAGCATGCTGCATAGTGTAAAATAGTGTAAAGTGTTATACGCGTAGCTATATGCACAAAAGTCTTGCTATTTCAGAGCAGTGTTTGCATTAACTACTCCATAGCAGCAAGAGAGAGCAAATATTTGCTCTGCTATTGCTTCTGCTACAGCAAAAAGCAATAACAGAGCAAATTTTTGCTCTCTTTTGCTGCTATCGAGTAGTAAATGCAAACACTGTTTTAGAGAGAGCACATGAGCGCATATAACAGCTTATGTATAACACTTCTGCTACAGCAAAATGCAATAGCAGAGCAAATTTTTGCTCTCTTTTGCTGCTATCGAGTGGTAAATGCAAACACTGTTTCAGAGAGAGCACATGAGCGCATATAACAGCTTATGTATAACACTTTGACAGCACTTTTCCATCATGGCGTGCAGCTAAATTTGTTGCATTTTGCTTTCTTTTTTTTAGAACTTGTCAGAACTAGTTTTTCAGTTTTTCACAAAAACAAGCATACACACATACATACACACACAAATTTCCTATTTTTTTTTTCTTTTCCAACAAACACAGTCAGAAAAAAGAAGTTAAAATTTAATTTTTTTAAAAGTACTTTTTTGTGTTGTAAGTTGTGCCAAGTACTGATAACGTTTAAGGTGTGATAAACTCGTTTTTAAATTTAACAACTATTTAAACTACTACTAAACAAAAAAACAAAAAAAAAAAAAACAAAACGAAAATTTATGAAAAAAAAAGAAACGATAAGAAATGCGGTTTTAAATTTATTATTATTATTTACATACAAGAAAAACGAAAAAAAAAAACAAAATCGAAATGCTTTTGATGTACATGTTTCACACACACACACACAAGAACAAAATGTAACACACATACACACACATATACACATGAAAACTCACACACACACACACACATACATACGAAGCTACAAAAGTACTTTGACATTTGATTTGAAGTTAGTTAAAGTTTGCTTGACCAAACATGTGGGCCGGCTATAGTCGGCCAAACTTACCGACTATAATATACGCTGTAAACTGTACATTGCTTAAATTTCCCCCAAATATTTTTCCGATTTCAGTCTGGTAACCCTAGAAGAAACACTTTGACCGGGGGGGATGCTAAACCAATTTTCAATATAGTTCGGAAACTATTGATATTCCCAAAAATTCTACAATGAGTTTGAGTATTCGTGCCGATTTTGGTTTGGGATTCCCAAAAAAAAAACACTTTGACCCCGAGGGCTGCTAAAACAATTTTCAATATAGTTCGGAAACTATTAATATTCCAAAATACTTCTACATTGGTTTGAGAGTATTCGTGCCGATTTTGGTAAAATGTGATATTTATTCCGAAGTTTCAAGCTGAAACTATAAAAATTTAAAGCTATGCTTGGTTAGCACTGATTATTTCTTATAATCTTGCACTTTTGGGGTTTACAGGGTATAAAAATCCGCAACATATATTACTTAACTAACACATGAAAACACGTTTAAGTTTATTACTCTAATCTTTTTTGTATAATTTCCTAACGTAACAACTATGAAGTTTGTACTCTTAAAAATGTTTTAAAAAAATTTATAAAATGCTCTTAAAAAAAAAAAAACGATGCGAAAATACTTTTTAAAATGCATATTTTATATACCTTAATATACATATTAATATTAAAATTTTTAGCGGTACAAACATCGTGAGTACAAATCAATTCTCATTTTTAAATTTTTTTTTTTTTGTTTTTTTTCCTACTATACAAAATTTAAATTTTAAAAGTTTTTTATTAATTGTTAGGCGAGTGAGCAAGTTTGAGAGCAAGAAGAGTTAAACAATAAATAACATTTTTTTATATAACGATATAAAGCGAGATAAAAGTGTAAGCTTGACAACAACAACAACAACAGCAGCAACAACAACAAAATAAACAACAACAACAAGAACAAACGAGTAAGCAACGCAAAGCAACAGCAGAGAAATAATCCAAAGCCGTCACTCACTAATAAATAAAAAGAAAATAATTAAATTAATAAAAAAATAAATAAAATAAAAAGAAAAACGCGTCAGAGACAGAGAGTGAACTCAAAAAACTATTAAAAAAAAAATTATATAGTATATACATAAAATTGGGGGTTAATTTTTTGTTTAATATAAAAAACATTTTGTTTTAAAACGAAAAAAAAAAAAAATTGGACGCAAAATCAGCAGGCAGTCAGCTTAAAAAAAATTCGTACATAAATAAAAACAAAACACTAGACGAGAAAGACATGTCAAAATAGACAAAGAAAAACAAAAGGTAAAAAAAAAAAACTATATAAAGCATATTACCCAACACAACTGTACTACAATGAAATATAACACTTAATACAGAAACGCTTGGCAAATGAAACACGTTACAAAAAAAGTGTACTGGAACGAAACAAAAACTAAATGAGAAATGAAATTGAAATTTGGCAACAACCAGAAATGAAATAAAAAATATTTTTAACTACTACAATATATTTTTTAGCATATAAGCAAGCAAAAAACCTTAAAACAAAAATTGCAGTAAAAAAAAACTAGTAAAAAGTAAAAAAAAAATACCACAACTAAACGTAAAAAAAAATTTGAAAAGTTGAAATATCCACATATTATAAAAAATATAAAATAAACAACACTACAACACACTAAAAAACAAATTCTATAAGTGTATTATGTATGCAAGCAAAAAATTCTATATAAAAAAAACTATTTATATGTGTATGTTTAAAGTAAATATTTTGCAATAGCAAAAATTCAATCCCAAACGCTACATAGTAAAGTAATTTACATTAACAAATTGGCTACACTTACAAAAAACAAAAAAAAATTATTAAAAAAAAAACCATGCTAAAAATATTAAAAAAAAAAAAATACTAAAATAGTGTGCTTAGAAACGAAATGGGCTAAGCATGGGGCAAAATTTAAAGCTGGCATTCATACAAAATACAGAAACCCCTTTTTTTTATTTTTTAATATTTTTTTTTTATTTAAACTTGTAATAAATTGCACGGTAATAAACTGGAGACTGAGCTACAACATATATTTAGTTACCGTTATGTTTATTACATTGAGTTAAAAAAATTATATAAAAATATATATTTTATTTTTTAAATAGGCCCAGCAAAAATTAATAAAAATTACACAAAAAAAAAAAACTATAACATATAAAACATATTCAAACTAACCCAAACTTAAACACATAAAAAAAATATTTTATAAATATGCTTCTATATATGCTCCCTTTAGTTAAGTTTATATGCGAACCGCTGATTTATTTCTTTATTATTTTTTTTGGCACCTTGAAAATTATTTCCAATTTACTATATTACTTATTCAACTTGTCAAGCCAAAAACAAAACAAAAAATATATATATATATATATAAATAATTAAGAGTTTGTTTTTATGGCTACGCCATTTTGTTGTGCTTACCTAAACAACAACAACAACATTTGCACAACACACTCCACAACAACCCGCACCCCACCCCTTCATCACATCCATCTCCAGCTCCCCAAACCATGCTCAACTAACGGTTTGCCTGTGTGATAGTAGTTTATAATTAAAGCCGTTAGCTGGGTCCCCCCCCACCACCACACACGTTTACATAACATTTAAAATGGCGAACCATAAAAAAATACTACTAAATACAAACAAAAAAAAATTAAAACATAAAAAATTTAAACATTTTATAATATTTTTATATTAATTATTTTTAAATTACTTTATATATACATCTATATATAAATATTTAATTTTAATTTTTAAAGTTTTTTTTTCGTCGTCTACATTTAAATTAAGTTCATTACTCTTAATTGTAAAAAAAAAAATGAAATGTTTTTAATACATTTGCAACCACATACATATATATTTATAGAGCTAAACATTATAAATATAACAAAAAAAAGAGTAAAATATTATTAAAAAAAAACCAAAAAAAAAAAAACGAACTTTATTTTTATTTATTATGTTGCCTTTATTTTATTTCTGTGTTACAGGTTTATTTTTCTGCGATTATTTATTTTTTTTTTGTTCTTAAGTTTATGAACAAGAAAAGGAGTAAAAAAAATTGTAAAAAAATCGCATCAATCCTGGCAATATTTATAATTTGTACTTATTTTTTTTTATTGTGCTTTCTTTTATTTAACCCGAAACTTTGCCAATCGATCTTGGATATACGTGAAAGCAAATATTATTGTCTTTTTAAATTCATGGGCCAGTACACAGCTTAAAAAAACGCGTAAAAAAATTATTAGAAAATCGAGTCAATCCTCGAAATATTCACAGTTTGTATTAATTTTTTTTTTATTTGGCAATGATTCTATCCTTCGAAATACACGACAAATAAAAGTTTTCTTATCAGTTCTTGGATCAGTACACAGCATCGAAAAACTCGCTTAAACAGAACAGCTGTTGATATTTTTTCAAAAATTAATAGAGCAACACTGTTTGCTTTCAAACAGCATAGCCGCAAACCGTTTGCTTGTATTACTTATACTATATAAAGTTTTTATACCCTGTACCGTATGGTACAAAAGGTATATTAAGTTTGTGCAATCCGAAAATATATGTAACATATAGAAGGAGTCGTCGGAAGTTACCTAAAATATGATCAGGGTGACTAGAGAAGTCGATATACCCATGTCCGTCCGTCTGTCCGTTTGAAGGCCTAGATCTTAGAGATGGTAAGAGCTAGAGTAACCAAACTTTAACATTAGATCCCATATTATTCCATAGGAGACAAGTTTATTTTATTTTTTTGATATCGGGATTAAATTATATAGCTCCCATAGGAGTGTTTCAAAAGACCTCGAAAAAAAAAAAGGTTTAAATGAATAATTCGTTTGTTTATGAAGATATCGTAACTAAATTTGGCGTTCAGAATTTTTTTAGACTACCCAAGCATTGTACCAAATCGGTTAACTATATCGTATAGCTCCCAAGGGCCGATCTTCCAAAAAATCGATTTTTGAACAAAATTTGTAGTGTTTCGTTTGTTTGAGAAGATATTGGAATTAAATTTGGCACTTGCAAGTTTTTTATAGGTCTTAAGCATTGCACCAAATTTTAATAAAATCGGTAGACTATATCATATAGCTCCCATAGGACGAATCGGCTCAAAAAAACGCTTTTTATACAAAATTCGTTGTATATCGTTTCCTTGTAAATATATTTGAACTAAATTCGGCATTCAGATCTTTTTTAAGGTATTAGAACACTGTGTCAAATTTGATCGAAATCAGTTGACTATATCATATAGCTCCTATAGGAACGATCGGTCAAAAATAATTTTTTTGTTTAAAAATTCTTCGGTTTTTGAGTTTTTTGAAGGAACCGGATTTTATTGCAAGCAAGTAGTACAGGGTATCCCGAAGTCGTCCGCGCCCGACGTTACGTACATCATTTTTTTTGCCTCGTCGTGATTTTCTATGCTGCGTACTGGGCTTATGAACAGAACGGTAAACATATTAAAATACAGTAAAATATATAAATATATACGTACAATATTTATACATATGTGCAAAGTAAATAAATAAGCCATAGTAAATTTACGTTTTTTAATTCAAATTTAAGACGAGTTCCTGGCACCTGCTAATTTCATTTAATTCTTTTTTTTTTACTTGAACTTGGATATAAATTAAATTAAGGAGTTTTGCCATCTGCTCACTTTAGTTTTACATGTAAATGAAAAGGAATTTAATTTTTTTATTTAGTTTTTTATTCTTTTTCTGAGTGTCAGTTTACACGAGCTATAAAAATCAATAACAAAATGACAAAATAAATTTGTAACTAATAAAAAAAATTATTTTTTTTTAAGTTACTTGGACTTGGATACAAATTAAACTAAGGAGATTTGCCACCTGCTCAATTTATTTTTTAATTTACTTTTCTATATAAATGATAGACACAATAAAAGTCTTATTTCAGAAAAAAAAAAATTTTTATTTTGTTCTCAATTATATTTTTGAGTTTCAGTTTATACGAGCTATAGAAATCAAAAAAATTTATTCAATTATGCAAAACAACAAAATGCCATCTATCAAAAAACAATATATCTTTTTTTTTAATTATTATTTATTTGCTTATTTTGTTTTTCGATTTATTTTCAAATTAAAAAAAAAAAAAAACTAGTACAAGCAAAAATAACACAGCCACACAAAAAGAATTTTTTTTTCGGGTCTGGAGGTCAGACCATGTTAACTATATGTTTTCGGGGTCGCTGAATCCAAATCCGAAGTCCAAAAAACCCCAGCACGTCAGGGTTCTGATATACCTCAACAAATTCATAAAATTTTGTTTTCCGAGGGTCAGACTATGTTTACTACATGCTTTTGGGGTCACTGAATCCGATTCAAAAAAGAATAGCATGTCAGGCTGTTGACATAACCTTCAAAATATCCCGTTATCTAAGCTATTTAAACCCTGACATGCTGACCTCCAGACCCGAAAGATTTTTTTTGTGTGGCTGTGTACCATGGGACTCGAAATATGATTTTTTTTTTAAATTTTACTTTATTTTTAATTTTAATTTAAAAAAAAAACACACTAAAAAAAAGCTGCCTATTATTTTAATGGAACCCTCTATGTGCGTGCCATTCGTTTCGGCGCCCAAACAACGAATGAAAAAAAAAAACTAAAAAAAATGGAAACTTAAAGCCAATATGTTAATGCTTATGTAATAAATAGTACTCATCAACTACTACTACATGAAATTGAAACAAAACTCGTCTAAAATATGAATTTAATATGTATGTGTATGTGCAAAAATAAAACTTAAAAAAAAAAAACTAAAAATCCAACTACAACTATATACAAAGAAATGCGTGTAAGTAAAGATATATACACACAAATAACACATACAACTATGGTAAAGCATACCTAAACTAACATATACATATATATATAAAGCAAAAAAAAAAAATACAAAAAAATACTAAAAAAAAAAATCATAACTAAATAAATGAATTATGAACTACCTCAGCTTTGAATATTTCTATAGAAATGTTATTAAATGTATTTGAACAAGCGTAAAAAAAAATCTATATTAAAACAAAAAATACCGCGAAATTGAAGTAAATATCGAGAACAAGTTTTAGAGCTGCATTTATATAGTAAAAAATACTAAAAATAAAATACAAAATACTATTTATATTAAGTGTACGTTTTGCATATTCCTATATAGTTAATAAAAACAAACTTTAAAAAAAAAAACAAAATGGATCATAACTAAAAATACCAAATAACAATAATTTTGCGTCCATTTTTGTTGTTTCCTATACAAACTAAAAAACTACTAAAAAAAAACCCATGCTAAACTAAATATTTAAATGTGTGATTGTTTAAACTCTTTTTTTTATTTGTTTCTAGTACAGAGTTCTGGTATATAAAAAAACTCATATTTAAAGTATATAGCTATTTGTAATAAATCAGTGTAAGTTTTGTACCAGCCACTAAATAACAAATTTAAAAAAAAAAATAGCGCGGCCAGGCATAAACTTAAATAAAAAAACATAAAAAATGCTACTCGATGTCAGTTGAAATTAAATTTTTAAGCTAGTAGACAAAAACCATTTTTATCATTAAAAACCAACTAAAATAAATATATAACGTTGTCCTTTGTATGTTTTTTTTTAATTTCTTTTTTTTTTGAAGCCCCAAGATGTGGTCAATATATATATATATGACAAAAACAATTTATTAAACAAGTCATGTGTATATACATCTCTATACATAGTATTTATTCATCTGTGTATTTTAGATGCTATGGTTTTTCCCAATCGGTGTAATTCAAAAAAATTGTATAGTGTAAGCGCTCAATTCAACTAACCACCACAAAAAAACAAAAACAAAAGTAAATAATTAAAAAAAAATACGAGTACATAAAATAAAACTTATGCTAAAATAAATTGTATACAAAACAAAAAAATATATACACAAACAAATATAAAAAATTGGCTACATACCAAAATAAAAAAACAATAAAAAATACCAACAAAAAAAAAACACTTGAAACTTCAGCAAAAAAAAAAAACGCAATGTAAAATTTTGTGAGCATGTACTTAAAAAATAAATGGAAATGAAATTTACTCAATAAATGATTTTTCGTATATATTTGTCAACTTGTGTTTTGATTGTAAAAATTTTGGGGGGGGGGCAATTGGGCCGCTTCGCCACTGCGCGCCACGCCTAATTTTCGAGAATTATAACAATCTTTGCTGCTTACTTCAAAAATAGGTGGGGGTTAGATTAGGTTACACCGGTTGACCCCTGAGGGGAGTCACACATGGACTGCATAGTGGAACCAGAGGATGCGGCTGATATTTGCGAGTATGTTTGGCGAACGCCTATAAATTTTGAGTTGCCCCATCGCAAAGTGGCACGGCAGCCGCAAAAGCGTTGCAAGGGTCCAAGGATCAAGAATACGAGGGTGGATTGATAAGTTTCCGGTCTGACCAAGAAAAACAACGTTTTTAAGAATTTATATTTTTTTTATTTCTCAACATAATCTCCTCCAAGGCTGATACATTTCTCATAGCGGTGTTCTAGTCTAGTAATGCCATCTCTATAGACTGATTCGTCAAGCTCCTCAAAATACCCATTTACAACTTCGATTACTTATTCATTGTCCGCAAATCTCTTACCGCCAAGCCATTTTTTGAGGTAAGGAAACAGATAATAGTCACTCGGGGCTAGGTCTGGAGAGTAGGGAGGGTGCGGCATCAATTCAAACTTCCGATCGTTGATTTTAGCCATCGCAACGATTGACTTGTGCGCTGGTGCGTTATCGTGATGAAACAAGATTCTTTTCTTCGCCAGATGAGGTCGTTTAATTTTCACCTCGTGGCTCAAACGTTGCAATAAAGCGTAGTATTGACCAGTGATAGTTTTACCCTTTTCAAGGTAATCAATGTATATAATACCTCTTGCATCCCAAAAAACAGTAGCCATAACCTTGTTCGCTGAAAAAATTGTTTTTGCCTTCCTTGGAGTTGGTTCCCCTGGTCCAATCCACTGTTTAGACTGTTCTTTGGTTTCAAGAGTGTAGTGGTGGACCCAAGGTTCGTCAACGGTTATGAATCGACGCAAAAATTCGCTTGGATTTCGCTTATACAACGTCAAATTTGCGGTAGAAATGTTTTTTCGAATTTCGAATTTTCAAGATAAACACAGAGGCGTCTTGTTCAGTGTGCTCTCAAATCTAAACTAACAGGGCGATCGGGCTGAAACTATAGCTACAAGCTATCTAAGGATGGTACTATAGAACGCCACCTCAAGGTAGGCCTAGTGGCGCCATCTTTTGGTCAGGCCGGAAACTTATCAATCCACCCTCGTATAAAAATTTTATTCAATTCGGAATAAAAGTTTAATTGCTACAGCCGCTCAAAGTTGAGTATTTTTTCAATAATAAAAATTCAAAATTTTTGAAATAAAAATTCATGTTTAAGGTTGTTTTGTAAAAAAAACGATGTATCCAATTGCAATTTTCTTGATTTCTATAAAAAGGTATTGTATATGCAATTTAAATATAATGAAGAAAAATATGACTTTATATCTTTTCTAGTTTTTTCAATACTTCCGTTTACCTGTTCGACTATATTTGGACCACTTTGGAAGAAAAAAAAAATAACGTCTCCTACATATAACATTTTTTGTTTTAATATAAATGCTCTGGCTATTAAATGATTTACCTGCTCTAAAAAAATTGTATGCTGTTTTTTGCGATAATGGCTGTAAGACCAGTAAAAACCTAGAAACCCAACTCCAAAATATGCCCCCGCAGGTATAAGAAGAAGAACACGCAGTAGAAGCAGCTACTAAATTTAGAGATTTTTGCTTATATTTTCCCTTCACCTGAAATATTTAAAAAAAAAAGGATAAATCATCCCAATTTTTTTGTGTTTCCAGGTAGTTCTAAAACATTTAATGTAATTTAATTTTTTCCTGTTACACGCTTTGTGGATATATAGGCTTAAAAATTGTATATATTGCCCGAATACTTCAGAAACATCATCGTTTTTTTTTGACTTTACAAGAACACACATAGCAGTAAAAAGTATTTTTAAATATAATTCGTAATGTCTTTAGAAAACGTAAAATTATTTGAGTTGCTTAAGAACTAAACGCGAAGGAATTCGTTTCGGCCATCAGAAAGGAACTTAATGTTGAGAAGGCAAATACAGAGAAGTTTGATACCTTAAAAAGCAAACTTAGTCTAATTTATGCCAAAATAAAATAAAAGTGGCAAAACTCTTATCGCAACCAAAAAAATTTTAGTAAGAAAAACGAAAAGTTGCTAAAAGGACTTACCCTTACTGAAAATATGTCAGAAGAACCTCAGGCGTCTACGCACCGAAACAGAGAGAGACCTACAAAATGTTTGGACGAGTGCTCAAATTTTACTCGAAAGAGAAAGGAGGATCATCTTTCGGAGGTTCTATAAAAAAAAATACAGCAAGGACGATAAAAAAAAAATGGCGTTCGTAAAGTCGGTCGCGGACGACTTTACGATGCCCTGCACCACTAGCTTGTAATAAAGTCCGATTTCTTCACAAAAAACCAAAAACAGAAGAATTTTTAAACAAACATTTTTTTTAA